>OFHU01000014.1:0-235310 GCA_900245905.1 Lacerta viridis | reverse complement strand
CCTACCACCCACTATTCCACAAAGCAGCACAAAACCTCCAAACCAAAACCTGGCAATCCAAAGGACTATATCGCCTAATAGACTTTTATAAAAATAACAAACCTCTGTCAACACAAGAAATACAGGACAAATTAGAAGACACCCAAATGCCCTGGTTAACACAACACCAACTACATGCCATATTAAACAATCCAACAGTAAAATCAGCAGCAACCAGACCCCTGACAACCTTCGAAAATCTCATCCTAATGACAAAGGGAAGTGATAGAGGGCTGGTATCCGCAATTTATAAAATACTACTCAAAAATTCCACGAACTCCCTAGATACAATCAAAAAACAATGGGAGGATGACATAGGATACGAAATCAACCCCACCCAATGGACCAGAATGTGGTCTAAACCCCCCTTTAAATCCATATCAACAAAAAGAAGAGAACTCACCCTAAAACTAACCCACAGATGGTATCTAACGCCTAGAAAATTAGCGCTAATACGCCCAGGAACCTCACCAAAATGCTGGAGAGGGTGCACCTCCACAGGCACATACTTCCACATGTGGTGGGATGCCCCAAAATCCAAACATTCTGGACAACAACCACACGAGAAATATGTAAAATAACCGAGCAAGTGTTAGAAATCACCCCAGAATTGATCTTACTAAACATCTTCCAAGACAATAATGCCCACCTACAACACAAAGAACTCATAATCCATCTACTCTCAGCATCCAGAAACATCATAACCAGACACTGGAAAGACCTGTCAGGAGTAAACATGGACCAATGGTACCAAGCAGTATGGGAAACAGCCCTACTAGAAAAACTAACCAGTAAACTGAAACTGACACGGGGACAAACTGAAGAAGACACCTTCACCCCGGTATGGTTCCCCTTCATCACATACACAGCCCAACAAGACAATGACAAAAATTTACCGACAGCATACAAATCAATATGGCTAACCTGACCCAAAATACCCACCAACCCCACTCACTCAGGAAACCGAAGATCACCACAGCCAACCACAAACGAACAACCACATCCCAAGCCAACTCCGACCTCTCTCACCGCCAAACGAGCACAAGCAAACAACAGAGAACCTACATAAACAATGCTGACACCAAACCCTACTCATATCAAGTAAAAAAGAAACACAGTCACCCCACCCCACCTACCTCCCCGTCCCACCCACTTCTTCCCCCCTCCCCCCTTTTCTCTTCTAATGTCTCACCAACACTGACTTATAAAAATATTGTATGGAAAAAATTGAGAGAGACATTGTACTACCTTTGAAAATCTTTAATAAAAATTAAAAAAAAAAAAAAAAAATCGTCGGAGCCTGGTCTTCTGTGCCCACTTCGTCAACAGAGTGGGGGAAAGGAGATTTTGTAGTCCTGCAGATATTGGGACGCATGAGCCCCAGCCAGCATCACCAAACTGGCGGGGATCTGGGCAACAAACTTCAACAGCATTTGGAAGACCACAGGTTCCCCGTTCCTGTTTTACCTGCGGCACTTCAGGATCTAGCTGAATCCAAAGTCTGGATTCAGATGTGGCCATCGTTAACCTTGGCCCATGGTAAAATACTTAGATTCTGGTTGAGTATTTCTTGATAGCTACGCTAAAATGATAGGTGTAGGAAAATCAAAGTTACCCTGAGGACATGGGGACCATGTCGGTTAAACCAGGTGAAGACTATCAGATAGATGTACTAAAAAGACTACATGGCAACAGGCGGCACATAGGATGTGCCTGCATAGCGCAATGAGCCGTCTAATAACCTGCACTGCCAGCAAATAAGGGTTCATAAATGTTTAGGATTGAGGTATATGGAAAGTTCATGCTACAGGGTGTGGGATTTATTGCCCGAGCATGGTTTTTCCAAGAAATTAGCCTCTCCTCTGTCTCGGCTTACCTGAGATAACTTTGTTGGGTGGGGCCTGTGTTTTTCTCCATCTGTGTAGATGGTCGCTTGATTTGCACGTAGTTGACACTAGTAAAAGTTAGACCTTAAACTGCTGGTGAGAGTTCTCCAATTATGCAGCAAATCCAATAGTTGTTTTCGGTAGGGAGGCAATTGTTTTGAATCCTACAGCTCTCGTTGGATCGTCCTCTGTGTCTGTTGCAACCAACCACAATAAAAGTGGTTCAGAGAAATGGCAAAAAGTGCTGGTGGAACCAATTTAGGTTTACCTTTTTGGAGTGTTTGTAGATGGCGGCAGCCGCGACCAGCAGGGCGTTTGCACAGCTTATCCTAGCGATTTGACTTGCAGTCATTCTTGAAGGGCCCAAATTTGACTATAATTATGCTTAGCTCTAGTTACATCTAGATTGGAGTTCTCTTGCTTACTTTACATGGGGCACTGTGTTGCTTACTTTACTTCCGCACTGTGAGCTCTGACCAGAGACAGAGGGCAGGTGTTTGGCACATGCTGTTTATATCTGTTTCTGTAGCTCCCAGTCCATTTCCAGGCCCAACTTAACCCCATTTTAAAGCTGTTCATCCAGTAGGAAAAGCTTGTCAAAACAATTCAATGTAGGTCCAACTCAATTTCCCCTTCTAGGAGTGCCAACTTGAATAAAATATTGTGGGGGGCCCAGGTAAGCCCTACCCTGCATAATCGATCACATGACGCAGTGCACACACCCCATTTGAACGGGAATGCCCATCAACTTTGTGGGGGAGCAGCCCCCTCAAAAAAATATTGTGGGGGCCAGAGCCCCCATGGCCCCTAGGAATAGGCTCCTATCTCCCCTTCCCCTCTGTTACATTAAAATGTGTTTTCAAGTTAGCAAGCTGGTATATGTTTTTTGTTGTTTTTTAATGATTTGCAGGAAACAGTATATGTGGCAAACAGCTGAAGGAGGAACAAATAGACTAGACTATTAAAACATTGGGGAGTGAATCATTCCAAGCCACAACTGGGGGACAGAAACTACAGTCGTACCTTGGATCCTGAACGCCCTGGAAGTCAGACGTTTTGGCTCCCGAACGCCGCAAACCCGGAAGCAATTGTTCCGATTTGCAAACATTCTTTGGGAACCCGAACGTCCGGCGAGGCTTCCGCGGCTTCTCATTGGCTGCAGGAGCTGTGATTTGGTTTCTGAACGTTTTGGAAGTCAAACTGTATTGCTATGAAACTCACATTACATTGGAAGCTGTTGAATATGTCACAAAACACCAAAGAAGTGTTCAGCTACTATAGAGCTTGGGGAAGCAGAGCATCTGCTTTGCATGCCAACGGTCCCAGATTCAATCCTTGACATCTCCAGGTCGGACTGGTAATACCTCTGAATGAAATCCAGGAGAGACACTACCAATCGTTGCAGACAGTACTGAGCTGTCTGAACCCAGGCAGCTTCCTGTGCTCTTAAAACTTCAGGGACCGTCTCTCAGACGCATAAGTTTTGACATTCAAGCATATAGTACAGTATCACTGTTGTTTTAGTTCCTCCTGCTACATCTGTAGGTCTGGGTTCTTATTTCGAAACAGTGAAGCAAAAAGTTAAATGATTGGGGTGAGACCTGAGGCACCCCCCCCCCAAAAAAGAGTGCCTGTAATTTTGGGTGTGTGAAATCCAAAATTGAGGGATAACTGCTAAAGCAGATTTATTGCGACAAACATTTACAAACTAGCACCCGCTTTCTCTGCTTAAACAATGGTTTTGTTTTAGTTATGGGGAGAAATGGGGAGTGGAACAATAAATAAAGAAATATTTTTTAATCTTATTTTACACACAAGGCAGAAAGATGGAGAAGCTGAGATATAAGCAGTCATCTGGCAGGCAGTGGGGGAAAGCGAAGTCTTTCCAGTATCCTCTTTCAAATGCCACTTCTAATAGTTTCAGCAAGCACCAAGAGGCAGCCGGAAAGCTGTGTCAGCAGGCTCTAACAAGTTTTTTTAATGCCTTCCTGTAACTGGCTTGAACTTGGTACATTTGGCCACCCTAAGTTTCCACTGTGGGGAAGAAAGGTGAGGTGGAAATTGGATTACGAAGATAAATACAATAGCTACCACGAATCATTGGCCTCGTCATAATTCTAGTTGTCGTTCTTCCAATGTGGCAGCAACACTTCGGAACTTCCTGCCTATTGACACCAGGCAAGCAAGTTTGCTGTATTCCTTTTGTTGCCTGCTTAAACCATTTTTGTTTAAGTTACATGCGTTTCATTTCTTTTTAGCTACTGTTGATTTTAATCATCTTTTGAATATATTTAAATGCCCGTCTTTTAACTGTTTTTATCAATTATGTTAACCTTTTTATAGGTCTGAAAACAGCCAACGGGTTTTTGCACAACCAAGCAGTATATAAATGTTGCTAAATAAAAAGAATCCCACTTTTCTCAATGGTGGTTTTCTCCTTGCTTAAAAATGGGAGAAGGGGGAGAAACTCGCTCAGAGGGACTTTCTAAGGCACCATTATTAAGAGTCCAGAGGGGTGATATAGATTCTTTGACACTAATCAAGATGCAATATTTTCTCGTAGCACTTTCTTAAGTTTGATTTTCTGTCGCTCTGCTCCCGTGTGTTCTGCCCGACGCTAACCAACAAATCATTTATCTCTTTAATAGGGCTGTGGGTGCCATTTATTAGCCGATAACTCTTGAGCGATTTGCGTCAGCAAGAGCAACAAATTGCTAATAAAGTGCGTAAGACGTGCAGAGAGGGTACTTTTTTAAAAAAAAATGTGGGGGCTATGCTACCAAGTCACTCTCCCCCACAATCACAAGATAACAAAGAAATGAACTTTAGTTCCCAGCTGGAGCACTGGATCAGGTTTTAAAGAGAGGTACTGACAAGGTCACCCGTGTTACAATTCCCAGAGTTTTTCTGCGTAGAACTAGGGGTGTTTGAGAGTGGCTCGGGGTTTATCGACAGTTCCCCTTGTGCTGCTTCTTTCCCACCAAGAAAAGCTGCTCTCTAGAGCTCAGTCGGAGCAAATGCCCATTGGGTTTTCTGCAGACTGTCGTTTGTTCTGATTCAGCAATGAGCAGCGGGTTTTCCCCGGGGAAGTGGCGGGACGAAAGAAAACCTCTCAGACCCATGCCTAGAAATCATGGGGCAAACAGAAGTTCAGTGCCAGATTTACGTATAAGCTAAACAAGCTATAGCTTAGGGCCCCACTCTTTTGGGGGCCCCCAAAAAAAATTAAAGGAAAAAACTGGATGTACATTTCCAAAATATAAGATAAAAAACAAAATAAAACCTACATACAGCAACAGTGTTTTGTGTTGTGTAGGCTCCTATGATGTAAGTAATGGGCCCCGCCTGCTAGCCTGCTCCCTAAAATATCACTGGTTTGCTATTTATTCTAGAGAGATAGAGACTAGTCTTTGTAAATTGTGTTTCTAAAGGAACTTTTGTTATTGCCAAATGCCAATGTGTTTGCATTATTAAGTTTGTTATGAATAAAATCATTTTAAGTTAGAGCTTAATAATTATTTCACTATTAATATATTCTTCTTAATTGTATTTCACTATTTATTATACAGGTAGGTAGCCGTGTTGGTCTGCCATAGTCAAACAAAATAAAAAATAAAAAAATTCTTCCAGTAGCACCTTAGAGACCAACTAAGTTTGTTCTTGGTATGAGCTTTTATGTGCATGCACACTTCTTCAGACTATTAATATACTACTTCCAACGTGAGTCTGACCAAACTGCGGGAGGCAGTGGAAGACAGGAGTGCCTGGCGTGCTCTGGTCCATGAGGTCACGAAGAGTCAGACACGACTAAACAACAACAACAACAATACGCCATGTGTCCTGGTGCTCTGGTCCATGAGGTCGTTAAACAGCCAACATGAAAATAGCCTTTGTGAAACTTCTACCTGAAAACCTCCTTAAAATACTACAATGCATTTAATTTATTTATAGAAACAAATTATTTATCATTCATAGTGCCATAAATAGTAACTACTATATCTGAGGACAAGAATGCTACCGTTAGTCATTTCCCCACATTTTTCACTCAGTGATAGTAATGCTTTGTGAAGTAGAGTAGATTCATATATCATGTCTGACTAATCTATTGTTGGGAAAAGTTACAATAGCAAAAATTAAATGCCATTTCAATCCAGCACCACAGCTATCACCAGCCTATCCAATGTTTCCAAAGCTGAGCAATATTTCTTCTTCCAAGGATGTCAGAATGATATTGAAGTCATCAAATCAATTGATTTATGGCATTAGCCAAAGGCCATAACATTTAATGATAAGAAAATATAAAAACAGTTAAGCTTCAGATACAGCAATGAATGTACCCATTAACTACAGCTCATTCTCCTTAATAAAATTAAGTTTGATGCTTGCAGCTACACGTACAGAAGAAGAAACTTTCTCAGTAATACTTATGTTTTCAATGGAATAGAGTATCTGAGCTATTTAAAATGTCAGGACATACATCAGTCTTGTATCATGCATGATGTAAAGGTCATCAATTACTCTGTTTGCAAGCAACTATTGGAGTGGGTTGTTGTTTTTTTCAATTCTCTATGTAGTTAAAGTGGCAGAGAGTATCTTAGAAAATGCTCTCCTTAGAAATGTTGACTTAGGTGTTACTGAACGAAACTCGTGTGGATTGGTTGTTGTTTGGCAATTCTCTATGATAGTTAAATGGCAGAAAACTTGGTATCTTACTCTCCCCAAAACCCTTCACCTTCTTTTCTCCTTAAAATTTGAAATATTTGCTCCCTCATTCCACTCGTTCAAAACTCATTGTGATAACTTGATTGTTTTAATGGTGGGTTGCTTTTGTTCTTGTGGTTCTTGCCACTTTGAGCAGCTTTTGCTCTGGGGGGTGGGAAGCAGGATATGAGGTTTGTTTTTTATTAAAAATAAATAAACAAATAACTTTTAAAATATCTCTCCAAGTGGCATTTGTGTTTGTTTTATACCTGTCATCCAATCAGCCACCAGGAGGCATCGCTTAACAAGAGCAAAATTACAAAGAGAAGGGTTCCCCCTTTTCTTACTTCTTTTCCTCAGATTACTGCTTTTCATGTTGTAGTTGTTCAGTATTTCTCGTGTACCGGGTTTTGACCCCATGGACCAGTCCTCACCAGGCACGTTGTTCACTTGCTCCCGCAGTTTGGCCAAACTCATGCTAGTCGCTTCGGAACACTGTCCAACCATCTCATCCTCTGTCGTCTTCTTCTCCTTGAGCCCTCCATCTTTCCCAACATCAGGGTCTTTTCTAGGTGAGTTTCTTCTCTTCTCAGTATTAGCCTCAACTTCAGGATCTGTCCTTCCAGTGAGCACTCAGCTGATCTTTAATAAGTTCTTTTGCAGTCCATTCTCAAGATCTACCATAATTCAAAAGCATCAATTCTTCGGCGATCTGTCTTCTTTATGGTCCTCATACAGGTGCATAACTCCCCTCTCTGTTTAAGTATTTGCCATAATGCTGTGCCACACCGATGCTTTATCAGCTGAAGCTAAGAGGACCAGATCAACTACAATGAATCACACCCCATGTTGGGCCAATAAATTCTCACACTTTCCAGAACACCTTCCCCAATGTGTATGCTGGGAGAGCACAATAGGACAATCGGTCTTAAGTAGAGAAGGACTTCTTTGATCAGTGTGATGTGACATATTTATTGGGACTGAAGCACAGTCAGAACACTTCTGTTGACAGTGGTCTTAGTTGCCATGCAAATTAGATACTGAAAGGCTAGGCAGGCAAAGAGGAACCTAATTAGGACTATCAGTCCATGTATGCAGGAAGTACATATATATCTGATTGACAGGATGGAATGGCTTAAAGGAAATTTTATGTAATGGATGTTAAAGACTTGAGGGTACTACACTGCTGACAAGTCATGTCTAGTACTTTAACCTTTTTGCAATTAAACAAAGGTGCCTGCAATCAATTTTGTATATGTTAACTTTGCTCAAAGGCAGTCTCTGTTAACTTCAATAATAGTCTATAATATCCTATATATGCTACTTCTAGCAAAATCTGGTTTTTAAACAAAGGCATTGTAGCAGTCACCATTTCCATGCTTCAGGATTATGTTTAGGGATGGGGAGAAATTTGCTGAATTGGGATACCAAAGTGGACTCATCTGAATACTATCTGGACCAGTACCAAATCCTGCTTGGGAATTATGACCCCCTTATTTATTTTACAAGGTAGTGCTGCTTGGAGGAACATGAAGGTGGGAAGAGGTTGCTGTAAATGATGAAAATGGGGCTGAAAATGAATGCTGGAAGTGATGAGCTTCTGAGCTTTTCAAGGCATCCTGACATGCAAAAGGATTTCCATACAGCGTTACAGGAACACTATGTGTGGAACCATGGATCTAATGGTGGGTCAGATTATTACCTCTCTCATCCCTTGTGGGTCATATTTAACAGGTGAGTGGAGGTTTCTAGTGTGCTTTGTGTAAATAGGTGGGTTGAGAGAAAGTACTCTAGAAGTCATCTTATTACTCCACCCAGTCCAATAAGTACCTCTTACTGTCCAATCTGTGCTCCCCACATGAGACTTACAAAATGACCAAGTGGAGGAAATTAGGCTCAGAAGACATGTGGTCTCTCAGCCTACTTTCACTTATTCCCTCTGCCCCAATCTCTTTGGAGGTGGAAAGAGTCCTGTGGATCTGCCAAGATTATGGTTTGAAAGAATGGAGATCAGAGAGATGCCTCCTCTGAGCCAAAATGTTCTTCTCACTACTATCCATTTCCTGCCACTACAGATGTGGATTAGCAAACATGTATTTTCTCCTGCTGCCAGGGATATTCCTGGGTAACATTGAGGAAATGCCTTATCAAATTTACACCTGTAGATCTATTTAGGCACAATTCAGGAAGTCTCCACCATGGCTCACAGACCTTCTTCTATTTTTGCCATAGATAGGAAGATAAGACCTTTCCTTACCACGACCAACCTCCATAATCCATTCCACACACAGATGCTAGGATTTGCAAAAGTAAAGAGGCTGAACATAGTGCTTTGCACAACACTGAACACTAAGACCTTGCTTGCTCTTAGAATTTTAAGGAAAGTAGGCTTCAGGATGGGCAATTTCACTGCTGTGCCTCTTTGTCTTTTAATCCTGTTGAATCTTCATCTAGAACCTCCTATGGCACCATCCTTGAATAATGCATCATCAGCCTGCTTCACTAATGATTTACTAGGCATATAAATCACTGGAAAGACTACTCAAGCTGATGATGTATTTGAGTAATGCATCATCTGAATGAGGAGCTGAAGCGATAGATCACGCTGAAGATGGCGCTGTGCAGAAAAAGAAGCCAGGACCACAAACCCTTGCTTTAAAATGTGCTGTACTCACTTCAGCAGCACATACAGTGAAACTGGAATGATACCCCCCCCCAAATGCACTTAGTTAACAATTCTCCCCACATACCAAGACTTTACCACTGGAATCCCCAGTGTAAAGTTATCTTCCAAACAAAAAGACAAAGACAAAATGCATGCCATTGAATACTAGGATTCACACACACACACACACACACACACACACACATTTCCCCATGGCGTTTATGTTTCTTTTGTTGTGATAACATAGAAAATGGAAGAATATTCAATTCGTAAAATCTGTTATTTGAAAGAGTAAGGTCTTGAAGCTATGATCGGCCTCACTAGCACAGCATCATTATTCGGATCACTCTGCCACCATTATGAACTGGCTCAATACCCTGATCACAGCAGCCTGGATCACAGCTGCTGGTGGTCTGGTGCCTTGTCACCATCACAAGATGGATTGCAATGCTGCCACATAGGAAAAATTATTCAGTGATATACAATCTTAGCATCAGGTGCTGACAGGTATGTGGCTTGAAGAGGGTGGGTCTGGATTGGATCCTATTCCCTACTCTTGATCTACTTCCTTGTTTGAAACCTAAATTGGCAAGCCAGAACTTGTTTTGGTTCTCCACTAAGAGCAAACATTCTCTGAGAATAAATGTTGCCATCATGGCTGTGCATCTATCAAAATCAAATTAATTAAAATGGCACCCTACTTTTCTTCCATGTAGTTCAGTGTGGTGTACCCAAGGTTCCCATGCATTGATATGTGCTGTTAGACCATGCCCTGAAACTAATTGTTTTGTGACATCTCTATAGGTAAAGAAATCTGTATCTAACAAAGAAGGTGCTAAGTGTACATGTGGTTATCTGTAGAATTCAATGTAAAATGTTCTCAATTCCTATTTGTATTCTGTTTGTAACCTATAGAGGAGGCAGTAGGTTTGATATGCTATATGTCAAGATAATCAATAGGGTTTTTTTTGTAGGTAACAGGAACATTCCCCCCTTTCAGGTTACCATTACCTTAAAAAAACAAAAAACAACCAAGTAAACCCTGAGTATTGGTAATATGATTGTTGTGTTATAGACTTGACATTTGTATTTTCCATAATATGAAAACATCAATAAGTAGAAAGTTTAAAGGAGCTGAATTGTAGCATAGGGATCAAAGGTTGATCCAATAGTTTTGAGAAAGGTGCCCTTCTTAGGAATTGTACAATTTCAACCCAAAAGGCTAATGCTTAATTGGAAAATTCATTTTTACCCAAAGAATTGAGTTGTTCGTCTTTTAGTTCATCACTCAATATTTCTCCCCCGAATGCAACAGTTTTATGATTTTCCAGAGGATATTTCATTTAATTTCCATTTGGATTACCTGGTTCTCTGAACTTGAATTTGAAGTTTAAAAGGAACGATTTGATTTTAATAACATTTGTGTGCAGTGCTCCATTGAGTTTGGATTTTTTTGGACCTAGAACTACTTTCCCATAAGGTGATTTTTTAGCAAATCCCTGTGTGTAAAAGTAAGATAAACACACATCACTGAGTTTGTTATTGCAATTAAATTATTGGATTTCCTCCCCCCCCCACCCTCATATGAATATAATTTGAGCATTTGAAAGCGTGAAGAGGCTGTTTTCTCTTATTGGTCATAGACACTTTTCTAACACTCCAAGACTTGGAAATAAATCTCTCTGTATTCTTAGATCTCAGAGAATATTAAAATGTCATGCATTATACACAGCAAACCCAGGAAAGCAAAAGTTCTTCAAAGCCAATGCCAGATGAAACTTTTACAGCATTAGATCCTGTATGTGTGGATAAATACAAATTTGATTTCACTTCTCTTATAGACAGAAAGGTCACAGTGCAATTCTATACATGTCTACTCATCTCCCTATATTCTGTCTTTATCCTCCAGTTCCTTTACTTATTTTTCATTTGCTTCATGAGAGTTCATGTTCATTTTCTGATGCTTAGATCCCTATTTTTGAGTCTGAAAATACACATCATATACTTGGAGAGAGAGAAAAAGTTGAAAACCATACCTGGGCATAAATCCCACTGAATCCATTTGGACTTACTTCAGAGAAGACATTCATAGGATTTCACTGCAAGATATAATCTCTTCACTTTAGTATCCATTCTGAACTAACTTACAGGGTTATTGTGAAAAGGATGCTGCTCCTACTCTAGAGTTGGTGGTGGATAAGACCAAAGGTCTCTCTAGACCAGCATAATGTTTCACATAGATGCCTCTTGGGAATCTGAAAAGCATGACATGAGGGCTATAGGCTTCTCCTGCAGTTGCTTCTTCACAAGTGACATCCCGAGACACGCTTCCTCAAAAACTGGAGGTAGATTACAGCCACTGTCATCAGCAACCATTGATAAACCTGCACTGATAGTCATTGATAGACCTGATCCTTCATGGATGTGCCAACTCTCCCCTCAAACCATCTAAACCAGAGGCCATCACCACATCTTTTCACAGGGTGCCTATGGGAAGCCCCACAAGCAGGACCTAAGTGCTACAGTACCCTCCCCTGCTTGATATTACCAGAACCTGGTTTTCAGAGGCATACTGCCTCCAGCAGTGGAGTTGGAACAGGGCCATGACCCAAGATGGGCCACCACTCTCGGGGCAGCAGATACCATAGTTTAACTATGCACTGAGTGCAGAAGTGCTTTCTTTTCTCTGTCTTGAATCTTCCAATTCACAGCTTCATCAAATGCCCCTGAATTCCAGCATTATGAGAGAGGAAGACCTATCCGCTTTCTCCATAAATACTTTTATACACATCTATCATACTCCACCCCCCCTTAGTTAACTAATTATAGCAAAACATTTTAATTTAGAAAAAAAAGGTGAACAGCAATTAGTTGAACTGTCTTCCAGAAATGTGTGTCTTTTGAGAAATTAAGGGACAATTCCATTCTCAGGTACCAGTGAAAATCACTTTTGCACCATCAGGGCTTCAGATGGATGTCACAGTGTTTGAAAATGTTGAAAATTCTCGCAGTTGCTTCGCTGGAGGTCTACAGACCTTGTTATGCATTTGAAAGATATTGGAAACAGAATTGTTTATTTTATTTCTGTAATTCAGATGCCATTGGCCAGATATCCTCAGCTCAAATGCATCCCCCAATTCACACATTAACCAATGTTTTGCCCAATATGCAAGGTGGATAAAGCTGGCAATCTTGTCCAAGCTCCATTAGCTCCAGTTCTCTCTCAGCATTCGGATTTCACCAGTTTTTCAAGCTTAATGTAAACCTAAATTAGACTGGAAATATGCTTCAATTCAACATGCTTGATTTGCATGCCTCTCTGTTTATTCCTACCTTGTTTGGTGCTGTCATGATTCAGCAGGCAGCCTTTTCAATAGCCGAGGTATTTTGCATCCTATCATATTGTTCAGTGAAACACTCTGGACCTTTTTGTGTTTGAATGGCACTCATGGGAGCCTAAGTGCCAAACAGCAGAAGATATTCTTTTCCTGGTAGCATCTGGCTTCTTGGCTGGCTCCCCAGATACTACTGGCAGCTGTGCATTTGCCTTCAAAACTGTCATGTACTTAAGTTCCCCAAAGGCTGTTAGCATCTATTCTGTGCCCTTGTATGTGTGATCAGTTGGACTCATCCTTGATTTTAAGCACATGTAGCAACCGTCTTGAGCGAGCGCACAGAATGAAATATAAATTTGATGGCACAATGTGACACGTGGGGGAGGGGGACCCCAACCTGTAGATCCATACCAGAAACAACATTTCAATTATCAAAATGGAACTGAAGCGTAAAATTCTCATCACGTCACACCACCTGACTCCTTGTTGACCTTAAAAATCAAACCTGTTCAATGACAGCTTGGAGCCAAACTTACTTAAGTGACACTAGAGAGTTGGGTAATATATACAGGAAGAAAAACTCTAAAGGTGCAGATTTGGCATTGAGCCGGTCAATTGTGTGTTAATTCCACCCAGCACTGGGGTCCAGATTGCATCGCACAACCCTAAAGGAGGCACTGTGGGATGAATCCATGCCTTTGAGGATTTTATCGGATAACAAATAGAACTCGGAAGTACACTTTATGTCAGAGGAGGATGGTGACTTATCAATTGTATTTGTGGAAGATGTATTGAGTTGTTTATTATGTTTTTTTATCATAGATGTTCTGTAATGTGCATTTAATGTTGTACACCACCCTGGTATCTTCTGATAAGGGGCAGTATATAAATTGGCTCCAGCCCTCGAAGGCAAACATTTGAATATATTGCTATATGCTGATGACATGGCTATAATGGCACTCACCCGAAGAGGCTTACGCAGCATGTTGGAGGGGATTGCAGCCTACTGTTCTCATAATTCACTAAAGATAAACTATGACAAAACAAAAATTGTGGTGTTCTCTAGAGCTCGCCACACTTTTAGATGGTCTTTAGATGAACATGTAATTGAACAGTGCCCTTTTTTTAAATATCTGGGTGTTACATTTCAGGCTACATCTAGTTGGCTAGCCCACTTTAAGGCTGTAACCCTCCTAACACGAAGAACAATTGGTGTCCTGCTTAGCTTCTTCTATACCCGGGGAGGACAATTGGTGATCCCGGCAATAAGAGCTTTTGTTGGGAAAGCTATTCCCCAGATGTTATATGGGGTAGAGCTCTGGGGGTGGAACCAGAGGCTGTTGGAACGGCTTGAAATTTTGCAAAATTACTATCTCAAGAGGATCCTAGGCCTTCCTCAAGGAACTCCGGCAGCTTACTTGAGAGTGGAGGTAGGATTACCTTCTGTGTCTGCCAGGGCCCACTTGAGATTCTTACGTTTTTACATCAACCTTGCAAATACCTCGAACACCTTACTGGCCAAACAAGCCTTTGTTTCTCTTCAAAAGAACACCACTTGGCGTCAAAACCTATCTGATATCCTGGTTAGATACACCCTACCGGAGTTTAATACACTCAAACTGTGGAGCCCGGACAAAGT
Source organism: Lacerta viridis (assembly GCA_900245905.1). Classification (NCBI taxonomy): domain Eukaryota; kingdom Metazoa; phylum Chordata; class Lepidosauria; order Squamata; family Lacertidae; genus Lacerta; species Lacerta viridis. The sequence goes on along the minus strand of OFHU01000014.1, from coordinate 221,045 downwards.
TCGGGAATGGATCCCGGAGAGAGACGCCCTGTTAGACATCACAAAAATAAATTGAAATAATAATAATAATAATTTCCCAAGAAGTGTTTGTGTGGCAAATTTACCCTTGCTAAAGGGCAGTAACGGCATTAGGCAAAATTGCAGACTACACACACACACACACACACTGGTACCTTGGGTTAAGAACTTAATTTGTTCTGGAGGTCCGTTCTTAACCTGAAACTGTTCTTAACCTGAGGTACCACTTTAGCTAATGGGGCCTCCCCCTGCTGCCACGCGATTCCTGTTCTCATCCTGAAGCAAAGTTCTTAACCCGAGGTACTATTTCTGGGTTAGTGGAGTCTGTAACCTGAAGCGTCTGTAACCTGAAGTGTCTGTAACCCGAGGTACCACTTTAGATATATGGGGAAAGACTTATTAAAATCCAGAAGAATTTACATGAGGACCTTTAAAAAATAAAAATTGCAAATTTAAATGGGAAGATGGAGAACTGAACTTGCGATTGGAAATATGAGAAAGTGAAAGACAGTATTTGCCCACCCCTAGTGGTGGCAGAAAAGCTGCCTGCCTGGGAATCTTGTTTACTGCTCTTCTTATGGATGAGCTTCAGGTTTCTCCATTTGAAAACCACTATCCTATAGCATTACAATAGCGATACATTTTGCCACTATGTTAAGCTAAGCCATCAACCTAGCGCGCTCCAGGTCCACTTTTCTCTAATGGCAACTTTCAGCCTGAAGTGAAATTTTACAGCTGAGTTATCAAGTCCTGAAAGAGGCAGTTCAAAACAGAAAACGCTAACAGATCTTCCTTAACTCTGCAAGTGGCAGAGGGGCGGCGGGGGCGGGGGGGCACTGTATCATACACTCGAAAACATCTGAAGCAAGGACAGCTGTGGAAGCAACTACTTAAGGAACATCCGCAACACACGAAATGAAAAGCCTTTTGAAGCCGGTGGAAATATATAGCGCAATATTGAATACTAAGAGGCTCTTCTTGGGGGCTACAGGAGTAATGCAAATTGAACACTGATAGGAAACAGCAGGAGGATGCCAAGATTTAAGCAGCCCGAGGGCCATAAAATTACTTACAACAATCCTACCCAGCTCAGCCTGACAGTGACGTGTGAGGGACTAGTTAAGAAACGGGGGTGGGGGGGGGGAGTGAGAATAATGCAGAATTCCAGTTTAAAGAAGGAGTGAAAAGCTTTCGCTTCCACAATGTCTTGTTAATTTGCTTTTTTACATGCCTTGAGTGGTTCTTTCTTTTTGCTTAGAGAAGTTTTCCTCATCGGTGCTAGACCTCTCCCCAGATTCAACATGGTGGCAAAGGAAGGATGCAGAGGTGAACAGGACAGAGAAGGAAGTGGCTAGGGAGGTGGCACATGTTGAGCAAGAGTGGATATTTGCGACAAATCCATTCCTTGATTCAAGGTGGTATTTCAGAATGCCCAGAGTCAATCCTAGGCTACCCCATCAAGAGGAAGGACTAGGGAGGTTTCTAGAAGGAAGAACAGGAGGTGTTTTGTGGGTGTGTGTCAGAAAAGAACCTAAATACCAAATGGCAACTGTTAAATTTATTTCACATTCAGATTTTTATTCTCCAAAGAACTTCAGACAAGGAATCTGAACACTTTCTAAAACTAGCCAAGATACTGATAAGCGCCCCCCCCCCCAATATGCCTGCAAGATCCAAGAACTGGCCCCTTATTTCAGACCTCTGTTGCATACAAACACAATGATTTAATGCACATTTAAAGCACATTCCCACCTCACTCCCAAAGGATCCTGGCAACTGCAGTCGGCCCCTTATAGAGCTCTGTGTAGGGGTCTCCTTAACAACTCTCAGCACCCTTAAAAAACTACACTTCCCAGAATTCTTTGGGGGGAGCCATGATTGTCTAAAGTGGTATCATAGTTCTTTAAATGTATAGTGTAGATGTTGCTGCAGTAGTGAGGTGAATATAAAATATTTCATTTTTACTACATAGAACAAACAGGAACTGTGTACACAGCTGGCTAACTAAAATAAGGTTATATACAAACTGCATTAGAAAAAAGAAATAGAAACAACATTCCAGTACAATAATTGTTGTGTTTAAAGCATCCGTTGTTCATAACTGACACCTCATAGGGATGATGATGAAATAAAAATGAAGTTTTATTACATAACTCATCCTGGATCACTACAAATCTTTCCATTCAAATTGTTTGCTTAATGCTGTCTTTAGAATAGTTGCCCAAGGTAACGGAAATTAGCCAAATTTGCTACACATTTGAATCTTATGTTTCATTTTTGTTTGTACATGATAAATCAAAGCGTAGGCACCTGTGCAATCAAAACATTGTTAAATTCCTTTGAACTTCTTTAATTTGAGTTTCATGCAGCACACTTGTTTGAAATGTTCAATAACTTCCTGACTAATTGCTTGTTTAAACCAACTTTATCTGCGAAGCAATCTGGTATAGCAGATAAAATATAGACCACTCTCTCTCTCTCTCTCTCTCTCTCTCTCTCTCTCTCTGTGTGTGTGTGTGTGTGTTTTTTGAGTGTGAGTGACATTTATGATTAATACAAAAGTAATTTGTTGGGATCAAATAAGAAATGTCTATTGTGTAATTTGTGGAAATGATTAGCTTGGGTCATTAATCAAGACATCCTTTTCCCTCCTTAATTCTATGCCAGATGAATGAGCAAATAAGCTGATGTGGCTTGAGTATTCTTTCCCGGGTAAATGCTTCACTTTTCTAATGTGAAAGCTCTGTGATGTGGTTTTCATCTTCAAATTTTTAGTTTCAGGCTTGCGGGTAACAAATGCTTCAAACTGAAGGTTGTGGTGGTGGGAGAACACAGTGTATCTAAATTCTTCAAATCACAAACTCTGCAGTGGCTAAAACCTTCTTCTACATCCGTTGTGGAAGATTGATGCCACTGAAATAGCACTTCATTATATATATGTGTGTGTGTGTGTGTGTGTGTGTGTGTGTGTGTGTATATATATATATATATATATATATATATATATATATAAAATTGTAATTATTTGGTTTTTCAGATTAAAATTTTACAGTCACATATCGAACATACAACATAAAAACAAGATTCCAAGGAATCTCTTGGACTTCCCTCCTCCCCTTTGTGGGTCCTATTGTTAATCATTTCCTCCTGCATCTTTTATGATAATCCAAATCTTTTACATCTCCATTGTGTCCAAAATTCACCATTAAACTACAAGTGATATTCCAATCCTACTAACAATTTTAACTGTTTACAATGGTTTTTAAGGTAGGTTATAAATTTTCCCCCGCTCCTTATTAAAATTTTGGTCTTCCTGATTTCTGATTCTTTCTGTCATTTTAGCCATTTCGGGATAATCCATCAATTTGATCTTCCATTCTTCTTTGATAGGGACTTTATCTTCTTTCCATCTCTGGGCCAATAACACTGAAATAGCACTTCAAATGAGCAGTATACTAATACCTGTGTTGTGAGGCGCAGGAAGCAGATCACCTTGTGAGTGACGACCTCAGGTAGAAAGAAGCTCAGGACACCAGTATTGGGTAGAAATATGCCATAGCTTTTATTGCTTACAGATGTAAGCAAGGCAGTGGGCATGCAGCAGGTATCAAGCTACCTGCCTGTTGGTTGATAAGAGGTTGGGTCAACCCTGCGCAGAGGGTCACCCAGAGAAGAACACCAAATTGGGTTGAGCCCAACAGGGCCGCCACTTGGAAAGTCCACCTGTGTGGACTCCTGGATAGTGACACCCCTTCCCATACCCCTTTAGAAAGTTACCCAATAGGCTAAATATGCAACCCAGTGCCTTATCCACCAAAGGTTGTGACAATTGCTATGAGGTAGGGCAATTTGCCTGCAGGAAAAGTGTCTCCCTGGCCCTGAATCTGGCGACCAACTATTTTGCAGCAGGTCTTCACTTTGGGGCATGATCATTCAGAAACAGGCTGGGAGTCTGAGTGAGCCAATGACAATTGGAGCAGGCTGAAGCCTGCTGGGGCCAGAATATAAAATAACTGGGTAGACGTGAATGCCATCACATGCCATGGTCTGTCATCACAGCTCCATCCCTCTTTGCTCCTGATTGCCCCATTCAAATAGACTTTTGTGCCATATACTGGGTGACTACTGTGGGAGGCAGAGTAGACACATTTAAATAAATGGGCAAAAACAGTCCTTTTTAACCAGGTCTTTGGTTGATTTGATGGACATCCTATGCCTTTTTAAAATATGTGTGTGTGTGTGGGGGGTGTTATTGGATTGTTGTTGTTTTTATTTTGATTATGTATTTTGTGGTTTTATATTCAGATTTTATTCTGTGAACTGCCCAGTACAGGGTGGTATATAAATTAATAAGAATTAATTAATTAATTAATTAAAGGGCTGGAGATGGTAGGTTGCTTCCCAGCTGACAAAACCCCTCCCAGTGACTAAAGATATCAAGAGCTGAGATTCTGGGTTAAAGAAACAATGCCCGCTCCCGATTTCTGATCAATTAAAGTCTGCCTTGTAACCCAGTTATGTCCCAAAATGATAAAATAAGGGTCCAATCCTAGGAAAACCTACCCTGGACTAAGCCCCATGGAATACAGTGGGACATGTGCATGGAATTGGGTTGCAAAATATTTTCTAGTTATTTTTCTTGATATATTTCCCCCCAATATTTCCAACGGTTATAAAAAAGGGCCATCTACTCATTCTGCAACTCTTCTGATTCCTCCCTCTGTTCAGCTTTGTTTTTGAGTAAGTAACGTGAACCCTGATGGACAGCACGTACTTTAAACGTTTAATAAATCTAGCTTAAGCGATCCAATAAAATCCCAGCCTCCCTGCTGAGAGTGAGGCCCATTATTTGTTAATGGTGCAGTTCACTTGTAGCCTTGCAATAATAAGGAGGGAGCACAAACCACATTCTTTTTCACAGCGGTGTGCTTTCATTCTAAGTCCTGTGTTTCTGTACTTGCATTCTAAGGCGATGGGTGTTCCTCGTGCACTGTCCATTACTTAAATGACAGTGAATTTTCGCAGTGTGAAGGCTAGCTAGGGAGCAGCAATGTATAGAATGTGATGTCATATCTCCTCCTGGCTGCAACCTTTGTGGATGGGTAAAAAAACAATGGCAAGGAAAGAGAGCTGGAGGAAACATTAAGAATAATTATCTCATGCCTCTATTCGATGAAAATGCATTGCCCGTGGTCTTTACAGCTTTGTGTGCTCTGGGTTGAGACCCATGATCAACTTAGACAAGGGGAAGCCAATATGGCAGTTGTCGTTGAGGAACTACAATTGCCAGCAGCCCAAGTCAGCAATTGAAATAGTCAGGGATGGTGGGTTGTGGAATCTAAGGACATCTGGAAATAAGAAAAGGCCTTTCCACACCCAACCAGGGCTGAATGCAATTGAAATCCACCAGGCACCTTCTCTATTGTCTCTTCTGTGAGTGCTAACGATGTTCCTCTTTCAATGAGACTACTAATCGAGATCTTTACCCTAGCTGGCATCTGTATTGGACTGGGATAGATTTTGTGTGGTGATGTTGTGCATATATATATATATATATATATATATATATATATATATATAATATGCCCCAAATTGGTTGAGTCCCAAACCGTGAGCCAAATCAGGCCTATTTGCAGGAATTTGGATGTAAGTTGAGTTGGACTGAGCCATCCATGAATAGCTGTGGGTCAGGTTCAGGTTGGATGGCCCAGAATGGTCCAGATCTGACAGATTCAATGAAACTCGAATATACTGCCCTGAGTCACTTGGTTACAAATAGGATAGATTTGCATAATCCAAAACATAAGCACCCAAGAATCAAATCATGGCAAGTGTATGAAGTTAATGAAGTATTGAATGGTGTCAAGCATAAACCAAAATATTCATCGCAAGACTCGAAATACTTTCTTGATACAATGCTACTCAGTGACGTTAGGAAGAATAATGCTAGTTCTCACATGGAAGGAAATCCAGAGGCAATATTCCAGGACCGAGCTAATGCCTTCACTTTTTTTCCCTTGCATTTCAGAAATTATAAACTTCTGTTTCTGTGACAGAGACACTGAGCAATTGTTGAACATGCCATTCCAAAGGCAGAAGTATTAAAAGTGAAGGAGTGTGTGGATAACTCTTTTCTTCCTGCCTGGTTCTAAAGTTGTTTTTAGATACAACGTTGGCAAGATAGATTACATCTCTTCTAACAGTAATTTACCTTCTAAAAGTAACAATATTTTATTAACCATAAGCCATTCAATTATTAATTTTAGTGGCCAGGAGTCAGCGGTGTAAGTGGTTAGGTTCCAGCTGTAACCTTTTTTCATTGCCACTCAGACATAATGCTTCTCCCACGCCTGCAGAAATTCACCCTCTCTTTATCAAGTAGCACAAAATGAGAACCACAACCAACCAACTATTCCTATCCTAATTTTAGCATCCTACCTAGTGGCTCAGAGCAGTCTTTAATTTAAGTATTTACTTTGTACTGTAGATTAAATTTATTAACGCCTCGATGTTAACAACAGTTGCTTCAAAGGTTATACAGTATATTTTACGGGAGAAAAGTGAATGGTAAATACACATTCCTGAAGGAGTAAAATATTGCTGTTGTTCACTGCTTGTGTACTATCACACTCATTGTGGCCTACTAATCACATGTTGTTTGTAATCTTACCACTGTTTTTTTTTTTTTTTTTTTTTTTCAATCCATGGAGACAATCAACAAAACTAGCGCCGGGGTAGGGGCCAGATTGAGACCCCTCAAGCCCATTCAAAACTGTAGTCCATTATGCTTCTCTGCAGGCAAAATGTGCGTCTTTAAAAAGTGTAACCAAATCCAATTACTGTAACGTCTCCAATCTGTACTCTATCCTTTGAACTTCTAGCAAAGTCCCCTTCTTACCGGCACCATGAGAGCATATTGTCCATTCTAAATGCAGTTCCCTTTGTTTTTTTGTACTGCTGGAGCTTAACACTCGAAAAGCCAAAGGGTTTTCCCCCCTCACTAGTTCGTATCCCCGACGCCGGACGCAATGCTCCTATGTCGCCCTGTAGAGCCCGGTATATTCTGCTTCAAATAAATGGCTTTTATACACCTCTCCTCCAACTTCACCTAATTTCAGCAGCACCACTTCAGCGTATTTAGGTGTTTTCTTTAGCTTTCGCCGAGCTCTCACAAACTAACCTTCCAGCGGTTCTTTTCACTGGAGGCTTAGCCGCTAGATCGCCCCCGGTATCCGGCTTCCTCTCTGCGGGGCAGGAACGCTGAGTCGGCGTCTATGGTCCCCTTCGTTGCGGAGACCCCTCCAACGCCTCAGCAAGTCCTTACCAGGTCCAGGAAGCCCTCCTGGACCTCTGGGGGGGTGCGAAGCCTAGCGACCCCCTCTGTTTAGCCCCCCTTCAAAGAGTGCTTGCCTCGGAGCGCCGGAGCAAGCGACCGTGTGCGATCTGCGGAAACCCGGAAGTCTCTCTGTAATCTTACCACTGTTAGGCATGCTTTGATCGTATCCAGGCTAGACTGACACGATAGTGGAAGCCAGAGTGGTACAGTGGTTGGAATGCTGGACATACACAAGGGAGACCAAGGTTTGAATCCCTGCTCAACCATGAAGCTCACTGGGTGACCTTGAGCCGCTCAATGCACCTCAGCCTGTCCTAGTGTCCTACCCTACAAGGTTGTTGTGGGGGATTAAATGAGGAGGAGGGGGAAGAACCATGTATGTTACCTTGAGCTCTTTGGAGGGAAAGGTGGGGTATAAGTAGAATGGATGGATGGATGGATGGATGGATGGATGGATGGATGGATGGACAAGCACTGCATGGGACTTCCTTTAAAGACTTTTCTTTTCTTTTTTGCAATTTAAAACAAAATAATAAGTGTTTATTTAAAATTTTAACAACTTAAGATATTGGTTACAACCCTGTCCTAATCCTACGCTCACCACTCTACCTCACCACCAACCCTCACAATCAACGACCACCCACCAACCAACTGCTTCAACCAACTGCTCTTAACCCCCTAACTAACTCTAACTGACTCTGTTCAGCTGCCCCTAGCTCCTCCTCCCTCTGTTTATTGGTCTGCCTAGGGTCAGCCACTTAACCCCTTACTTACTCCTGCTCATACATATGTATTCCCTAGGAAGGGCAAACGCCACATTCCTCCCCCCTTAAATAAGTTTGATTCAGGAGGGATAACTGTACAGAGTTATACTCCTGATCAAACTGCGTGACACCTTAATTCAAACAAACATTTTTTTATGTTTACTAACCTTAACTCTTTAAAGACTTTTCAGAAGCTACAACTGGCACAGAATGCAATGTGGATGGAGCAATGTCAGGGGGCAGCTGTGGGAGCATATTGCCCTTCATTTCGTGAATTGCATTGGCTCCTTTTGGCCTCCTGTCTAAAGATTTCTGGAAGATGGGCACAAACATTTCTATATCCACAGAAAAAGACTGAAATCCGAGTTTGAATTCTTCATGCAGTGAGAGCCAGGATACTTCGTAAAAGAGAGGAGTGTTGGGGTTCTGAGAAGACTATAAGCTGCATAATAAAAGAAACTGTAAGGCCCAGAGGGGTGGAAAATCTCAATGGGGAGTTTGTTCTGTAGTTTACTAGTTTGTCACTGGTAAAATGAGCAAAATGGGAGCAGGGAGCTAACCTGTTCTCTGGATGTTACTGGACTACAGCTCCCATCATTCCTGACCACTGGGCATGCTGGCTCAGGATGATGGGAGGTGGAGTACAACAACATTTGGAGAGAGAGAAAAGGTTGTAGTTGTGGGGAGAGGGTGAGCTCTCTCTGCTTATGTATATGCATATGCATTGGAAGCTATAGAAACATCAGTGACAGAAAGTACTTCCCCCTCCATTCAGTTGTGACTATTAATAGGTATTATTCATACACTTCAGCCTTTTCATATTTAATAACAGCTCCTTCTTTTACCAAATCTATTTTAAAACCAGAAATTGATCTGAATGGAAGAGTAGTGGGTGTCATAATGCAAATAGTGGATTAGAAATCTTGCATATTCACCATCGTTCCATATCTTTCCAGCAGAGTAGGTTTTGATTAGCCTCAGAAAATGAAATGGGAAGCATTTCATGAATTTCTTAAAAAAATAAAAATAAAGTAAAAGTCTGAGTGGCATCATACCCAATTGCTCGCTTTGTATTTTTCCTCCTGTTCATCTATAAAGCTATAATTACAGATTCATTGCAAAACTGTGATGTCAGTCTTCATTACTCTTTAAATCTCTAATCACAAGCATAAGTAGTTTAAAAACTTCATCTGAAATCGTGAGAGGTTGGTAGTTTTCCAAGAAGAAAAGATCTGTGGCTCAACTCTGCAGTGGTTTATTGACAACAATTTTGTCCAACAAAAAAAAAATGTGTAAAGAACCCCTCCTCCCCCCAAAAAAACTTTGCAAAGGGAAAGATCCATTTTAGTGCAATTAAAGTTGAATTTATTGGTGGGCGCAATAGCCATTACAGTCATACCTCATGTTGCGTAAGGTTCATGTTGCATCTTTTCGGCTTGCGAATGTGGCAAACCCGGAAGTGTATACTTCCGGATTTTACTGTGTGTGTGCAGAAGCATTCTGTGTGCTTCGCACATGTGCAGAAGTGCTCTATTACGCTCCGCGCTTGTGCAAAAGCGCCACTCTAGTTGAGGACTTTTTGGGGTGCGAATGGCACCCCGGAACGGATCGTGTCCGCAACTATAGGTACCACTGTAATTGTACAGCCTTAGGAACAAGAAAAAAGTAATAATGTTTCAACAACTGAAGTTGTTGAAGTTTCATCAAAATTTGACTGAGTCTAAGGCTGCAAATGTTTAAAGCACATTCCCTGTCCCAGGAATCCCAGGAGCTGTAGTTTACATAGCTACAATTCCCAGCACCATTAACAAACTTGGTGGGCTCTTGTTGGGAGGAATGTACTTTAAAAGTATATGATGTGTATGCAGCCAAAGAAACCCCATGGAAAAACTGCTTTGAGGAAGCAGATCAGAACCGAGAAGAAACCACATTTTTAAAGTGTTTGAAATCAGTCTCTGAAGCTTAAACACAACAACCCCAAACTAAGCAGGCTTTTTATTTATTTATTGACTGAAGTATTTGTAATCTGCACTTGCATGTGGTATACAACATACAACAATATAATAATAAGACCGGTAAAAAAATAATCAGTGAAAATGTCAGTGAGAACATGAGTGAAAACATCAATAAACCATCAATAAATACTGGCTGGTTTAAAGGGGGAGGGGATCACATTGAAAAGACCTGTCTAGACAATACAGCTTTCAAAAGATATGTAAAACAAGGCAGTGGTGATTCCTGCTGAACCTCTGCTAGTAGGGAACAACGAGGGTGTGTGTGTGGTCAGATCAACCTTTCTCAATAGTTGAAGTGGGAATCAGAGGCTTGGGGTGGGGGAAGGGGCTTGCTCTAAACCACAGAGGTCGGGGCAGAGACTAAGAGACTGCAGAGGGCAGTCCCCCACCATTTTCTCCGTAGGGGTGGGATGAGACCAGGGGCACACTCAATTCAACTAGAGACTGCTGTGGAGGTGACATAGGTTAGAGGGGGGCTTGCTGAGAAGGTTGGGGAGGTGGCTTAGATCTGATCTCCAAGGAGTGTACAGCTGTTGCTGCTGTTGATGCTACTGTGGCAGCTGTTGGCGATGCATTCCCTAGAAGCCAGATCTGCTGCCCCTATGGCTTCTGCAGCCCAAGGCAGCTGCTTCACCTTGCCTCATGCATGGGTCAGCCCTGGGGAACCACCAGATGTGCCCCATGCAAGGTTCTGAATGATTGAAGTGGAGCATGAGGTGGAGTTTGCATTGAAGTTTGGATTAACGAACTAACTCATTAATTAAAAGCATGTTTTCCTTTTTCTTCATCTGAGTAGGCTCAAAAACAAGACAGTCTTTGAGTATAAAAAGCACAACCAAAAGAAAAGAGGGAAGAGGAAAACTTATAAGTTCAGGCATATTAGTTCTTGTCAAGACTAGCTGGAATGGAAACAATCCAGGAGAAGCCAAATGGAGCTGGTCTCTCAGCAAAGCTGATGGAGTTGCTCTGCAGTCCCATCTTCCCTGCTACTGTAGTTTGATGGGATGGCTGTTCCAGATAAGAGTTAAGAACATAATACAAATGTGCTGGATCAGTCCAATGGCCAATCTAGTTCAGCATCCTCCTCTCACAGTGGCCAACCTGATATCCATGTGAAATCCTTAAGCAGGACCTGAACACAAGAGCACTCTTCCCTTGTGTGTTTTCCAGAAACTGGTATTCAGAAGCATTTCTGCCTCCCACCATGGAGACTCAGCATCGCCACGATGGACACTCAATGGAGCTGGTCTCTCAGCATAATCAGTGGAATCGTCCTGCTCTCCCTCTCTGTTGAAGCTTTTTGGATTTCTGCTCCATAAACCTGGGAGACTTCATTAATTGCAGCAGAGTGGAGTTCTGATCAGGCATTCATCTCCACATATTCCCAAAATGCATTCCCAAAACACACACAGGAGGACTAGGGTCGCATGACTTAATCATGTCCTGAATATCCCCACCCCCACCAGCTGCAGCCTCAGATCTTCACGTCTCAGATGAGAAGGCCTGAAAAATGTATCTCTGTGTTCAACAGAACATGCTTAGAATCTAGATGAGCACAAGGCTTGCACAATTTGTGTTCCCCATCACATCAAGGAATTTCTGTGTGTTCAACTGAACATGTGAAAATTCTCCCTCCAGACCCTGGGTAGGCAAACTAAAGTCCAGGAGCCGGAGCCGGCCCAATCGCCTTCTAAATCCAGCCCACGGACGGTCAGGAAATCAGTGTGTTTTTACATGAGTAGAATGTGCCCTTTTATTTAAAATGCATCTCTGGGTTATTTGTGGGGCATGGGAATTCATTCACCCCCCCCCCATAGACTGGTCCCCCACAAGGTCTGAGGACCATGGACTGGCCCACTGCTGAAAATTTTTGCTGACCCCTGCTCCAGACCTTCTGACTCAATATGCAAAATGTCGGGGGGGGGGGGAAGCTAGCACATGTTGCATTGCTCAGAAGCTCATAACTGTTCAGCAGCTCTTCTTTACAGGGTTTTGACTTCTAATCATTTCAGCTCGTACTTTCCAGAAGTTAACTAGCAGCTTGGAAACTGCAATCTTTATACAATCTTTTGCAAGCCTTTTTTTGGGGGGGGTGTCATCATGTAAAGCAAAATGGAAGCACCCCAAGCTAATCCAACTGTCAAGAAAAGTCCATCCCTGGCCGTTCCTCACAGCTGAGGAAACTGGCAGCTAATCCTACAGTGATATAGACTGAATTAAATAGCCCAAGAAAGAGTAATTGTTCAGAAGCCCAGTGGTACCTGATAAAGCAAGTGTCTGCTAATTTTGTCTCTTGGAACTGTTAGTAGATAAGGGCCAGAATGATCTGGCATCTGTTGTAGCTGTCCTGAAAAGAATAACTAGTACCTGACCTTTAACTACTGAATAAAATCTGTAACTTTAATGAGGCTGTGGATAATGCTAAATATAAAAAGCTGAACCCATGATCTCCAAGCCCATGTCATAGTAGAAGGAAGGGCCAATGACATCCTTCCAGTTGCCATCACTGTTGCAGCCACCTGTAGAGCTGAATAATAATTGTTCAGAGCCAAGTACAAACAAAGGCTCCAGTCTCCACTGCATACTTAAAAAAAAATGAAGAGAAAAGAAAAGCATTTAAAAGGGTCCTTTAACTCATTTTTGTTTCTTTTGCTTAAGCTATGTACATTCCTGGCTGCCTGAGTTGTAGTTAGAACCAACCTAGAATGGCATGCATGTTCTTTGCTTAAATACAAATAATAAATGCCCTCTAGAACTTGCTCTCTATTCCTGGGATACGGCGACAGTTATTTTATGCATCCTGAAAACTGAGGCCTAACTCATTTTCTAACATGCTGGGGCTTGTAGTACTTAACCACTAGATCTCAGTGTAGCTTTTAATGATTGTGGGTGAGCATTGCTCATGCAACCAATCCACTGGTACATATTGTTGGCTCCTCCTGTCAGAGAACAGGAAATGCTGGCAAAAACAAAGGAAGTTTGGAACTTGTGCTCTTTAGAGAGTGGTACACATCTCTTTGGTTCTCAAACTGTGAAGTGTTGTGCTTTTCTCTTGCTATCTCTCTAATAGTCTCAAAAAAAAAAAAAAAATCCAGGCAACAAAGCAATGATCAGGAAGGAAGGAAGGAAGGAAGGAAGGAAGGAAGGAAGGAAGGAAGGAAGGAAAATACAGACATAATTCCACATGGGAAAAACATATTTGTAAGTTATTTCATGATATAAATTATCATGATTTCCTTCACCTGAAACTCTGTTGGTTTATGCAATGGAAAATCCACCCTACAGAGTGGGAAATAGAACTTTCATTTCTAATGCTTTTCCTTTGCCCAGATATTGTTCCTTAGACTTGCTTCAGGGTTTCAGCCCAAGCCTGTTGATGTTGAAACAAATGTTTGTAGAATCCTAGACTCATAGAACTGTAGAGTTGGATGGGAGCCTGAGGGTCATGTAGTCCAGATTCCTGAAATGCTAAAATCTCAACCAAAGCATCATTGGAGGATGGCCATCCAACCCCTGCTTAAAAACCTCAAAGGAAGGAGAGTTTACTACCTTCCAAGGAAGTCCTTTCCACTGTTGAACAACTCTTAGCATCAGAAAGTTCTTCCTGCTTTTTAGTTGGAATCACCTTTCTTGTAACTTGAATCCATTGGTTCAGGCCCTACCTGAGAGTTTGTTCCATCTTCCATGTGAGAGCCCTTAAGGTATTTGAAGATGGATATTTGAAGATATTTGAAGAGATGCTTTTGAAGATGGTCATCATATTCTTTTCAGTTTAAAAGATTTTCTGTATTCAACTGAAAGTCTAATACAGTAAAGTACAAAATATTTCAGAGAGGAGAGGAATAGTATCATAAAAAGAAGCAATTTTGATGGAACAAGTGGAAAAGTTGTGAACCTTTGTGGAAAGTACTGGAGAGGGGCTTCAGGCCTTATCCAGAGGAATGTCATTTAAGAAGCTGGATAATGTTGTATCCAAAGGTGTTACTCATGTAGATCTGTTTCTCCAGTCCTCTGGAGCAGAATTTTGGGGTGCACAGGGGGCTGTAGGGTAGGATGGGGGAACCAGTAAGCTCCTTGTTCTGCTCATGGAAGCTTGTGTGATGTAGTGGTTAAGAGCGGTAGACTCGTAATCTGGGGAACCGGGTTCACGTCTCCGCTCCTCCACAGCTGCTGGGTGACCTTGGGCTAGTCACACTTCTCTGAAGTCTCTCAGCCCCACTCACCTCACAGAGTGTTTGTTGTGGGGGAGGAAGGGAAAGGAGAATGTTAGCCGCTTTGAGACTCCTTCGGGTAGTGAAAAGCAGGATATCAAATCCAAACTCTTCTTCTTCTTCTTCTTCTTCTTCTTCTTCTTCTTCTTCTTCTTCTTCTTCTATTCTGGATCAAAAAGCCTTCTGCCTGGATGACAAATACCACTGGATAGAAGCCATAAATAAAAATTCATTTAAAGCACCTTTATCAGGTATAATAAGTAGTGCACAAAATGCAGTGCTGTCTTAAGCATATGTGGCACCAGGGTGCAAAGATCAGCCTGGTGCCAGCTTGCCCAGTCCCAGGCACGCAGGAGGGCAGAGCTGGCCAGCCACCTCAGCGTCTCTCTGGCTTGGTCACTCCCAAACTCATGGCACAGAGCTGCCCTCAAAAGAAGAGTCCACCGTGGCACTCCGATTGATGGGCGGACTCTTCCCTGGACTCAACTCTCAGCCCCAGACTCTCGGCCTGGCACCCCTGAGAGCCCGGCACCCAGGTGCCCCGCACCCCTAGCGCCTATGGGTAAGACGGCTTCATGATGTACAGAGATTGTCTGCCATTCTGAATATCTGCAAAAATAGGAGAAACCTGCTGTGAATCTTCTTCCTGTGTCACTGAAATCCCCTTTCTTGGATCTGAAACAATTTTAGGCAACAAAGATTCTCCTCTGTAGTCACCCATATGACCACAGTCACTACTCTCAGTACCTTCCATTCATTCACTACAGCAGTCAATATCGTGACTGCAATGCAAAAAAATGTTCCATAAATGTGCCAAATCAGGGGCAATTTTTGAATCCTTTCGTTATAAGCTGCTAATGTTTCCACTCACTCCATTGTGTCTCCCTCCAAAACATTAACCTCAATAGCTGGCAGCGACCTCACCACCCCTCCTCGGCTGTTCTGTTTGATGCTGTCAGGTCCACAGTCTTCAGTGCCTGGAAACTTCTCTTCTGCTTTTAATGTAGCCTTCTGCGTCTTTGTGATAGAGAGAAAAGGATAGCAAAAGCACCGAGGCACTTGTACAGCAGAGAGCACTTGGGCATTTTAATAAGGAGAAAGGGAACAGCTCTAGAAAGGGCAAATAAAGATGATTTGATATTCTTATTATATAGGTTGCCAGCATAGTAGGCAAATGATACAAGCTACAGCTATGGAAGCAGCAATTATGGGGGTGCTCTAAAAAGCCCCCATTATTTATTAAAAGTTCAGGTAAGAATGCTACATATTTCCCCTCATGCTCAGAAGAATGGCTGAATCTTGTAAGCTATACACACACACACACACACACACACACACATACACATGCATGAAAGAAAATAAAGGATGTTTGGCCTAAAGGAGGAGAAGACAAAGTATAACTGAATTGTCAGATTTTTTTTTTAGAGAACTGATCTTTAGAGAACTGATCTGGTGAAGACTTGCCATTTGGAGTGTCTACTCCTCTGTGGGTGTTTAATCAGTGACATTTAACACTGAATCTTGCACACAAAAGCGTGAACACTCAGATTGATCGTGGTAGGAATGCTTGATGAATTTGATCTTTGTGAATTCCAACACCAGTTGATCCTGATATGCACCTCCTTGCCTAATGTACAGATTGTATATTAGTTATCCACTTGCTTTGCACAAGCAAGTATTGTGGCTATTTAAGTGTATCCATTGTGAGCCACCTTGAGGAGCCATGTGGTGGGATTCTAGTATATCTTCTGTAAATAAATACATGAAAAAGTCTGTAGAAATTGAATAATACATGCAAATATGTTTGCACAGAAGTGTTGGCTATCCAGCCTACTTTCCTTTCCTTGACCATCTACAGGCTAGGACTGGCTCTAGACATAGTTAACTTACAGTGCAATGGTATACATGTGTACTCAGAAGTATGCCTCTTTGTGTTTAATGGGATAGTCTAGGCTTTGGCTTAGATGTGACTTGGGGGGAAATGGGGCTCCTGTGCCTTTAACAGCTGTATAGCAGGCATAAATTCAATAGGTCAAGCCTTTTCTAATATGGAAGTACAATTATGGAAAAAGCTTTGCCATCAGTTTGCTGTCTAATTCTGTGTTATGCTATGTACCCCATGGCAGCCATGTCATGCCCCTCTATGGCAGCCATTTTGTGACGGGGACCCATAGCACTCTATCAAAATTCAAAAGAGGCCCACTGGTCCAGAATGGCTGGCAACCCCTGCCTTGACTGTTTTGTTTACTTTTGCCAACAATTTTACTCTTAGTTTGGTGCACTGCCATGTTACCGTTGAGACACTGCAATGTGTATTCTTGGAATAATGCTTCACTTTGTCTTTGCATTGTGACTTGCTAATTAGCCCTTAAGTGGCTGGTAAGTGGATTTTCATACAAAAGCATTCTGCAAACCCCTTACTTTGTAATTAAAGTGTGTTTGTTGTGAAATACATACTTTTTCTATTTGAATACACAATTTTGAGGGTATAAATTGTATCCCTCAACCTCTTTCTTCTCCATTCCAGAAATGAACACGGGGACCCTAAGATATAGGGGGAAAGTTATCCATCACAAGCAATGAATAGTCTGGAAAGTATATTATTTTAGTCAGTTATTGGCTTAAAAAGGCATTCTACTTTAAGTTGGCATTTAAAATGTCATTTCAGACATCTTGTGTGTAATTTTCAATACATCCCCCTTTTTTGGAATTCTTTATTTACCAGAGCCCTGTCAACCTCAGTGGGTACAGCAGGGTGGAAAATCTCACCAGTGTCAAGTTGTTCTTATTTCCCACAATTCTTAGAGAGTGCATTTCCCACCCTTACACATTCCAGTGTTCGTGTATATTAAATTTTGCCAGGGTACCTCTCCCACTGAGCCAGAGGCGGAGGCGGAACAGTTCTTCAGCTTTCCATCTTCTATCTGAGATTTCCAGTCGCTGAATTAAATTACATAGAGTGATCCATAATATATGTTCAGTCACTACAATGGCTCTCTTAGGGCTCTGGTTACTAATGGCATGCGCTCATTTGCAAAGATTTTCACGCCGCTTGTTTGAAAGGCCCTCAGCAATCCACCACTTTTGAGCAAATTACAGGCCAGCAATATTGCTTGCCAAAGGGGTTACTCGGCATGGAACAGGTTATTTAGCCCTATTGGGTTGACTTGGCTAGGTTACCTCACAAAAGGGCGGGGGGGGGGAGGAGGGAGCAATGATGGGCGAACAATGGCAATGCGGTGAGCAAAAGCATAAATTAGCAATTTATGCTCCCACAGGAAGACAAAGCCGTAGCATATGTACACTGTGTCCAAAAAGAGCAAGCTTTTCTAATGCTATTTTGCCAAGGAACAGAGGATAAACAACAACAACAAAATCTAGTTTATGAAGAAAACGGTTTTGGGAGTGTACATTTTGGTAGAATTCACATCCAAACGAATGCTGTCTTTCAGATATTTTGCAACCTATGAACCCTCAAATTCCCTTTGCATCAGGGCTGCGGAACTTGTGGCTTCCAGATCCTGTTGGACTCTAAGGCCACATTCACACCACACATTTAAAGTGCTAAGATTTCCCTGAATAATTTGGGGAGCTATGGTTTGTTAAGGAAGCTGAGAATACCTGTGTGGTGTTGTTACCTGCACAGAGCCACAATTCCCAGAGTTCCATGTAAAGAGGAACTGATTGTTTATGGCCAGGAATTATGGGAGCTGTAGTCCACCAACATCTGGAGGGCCACAGATTCCCCTGCCCTGCTTTACAGTATTTCGAAATGCTAGAAAGTTGTGAGGGAGAGTTGCCCAGATCTCCTCCTTGGAGCCTAACTTGCCCCAAGATGCACAGCACGGACCACATGTATATTCTTTTTATTTATTCACAGGACCAGACAAAAAGAAAGGTCCATTTGGCAGTAGTGCAGTTTTACCTCAGAGAAGGTACAGGCAGAGATGCAAAGAAACTCATTTTGAAATGTTACAGGGGTTGCAGAAAGCACAAAAGCTCCAACAAAACCTTTGCATTCTGTCCACTTTATTTGCACAAGAGCCTCAGCAAGCTCTTGCACCTAAAAAAAAAAAAATCACCGGTTTAGCTAATTTTGTGTCTGGTTTGCCTTCCAAAATAGAAAATGTATAGTTTTAGGGGGTTGGGTGCTGAAATGTTTCAGGGGGGTGAGGACCTTATGATGGCTGCATGGCAAGGGCCATGTTTCGTCATGAACAACCTTTGGTGGCTTTCACATACCAGTGTAGGGTGCACAGCCTATCCTGGCACCACGGCTCTAACCTGCTGCCTCAGGGGCAGCAGAGGGTGCTGTCATGCCTTACCAGTACTCAGGTAAGACTGAACTGCCAGTCTGGGCAGCTTCTGAATGCCGAGTGGGGAAGGGACACCGGACTATATAACACCAGTCCTTAAAGACCTACATTGGCTCCCAGTAATGTTTCTGAGCACAATTCAGCCTCGGCCTAGTATACCTGAAGGAGTGTCTCCACCCCTATCGTTCAGCCCGGACACTGAGGTCCAGTGCCAAGGGCCTTCTGGTGGTTCCCTCACTGTGAGAAGTGAGGTTACAGGGAACCAGGCAGAGGGCCTTCTCGGTAGTGGCACCCGCCCTGTGGAACACCCTCCCACCAGATGTCAAGGAAATAAACAACTATCTGACTTTTAGAAGACATCTGAAGGCAGCCCTGTTTAGGGAAGTTTTTAATGTTTGATGTTTTATCGTGTTTTTAATATCCTGTTGGAAGCCGCCCAGAGTGGCTGGGGAGGCCCGGCCAGATGGGCGGGATATATATATATATATATATATATATATATATATATATAATTATATATATATAATTGCCTCAGGCAGAAAAATATCTTGGGCTAGTCCTGCTAAACCATAAATGACAATGGCTTGGAACACAAGGCTACCTATTCCCATATGAACCTGTCCAATTAATATATCTATCTGATGTTCACACTTTCGAATGTAAGGTAGGTGACAACTAGGGACTGGAGCTTTTTGCCCGTGACACCTCATGTTATGTATTGAAGTTCTCACCCTAGGCCACTAGGGGTGTGTGTATATAGTTCATTCTGCTGCAGTTTTCACTCAGGTCCGCATATGCAAAAGAAGGATTGTAAAGGACGTTCAGGGATTGGTTAACTGCGGAAAGTTGTTACTGTTGCTTTGTAGCTGAGTTCTATATAAGCAGGCTGCTGAGGCCTTCAGCTCAGTCCTGTTCCAGCCTGAGAATAAACAAGAGCTGTTTGGAAATCACTGTGTCGTCTGCTGTGTCCACCCACGACTTAACACTGGCGACGAAGGTGGGATTGAATTAGGCCGTCTGAGGGTTCTCGACCCTAGCGACCTGATTCTGGCGACAGGACTCCCTGTGACTGACAGGACAGATCAGTCCACTAAAGATGGCAGCGTCACGGTTCATGGAACCATTTCATCCCGGAGCAACTGAGGCGTGGGATGCTTACCTCGAGCGTTTTGAATTCAGCGTGGCTGCAAAAGGGGTCACTAATGAGGATAAAAAGAAGGCGCTGTTCCTGAGTTGCTGCGGGGCAGAGACCTTTGAGTTGGCTCGGGCAATTTTGGCCCCCACAACACTGCAGGAGGCGTCGTTCGCGAGTATAACGGAACACCTATCGAAGCACCTTAATCCTACAGCGTCTAAGATGACATGGCGCATCGAATTCCATAAGAGACAGCAACGACCTGGAGAAACGGTGGCAGTTTTTCTCACCGAATTAAGGAAGCTGGCGAGACACTGCAAGTTCGCCAACTTGGAAGAAGCACTGCTGGATCGGTTTGTGTGCGGTCTACGCAGCAGCAAGGGCCGCAGGCGGATTGCAGCAAAACAAGACATGGATCTTCACGACAGCGCTCCAAGAGGCCATTGCAACAGAAAACGCTGAGAGAGAGGAGCAAAACCAGGAAGTCAGCCCCCATCCTACTAAGAAGCCAATTGCTGTACATCACGAAGAGGCTAGCAGTGACGAGGCGTCAACCAGCGAAGACGATGACGTGCACCAGACGAAGCGGGAACGCAGGAAGTTCAAACAGAAGTCCAAGGACCAATCAGAATGCGCTGGCTGTGGAGGCAACCACCCCCGCGTCAAATGTCGATTCAGAGACGCCACCTGCCGGCAGTGCTCCAGAAAAGGTCACATCGCCAAGGTCTGCCGATCAACTTCATCAAACACAGCCTCTTCACCATCTCGTAAGTCCAAGTCGTCACCCCGGTCCACAAACAGTAACTGTTTCGCTCTCACCAACTGTTGCTGCTCATCCGGAACCACGATTGGACAAACCGACTCGCCTGCGCGACGCAAACTACACATCACGGTGCTCATCGAAGGAGCTCCGTGTGACATGGAGATCGACACCGGGTCTGCCCTGTCCGTTGTGTCCTGGAGCACTATCAAAAGACTTGTGCCCAAGCTTTCTAAGAGGCAGCTTGACCTACATCGCGTACACCTGAGAGACTACCAGGGGAACGACATTCCCGTGACAGGCGTCGGCCAGTTCCAGGTCAAGTTCAAGAATTTCTCGGGCCCACTCCGACTCGTGGTAGTTGAAGATCCGCGTCCCAGCCTCCTAGGGCTAGAATGGTTTGGCGCCCTCGGCCTGGAAGTCACCGGCATCAACTGCATCTCCAACGCGGAAGTTGAAACCTTAACTAAAGAATTTGCCGAGGTTTTTGATGGCACATTGGGCCAATATACAGGCACACCCATCTCCTTTAGCCTTGATCCACAAGTCGCTCCAATCAAGCTAAAGCCACGCCGGGTTCCGTTCGCCCTCAAGGCTAAGGTGGACGAACAACTGGACAAATTAATCGCGCAAGGTGTTTTGGAGCCGGTCGACCATGCCAAGTGGGAAACGCCTATCGTCACACCTGTCAAGCCGGATGGGTCGGTGAGAATATGCGCAGACTACAAGTGCACGATCAACAAGGCACTTCAGCAGCACGCTTATCCAGTTCCCGTCGTCCAACACCTGCTGCATTCCCTGGGTGAAGGCAAGGTCTTTGCTAAGCTGGACCTTGCCCAAGCCTATCAACAACTGCCTGTTGACGACGCCACCGCTGAAGCTCAGACGATCGTCACCCACCGAGGAGCGTTCCGATGCCGCCGGCTACAGTTCGGGGTGAGCGTGGCTCCTGGCATCTTTCAAAGCCTCATGGAGCGCCTCCTGCAGGGGCTTCCAGGCGTGGTACCATATTTCGATGATGTACTGGTATCCGCAGACTCAAATCAGCAGCTGTTCGAGCGCCTCCGCGCCGTGCTGACCAGGTTCCAGGAGGCCGGACTCAAGGTGAAGAAAGAAAAGTGCCAGATTGCCGTTCCGCAGGTGGAGTTCCTGGGCTACCTTATCAATGCCTCTGGTCTTCACCCAACGGCATCCAAAATCCGGGCCATCCAGGAGGCCCCGATCCCAAAGAACAAGACCGAGTTGCAGGCGTTCCTGGGGCTGCTGAACTTCTACAATATGTTCCTGCCCCACAAAGCAACGCTAGCCGAGCCTCTCCACCGCCTCCTCAGCACGAAGGCACCGTGGTCCTGGGGTCATCGGGAAACGGCGGCCTTCAACGCAGTCAAGGCCCTCCTCTCATCGGACAGTGTGCTGGTACAGTACAGTGAAGCCAGGCCGCTGGTCCTCGCCTGCGACGCCTCGCCCTTTGGCATCGGCGCCGTCCTCAGTCACCGGTTTCCAGATGGAAGGGAAGCACCGCTTGCTTACTTCTCTCGGACGCTGTCTCCGGCTGAACGGAATTACAGCCAGCTCGACAAGGAGGCACTGGCGCTTGTGGCTGGAGTGAAGAGGTTCCACGAATATCTCTACGGGAGAACCTTTGACCTCATCACTGACCACAAGCTGCTCCTGGGCCTCCTTGCGGGTGACAGACCAACTCCACCGATCCTCTCGCCACGCATGCTGCGATGGACTGTTTTTCTGGCAGCCTACAGCTACCAGCTCATCCATCGCCCTGGAAAATCGCTGGGCCATGCTGACGCCCTCAGTCGTTGCCCTCTTCCAGCGTTTGTGGAAGATCCAGCTCCTGCTTCATCGCTACTCCTGATTGAGGACCTCCCAGCAGCACCAGTGTCGGCTGCCGATGTGGCCTCCGCATCTGCCCAGGACCGCACCATCAGACGTGTGCTCAACTGGGTGTGGAGGGGGTGGCCAGAAGGGCCATTCACACCAGAGTTCCAGCCATTTGCAACCAGACAGCATGAACTCTCGGCTCATCGCGGCTGCCTACTGTGGGGAGACCGAGTCGTGGTTCCCCAAAGACTCCGCCAACGCGTCCTTGAGGCTCTGCACATCGGCCACCCAGGGATCGTCAAAATGAAGGCGTTGGCTCGGTGTTACGTCTGGTGGCCTAACATGGACGATGCCATCACCTCCTGGGTTGCCTCCTGTCAAGCGTGTCAAGAATCGAGACCTGCACCACCGGCAGCTAAGGGCAACACCTGGGAGACGCCAAAGGCACCCTGGTCGAGAGTGCACATCGATCTTGCTGGCCCTTTTCATGGCCGGACCTTTATGGTAGTGGTGGACGCTTATTCCAAATGGCTGGAGGTGGCCCTGACGCCCTCCACCACTACCGAAGCCATAATCCGGGTGCTGCGGGGCCTATTTGCAACGCATGGATGTCCTGATGTCCTCGTCTCCGACAACGGGCCACAGTTCACATCAGGCACTTTTGAAAGGTACCTCTTGGGGCTGGGCATCCGCCATGCCCTAACAGCACCATTTCACCCGGCCAGCAATGGACAGGCGGAAAGAATGGTGCGCTCAGCAAAAGAGGCACTGGCACGCCTGGACCAGAAGGACTGGCATGAGCGGGTCACGGAATACTTGCTCGTGCAGCACATCACCCCGCATGCAGCCACAGGGCGGAGTCCAGCTGAACTGCTTATGGGCCGTCGCCTCAGATCTCCGCTCGACCGGTTGCATCCAGACTTTGGGGTAGCCGAGCCCCCGGGCTGTGCTAACGCGCCAAGGTCTTTCATCCCCGGAGATAAGGTTTTTGCCAGGAACTATGTGGGGGACATTCCTTGGGTGCCGGCCACGATAGTGGGAGTCACGGGGCCCCGCTCATATCAGGTGGCACTTGAGGACGGGCGTTTGTGGCGCCGACACATAGACCAACTAAGGCGCCGGGTTGGGAATTTGGACGATACCGCAGTGCCCTCAACGGCAGCCTCAGCTCCAGAACCGACACCAATGGAAGGCGAGGCTCCACCTACACCCCCTTCACAAACTGCGGACATGGAGCCGAGCCGAGCCACTGCAGTGGTTTTGCCTGACTCCCTTGAGACTCAGACCACTGCCTTGCCTGAGTTTCCACCGAGTCCGCTCGCGACAGTCCCTTCAACAGCAGCGGAGCCAGGGAACTCAGGCGCAACGCCACCATTGGTAGCACGGCAGTCGCAACGGGACTCAAGCAGCCAACCGGACTCTGATACTGGCCCACGGCGGTCAGGTAGGGTTTCCAAACGCCCGACTTATTTAAAAGACTATGTTACCAACAATTTGCACACGTAATGCTGCATTGTAAATAGAAGTAGTTATGCTATGTGCCTTAATGAACAACAAGAGTATTGCTGTATATATGGAACCACTATGATTGTAACCTAATGCCTTATCTCGGTGGGGAGGGGTGTTATGTATTGAAGTTCTCACCCTAGGCCACTAGGGGTGTGTGTATATAGTTCATTCTGCTGCAGTTTTCACTCAGGTCCGCATATGCAAAAGAAGGATTGTAAAGGACGTTCAGGGATTGGTTAACTGCGGAAAGTTGTTACTGTTGCTTTGTAGCTGAGTTCTATATAAGCAGGCTGCTGAGGCCTTCAGCTCAGTCCTGTTCCAGCCTGAGAATAAACAAGAGCTGTTTGGAAATCACTGTGTCGTCTGCTGTGTCCACCCACGACTTAACACCTCACATGTGGAGGACCTTACTCCTGTTTATTTGATGGATGTTCAGAAGTCAGCTGAAGCTGTTAGTGTTTCCCCAGGGATTTAATTGCACTTCATGTTTGGTTTAGCAGCTGTTTTAAAGAGGATTTTCTGATGCCTTATCCATTTTCAGCTTTACAAAAAGAAAAAAAGAAAAAAAAAGTTTGATTTTAGTTTTATCGTTTATGATTTTTGTGTTTCAACACGAGCTGCTTGGATATTTTGGTTGGATGAAAACACATGCTATGTTAAAAATAAATAAACATCCCACCAGCCCTTTGAATGAGTAGCGGTAGTCATAACTGAGCTCCCTTTTGCAAGTATCACTTTCATTTTGATCATTCAGCAACCCATCACAGAATATACCCACACCTTACTGTAAGGTTGCTTGCTTGTTCCAAGTCATTTTTTGCTTCTCCTTCTGAGCTCTCTGAGACAACATTAAATGTTGAAGCTGGATAGTTATAAAGACTCAGACCAAAAGCGTACATACGGTCTTTCATTGTCCATTAGCTGGGAGCAGAAGAGCCCAGGAGTGCACAATTAGCTCTTCCATGTAGACAGTTCATCCTCTGCTTCAGGCCAAACAGAAGTGTCATTAACTAAGCTCCAAATGCAATTCAGTTCAGAGTTCAGTTCAGCTGTTCTGTCAGGCGGATTGTTGTGTTAACAGATGGCAGGTACACAGGGAATGAGATTATGCCGGGGGGGGGGGATGTAACCCTATTCATAAGGGCACAGGTTCAGTTCAGAAACACTTCTGGCCATGAACTAGATTTTGTGGAGCCACCAGATTTCCCCTCTACTGGAAAACTTCATTAAACAGTTGATTTACAGATGATATAATTCCTTCTGCTGAAAAAAAAAAAGCTGTACAATGCATTTTAATGTTCATGCTTAAATATATTTAATTTAACTAGGTAACAGCATAGCTCAGTCACTAAAAGTATGAGGCTTTCATTCTCAGGTTCATGGGTTTGAGCCCCATGTTGGCGAAAAGATTCATGAATTTCAAGAGGTTGAACTAGATGACACTTATGGTCTCTCCCAAGTCATGTCATCTCTTCTCTTCTCTTCTCTTCTCTTCTCTTCTCTTCTCTTCTCTTCTCTTCTCTTCTCTGAATTCTAGCATGTGAACAATAATAAATGTATTTGAAGAAGGTGGTGATTATGAAAATTTATTTTCTGATATTTATTCCTTCCTTTATTTCTGTCATGGAACTCCATTCCCAAGTGGTTACCCATCCAGACAGTGACTTGACCGACCCAGAATTGGGTCTTCAGAGGGAAAGGGAAATACTTGGACTCAGCTACACAGCTGCAAATAAAATGTTTTAAATGTGTTGCAAGGTGAAATATATAAATGTGACACTTGATGGTGGCAGTGAGCTATGCCAAATTCAATGTATTTTTCCAAACGTGTGTGTATATATATATTCACAGCGTTTTTTAATGTTTGTAGATTCCATCTTTGAGTTCATTTAATGATTGTGCATGCTTTTCTCATAAGCAATGGTACATCCCAGAAGCACAGCCATCACATTACAAAGGTAAGGATATGCTTATGGAACTAAGAGTCATGTATGTACTTTGGTAGAAGAAAACAAGTGCAATTTTAAAGTAGTCAGCAAAAAGAAAAAGTTTGAGAACCCTAGCTTTAAAGCAAACTTTTCTTTCTCATCTTGGACAAACTTGAATAACAGGAAATGGTTGTCACCTTGGAAAGAAATATCTACCAGTTATTTCTTATTTTTGTTTTGTTAAAAGCAAGACTAGCAGCTGTATAGCAGTAGGAACAGAAGGGAAACAGAATTAAAAATAGCTGGTTTTATTAAGGCACTTCCATTACAGGTGAAAGCACACCAGGATAAAATTGCTATCTTATCAACTACACATTGCATTTAAGTTCTCTCCTCCAGAGATATGATGAAATGGATGTCAACTGCCACTGCAAACAGCTGTAAAACCAAAAATGGATTTTGGAGAGAAAAAAACCCAAGAAAATGAAGTTGACATTGTACACAGAGTATTAAAAAACAACAACACTTCTAGGCAGAAAATCAAGTTTATTAAACAACATAACTGTTTTGTGTGCCAAGTGTCTATTATGAAAACTCAATGGGGTAGATCCCAACTATGTTATTTATTAATGCATTTATTTAAAACATTTCTGTTCTGCCTTTTCTAGTTAAGCTGATGGTAGATAATAACATCTCAGAACATCTCAGAAACATATAAAACCAACTACAGGTAGGTAGCCGTGTTGGTCTGCCATAGTCAGATAGAAGTGTGCATGCACATGAAAGCTCATACCAAGAACAAACTTAGTTGGTCTCTAAGGTGCTACTGGATTTTTTTATTATATATATATATATATATATATATATATATATATATATAACCAGTGTTAACTAAGGTACCAGAACACCAAAAACATACAAGGCCACCATTAAAAGAAGGAAACATCTTCCAACAACGAAATCAGTTCAGTGCAGCAATTCACAACACAATTTAGAACTTGCAACTATTCCTGACCCCAAAGCCACCCTAAACCGGAAGGTTTAAGCCATCTTTGAGAAAGCAATTAAGAAGGGGGGAGGGGAGAGAATGAGCCTCCTTCCGGCCAGTGGAAAATTGCACTTGTCCCATTGAAATCTATGGGACACATTAGTTGTGAGTTATGACTTACGAACAATTGATTTCAATTGGAAATAAGCACTGGAAAAAGCCCTTTTCAGGCATTCATGTGCACCCAGTTTTAATTGGCTGAGCAAGGAGATTGGGGATGCACACTTTTACCTCCTCCTGACTCCATTGCACTTCGTCCCATTCTGTCCCAAGGCTCTCTAAAAATTGAAGGCATTCTGCAGCCAAACACTGCATAGGTTTTCTCCATGAGCTGATTTCCTAAGCACACTCCAATAGTGCTTATCAGATGTGGTCTCCCATGCTGGATCATAGTCATGTCAGCCCACAATGAGCTAGCCATTCAAATGTTGGCATGCCTTTAGAAACAGCTCTGGTGTTCATTTTGCCATGGCATGGTGGATCTGGACTGAATTCTTCCTGATACGGGTGTGCATGATTGCCATGTCGTAGCTGCTGCACTTGTATGCTAACAATAGTGCTGTGATGACTTTCGGGATGAAAATATTTTATTTTTATAAAATATTTTGTTATTCTGTGCCATCCTGAAGGGTTCGTGAACACTTCAAAAGCTCATTTATTGCAATTATTGAAAAAAAAAGATTTATACTATACCATATTATATAAGGCACCTGATTTCAAAATCTTTTTCTTAATAAAACAAAGCTGCCACAACTTGTGAATTAATGCAATGTTTTCCAGAAAATAGGATATATAGAAATAGTCTGGGAAAGTCATCTGATTTGCTCCACACGCAGTTGCTGCAGTCTAAATGCATAATTATCACTGTTTCTGTTACACTTTTATTCAAATCACATTTTCCTAAGGAGTTTTGCCTATTGTAGTTGTAATTAAATCAAACTGTTTTTTGTGGAAAGAATTTAAACATTTCAGAGAACAGCGCCTATGCTTTCCTTCATTCTTTGTCAGCTAAAACCCTCTGGGTTCTTTTTTTGTTTCACTGGAGCAGTGGGGGGAAATGCTTCTAAAAGTCATTTCTGCAAGGGTCCAAAAACTAATGTGGTTGATCTGAGGCATTAGCACAATCAACAAAGAGAAGTCACCATCTGTTTGTCCACTGTTCATTAAGTACAGCAAGACCCACATTTTCTTTGGGGGTTTCACTTAAATGCTGGACTAAATTCTTAAACCGGAATTAAGATTGCCGGAAAAAATATCAACAACCTCAGATATGCTGATGATACAACCTTGATGGCAGAAAGTGAGGAGGAATTGAAGAACCTTTTAATGAGGGTGAAAGAGGAAAGCTCAA
The DNA here is from genome assembly GCA_900245905.1 of Lacerta viridis. Taxonomy (NCBI): domain Eukaryota; kingdom Metazoa; phylum Chordata; class Lepidosauria; order Squamata; family Lacertidae; genus Lacerta; species Lacerta viridis. The sequence goes on along the minus strand of OFHU01000014.1, from coordinate 192,818 downwards.
AATATGGTCTGAAGCTCAACATCAAAAAAACTAAGATCATGGCCACTGGTCCCATCACCTCCTGGCAAATAGAAGGGGAAGAAATGGAGGCAGTGAGAGATTTCACTTTCTTGGGTTCCATGATCACTGCAGATGGTGACAGCAGTCACGAAATTAGAAGACGCCTGCTTCTTGGGAGAAAAGCAATGACAAACCTAGACAGCATCTTAAAAAGCAAAGACATCACCTTGCCGACAAAGGTCCGTATAGTTAAAGCTATGGTTTTCCCAGTAGTAATGTACGGAAGTGAGAGCTGGACCATAAAGAAGGCTGATCGCCTGAAGAATTGATGCTTTTGAATTATGGTGCTGGAGGAGACTCTTGAGAGTCCCATGGACTGCAAGAAGATCAAACCTATCCATTCTGAAGGAAATCAGCCCTGAGTGCTCACTGGAAGGACAGATCCTGAAGTTGAGGCTCCAGTACTTTGGCCACCTCATGAGAAGAGAAGACTCCCTGGAAAAGACCCTGATGTTGGGAAAGATGGAGGGCACAAGGAGAAGGGGACGACAGAGGATGAGATGGTTGGACAGTGTTCTCGAAGCTACTAACATGAGTTTGGCCAAACTGCGGGAGGCAGTGAAGGATAGGCGTGCCTGGCGTGCTCTGGTCCATGGGGTCACGAAGAGTCGGACACGACTGAACGACTGAACAACAACAACAAATTCTTAAATATGAAGTGCTCAGTCCTTTACAGCTCTTATCCTGTACTGGGCTTACATTCACAACCAGGCTCATTCTGCTTCTGCTTTTAACATGTTGTGATCCCAATGCAATTGGCCTTACCATTCCTAATCGTAACCTGTCTTGTTGCATTTAACTTGCTAAATATTTCACAGTGCTCGCTTTCCATTCCTTGGAGCAGTTGATTGATACACTCCAAACACAACCAGGACAAAAGGAATGGCTACACAATATAATAAAACAAATCCCAATTTGGGGCATCAGGACTCTCAAGTTTGTGATTGGCATTAATTGACTTGCATACATTTATTGTGTTTGCCTTACTTAAAGTATGAGTTTTATTCAATGAAGTATTCCTCAGAATAGACTCATTAAAATTGGTGTCCCTAAATTAGTCATGTACATTAGTTCTTTTTTTCCAGGAATCATTTTTTAAATTAAACTTCAAATTCTTTAGATATAAATTCCAGATTCCAAATCTGTTACACATTTCTCTTTAAACTTTGACTTCCCACCTTTCCATCCATCCTGTTGTCAATCCCATCCCATTTACATACTGCATTCTAATAAGCATTTCACCTAAGACCTATTCTTCTATTTCATATATTATCAATTTTATACTGCTGCTCATGTTTCAAGTCCTGCTTGCGATTTCATCTGATTATGATATTTCCCCAGATATTTCAAAAAGGGCTTCCATGAATAGTCCGTCATGTTGGTTTCTTCTTTTTGATGTTAGTTTTTCCAGCTCCGCGCAATCCATTAGCTTTAAAATCATTTATTCTTTTGTTGGTGTTTCCAGATCTGCAAGTACAAGATTCTGGCTGCTGTTGTTGCATACATAAATAACTTAGTGATATTTTTTTTTGAGGTCTCTGACCTTATTATTCAATGGGTTTGCTCTGTTCAGAGCTAATGTTGGCTACAGCCAGATATATAAACACACACACACACACACACACACACACACACAATCTAATATATTTCTCATCTGTCTTGTGATATTTCACATGTACACTGATGAACCTCAGCGTCCATGAAGTTCCTTGCATGCATATCTTAAATAATAACATTTATTTATGTGCACTTAAATACATTAATCTATAGGTCCTTGTGCAAAAAAAAATTCATTGTTTGTTTCAAGCTGATTAATTGAATGCTAATGGGATGTTATACATCTTCTAATTTCTTATTGGGCTCAAGCCCTCAGAATGGGATAAGCAATGAAATCTAATTTTCTATATGGATAACCCAAAGGCAAACCAAGTACTGTGTGCTAATCAGTTTGCATTAATATAAGAGTGGAAACACCAAAGTCGCAATGCACTTACATCATATGAAGTGTTGGTGTTAGACAGAGATCTTTACTTTGATGCTCACTTGTTATTATGCTAATGCTTTTATTTTGGGCATGAAGAAACAATTTAAGGGAAGGTATCCTGTTTATGGTGCCCAAGGGATCATGTTATTTCAATTGATTCCCTTTTTTCTTGCCAACTCCCCCATGCAAGAGACTGAGGTTCAATCTATTTTCATCCTTTACAAAAATAGCCACAGTGCTGGATGCACTTTAACATTTCGCATCATCACCAAGAAATGCAGAGCCCTGACATACAAGATAAATGAACAACAAACCCCAACGCTTTGCAGAAGGGTCAAATCCATTTGACTCGTGGCCGATTGTTGAGACTGGCGGGTTGCACAATCTTTTCTTTATGTTTTAAAAGCTTTCAAATTGAAAGAACCTCTTGTATGTTTCTATGATGGTAAAATAAGCAAATATGTGCCTGTGTATGCGCATGCGTGCGCGCGCACACATTGGGGGGCATTCTTATGAACTGATGGCAGGGTAAAGTGAAACAACCATTCTTTACACCCAACTTGGTGATTCCCTTTGTGATTTTTGATTGATTTTGCTATGATCAACGGAAGCTGTAAGTGACCAGTTTGACCTCTGATTTGTCCTCCAATTGTTTTGCCATTTCTAAGTGATTTCGTTCCTGCTCAGCCAGCATTTTTCTTTGGACCAAGATATACTTTATGGAGGAGATGTATACCAGAGCTGAGCTGAAATTTCTCAGAAATATTTACCATAAAATTCTGAGGCTTTTCTTTTCCTTGCTATTCCCTGTCCCAGAAAAATGCAATTCTGTGGAATTTTATTCCAATGTTCCTTGCTTACTGCTTACTAAATGAATGAATGAATGAGTGAGTGAGTGAGTGAGTGAGTGAATGAATGAATATTTATTTCCATCAGCCATCGGCCATACTAATAAAGCAACAATACGATATACAAAGAATAGGAATAAAAAGTCAATTATATAAAATACACTTAGGGTTTTGAATCAATAGTCAAATTGTGGATCTTATTCTGATTGTGCCAGCTAAAAACCTTACAACCTGTGCTGTCACCTGCTCATCTTGATCTGCCAAGAGAAAGGACACTGTGGAAGTGGTTGGGCAACTCGGAATGGAGAATAAAAGAGGGGTGATAATCTCATTCCTCAAGTCTTTATAAAGAGTGCAAGCCAGAAGGGCTTACTACATGCATTGTGAGACATTTTGGACACAATTTTCTGGAAAAGTGGAATATAAATACGCAGATGAGGATGACGAAATTGTAGGCCATTGAAGATCCTTAAAGGTAAAGGTAAAGGTACCCCTGACCGTTAGGTCCAGTCGCAGATGACTCTTGGCTTTTGTGCTCATCTCGCTCTATAGGCTGAGGGAGCTGGCGTTTGTCCGCAGACAGCTTCTGGGTCATGTGGTGAGCATGACTAAGCCGCTTCTGGTGAACCAGAGCTGCACACGGAAACGCTGTTTACCTTCTCACCGGAGTGGTACCTATTTATCTACTTGCACTTTGATGTGCTTTCGAACTGCTAGGTTGGCAGGAGCAGGGACTGAGCAACGGGAGCTCACCCCGTCGCAGGGATTCGAACCGCCGACCTTCTGATTGGCAAGCCCTAGGCTCTGTGGTTTAGACCACAGCACCATCCTTAGGTATGCATTAAATAAAGGTATTGTTCATTTAAAACCCAAAGATCACCATGTCCCATTTTGGGAGCATGGATGCCACCAGTGGTGGTTGGTGTCCACTGAGACTGGTGAGGCAAAAGCCTGGGAGAGCCAGAAACAACTAAGTTCTGCTCCATCCTGCTCCCTGCCACGTTCTAGAAGGAAAACACTGAAGAGAAAGTTGACAGGCAAAGCCACCCCACAGACTGAGATTTAAGCAAGAAGGCAGGAAAGTGAGGGCTGATTGACTAAGGGTTCCTCCAGATGACCTGCTCAGCATCCATCTTGATTTGTTTACACCAAGCTTATGCGATACTTAGACTAGATCTGGCCTATATTGAACATTTGTTCTGGTTTGTTTACAGGCCATTATATGACAACAAGCATTCATCTTTAATTGCTTGTGGGATGACTTTACACATCATCCCATTAATCATTCATTCATTCCACACATTTCAATGCATTTCCCCATCACTTTCTAAACAACAATTAAAAAATATGTTTCTCTCTCTCTCCAAACGGGTTTTATTGCACTAGGACAACACACTTTAATCCACTTTAATCCTAAAGTTCTAGTGCAATCCTAAAGTTCTAGTATGCACTTGAATCCCTCTTGCAAAAAGACAATCTGGATACAATCTGAGCTTGGTGGGGCATGGCCTCATTCTGCCTAATAGACCATCCTCCACTAGTGGGTGGGAATGGAACATGTAGACATTGCAAAACCAAGCACTGATGTCACAGCTATTAAAATCATACAAATGTAACTTAAGCCTTTTCATGCAAGCTATTCATGGCAAAGAGCTACACCCCCTATCTATATGGGGAAAGAATAACAAGTTTTGTATGAGATGAACAATAGCAATAAAATATTAAAGCTTACTTAGTCCTGTTTTGGGGCAACTCAGAAACAATATCGCCATTCATTTACATTGGAACAAAATCTAGTTCTTAACTTTAATTTGAAGAATGTTTCCAATAGTGTACAACATTACAACATTTAGCTCATATCCCTTTTCTTTTGTGGAATGCATTATGATTCTAAATTTATTATGAGCTTCCAGTGAAAATGAGATATGTTTAGGCAATATAAATAAAGCTTATTGTTGTTGTCACCTACCTCCTTTGGGTTACTGTAGGAGTGTGTACATTTTATGCTGGCTTCCCCTGGATTTTGGTTTCCCTTTGCAACCATAAATAATTATTACTGGGTGTACAGCTATTGCTTCTGACGTTTCCCTTCACTCTTGTCTTCGCTGCATTACTATGGTAATTGTAACATTTCATTCATGGGACTGGTTTCTCGTTGTAACTGGAATGCTTTCTTTCTTTCTCCATAATTCTGTGTTATGGAAAAGGAGAAACAAGAGTTGGGGCTCACTCAAAACTAGCAGCAGTGGAGCCTGGCAGAATAATGGAGCTGCTGCCTCATTTGCTACTTGTGTCGGACAAGGTTGAAATAATTGTGTTGATATTTGCCTGACTAGCTTCAGATTGGTGCAGCACAGAGGCCCCAAAAGGGTCCATTTCTGGTAATGGGACCAGTTTAGGATCCAACAGATCCTTGGCCAATCCAGCTCTACCCTCTCCCCACTCCTAATACACCTCAATTCAGGGGCTTCTACTGGCTGCCACCATGCTTTTAGCAGATGCAGAACCATTTGCAATGGAAGAGCCCCCCATCCACTCACCCCAGAACAGTCAAGCAGAGGACAGGTAGGTGGAAGGATGCCTTCACTATATCCAACCCCCCTCCAGCATGGTGGATTGTGTGTGTGTGTGTGTGTGTGTGTATTATTTTGTTGGCCACCCAATTTTTTCTAAAGCAAGGAATTTGGAGAGGGGTCATGACCGGTGTACCCACCTCACTGTATCTCTTTGCTTATCTCTTTATTTACATTTGTAGCCTTATTTTCTTCCATCGTGGAAGCCATGGTGCAGTTTCCAGGTAGGCACTCACTCAGGTACTGGCCAACCCCATACCTGTTTAGCTGCGGCAAGGTGGTGATCTTGTGTATTTTAGACTGTACATCTTTACTGTTTTTCTATACTTCTGTGTTCCGCAAGTCCCATAGTGTCATGACCCACAACTCAGGGATTATACACTGTGCAATGGAAGACTAAGAGGAAAACAAGATTCTGGCACCTTCCTTGGGGGATGACCTTCCAGGACCTTCTTCAGAACTCCCCAGGCCAAAAGACACAGCCCTGCTACCCCCCCCCCCAATTCAGAGGAGGAGTCTTCCACAGTACCCCAACTCCTTATGCCCCACAGGAATCAAGGACTATAAATAAGGTAAGGGTCCTTTAACAGCCATTCAGCAACTCTAAAGAGATGTTGCTTCCTATAGTACAAATTCAGTCATAATTTATAGAGCTTCAGTTGGATATAGGCACTCCCAGAGGGCACAGTTTGGCTAGATGGGCCCCAGGACCCTGGGAGCTCTCCAAGGTGCTGCATACTATGGATCTCTGTTATAGGTACAGTAGTTGCCTTGATTTCCTGAGTCAGGCTATTGACTTGGCCTCTTTTCACAACACTATTGCTCTTCCCCTGTGAGCCTTGAGCGCTTGTAGAACAAGACCTGTCACTCCTCACAGTGAACACTATTCGTGCTACATTATGTTATACTATGCATCAGTCCATGTTGCACGTATCAGTCAATAAATCTTCTGTTATCACTGGAAATCTATATTTAGATTAACATTTAGGTCAGATACAAAATGATCCTGGCTGTTTCCAAACACCCTCAAACATTTCTGAACTGTGGAAGATGAGACAGAAGAGCAGCCTTCCATAAAAAGAGAAGTTGACTGAGCTGAATGAGGGGTTGCAGTTGGTAACCTTCAGTGTTAGCAGGTGTGGAAAGCACTAAAGGGATCACTATTGAAACACAATATCCATCTCATGCTGTCACTTTCCATCTGCCTTAGGTGGTTTTTTTGTGTGTGAAAAATCTTAATGATGACTTTGCATCATTCCCACTTGTCAGTGGGATTTCAGTCTCAGATCAGAAACTTGCTGATCCATGCATTTCTTCATCTGATCATCATAAAGGCAAACTTAAATCTGAGTGTCCCATGCTCCATGACCAGGATTCGACTTTAAAGTTTTCCAAGGCCACTCCCTTCTCACATCCCCTCAAAGCTGGCAATAAGAGGTAGGTTGAATAAGCAGGCATTCATCCTCCAGGTGCCTTACCATGCTCTGCATGATATCCTAAGTCAGGCATCCCCAAACTCTGCCCTCCAGATGTTTTGGGACTACAACTCCCATGATCCTTAGCTAACAGGACCAATGGTCAGGGATGATGGGAATTGTAGTCCCAAAACATCTGGAGGGCGAGTTTGGGGATGCCTGTCCTAAGTCATCTTATTGTGCTCCTGCACTACCTGTTAATTCTGGCTAAAGATGCAATTAAATGCAATCAGCCAAAGATGCATTAATAAACAATCCCTAATGCCCCATTCTGCCCCTCAAAGGGCAACTAGCTGGTCCCTTATTGTTGCATAGGGTGGGTTGCACGTGCTTATAAAAGTGTGTTCTAGTCTGCTCATTGGCCCAACGTGCCCTGCATCAGAACACAAACATTATAGCTCATGTGTCCTGAAGAAGGGACAAATTTGCCCCTGGCAAAGGGCCATAGGAGTAACATTGTTTTGTAGTAGCTAAAGCTACAAACTGTTTCTAACAAGCCAAGCAGAATGGGGTATGTTTGCCCTACAGCTATCAGGTCCATCATTGTTCAGTGGCTTACATGAGGTTACAACACGGTACCATTTTATGCAGCCTTGCTGACTTCTCATTATGTCACAAGACTGGGGTCATCATTTTGCTATGTCTCATGCTAATGCTAGCAAAATATGGTACCTGTTTCATGTCTAATCTTACCAAACATGATGGGAATGGCAGTAATGGCATGTAAATTCTTTTCACCTGCCTTCCATTATTTCACAAGTGGCCTGTTTATGGTCAAACCTTGAACTGTAATCCATATGCCGGGGCAATGTTCATCAAGAACATCAGCAGAAATCCACTGCTTCATTGACCATCTGCATTCTCCTCCTCTGGATGGCTTCAGGAGGTCAAGAACGCCAAACACCCCATTATATGAAAGCACCATTCATAAAACTGCCATCTTCTGTAACAGGGAAAAACCTGGATGATACCATAATGGGTTGTATGCATAGAGAATGATGAAACCTCTAACCGTTCATGGAAGAGTTTGGGTGTTATTTGGTCCAAGAATAAGGAGAGAGACACACACAGAAAGATAACCTTTATTTAAAAATGCACAAGCTGCATTTTACCTTACCTTTTTATGTTGTGTGTGTGTGCCTGTTTCAGGCCGCAGTGCAAAGTGGCTGATACCTTCAGTTTGAGATATAGACTGACACTTTCTTCGGCAGCAGTCATGAGTGAGTTATTCCAATCTGTGCCAGCACAGCTGGAAAATTTACCTTCACATGGCTGGAATTCCATTTCAGTCTGTCATGATACACTACACTGAGCCTGTTTCTTCATGAGCTACGGCATTAGCGCAATGTGTTCTTTGAGATTTCTACCGTTGCCAAATACAGTCACTAAAGCTGGCTATTAAAGGACGGGTGGGGGAATAGAAAGAAGAACAAGTTGGGATAGAACGCTCTGAGCCAGCAAATAAATTATTTTGCAATGGAATCTCAGCAACTGTGTCCCTCAGGGATACACAAGAAGACTTCTGTAGCCACAAGGGTTTTACTCTATTTTTCTTCTTGAGCATTTACAATTCTCTCCCACATAGTTAACATCATTTAAAGCCAGTTCATACATCACATACTTTATGCATTGAGAGAATATCTGGATAGGATTAATTTGATGGGTGAGGCAAGAACCTTACCTTTGACATTTGCTGAAGTGCACCTCATAAGGCTTATGATAAGAATTATTTTAGGTGAAGATTGCCTCCACAATCAAAAGGAAGAGTTGAGTCATGGGTGTGGTTGAATGGTCACAATTTTATACTTTCAGCTTTAGAGGAGCTACAATGATAAAACCTAAAGCAGCCTGACTACGTACAGACAACTCAGATGTAAGAAGATTGAAAGGAAAATCCAAAGTCTCCTCAAATAATCACTACCCACCCCCTCAGCTCCAGCCCCCTCATCAGTGTTGCTCCTGATGCACATTTCTAATTGCAACTCATCATGAAGCTGAGAAGGGACTCCTGTAAAGCCATTCCACTTCCTCTGGTCAACATTCAGAAGGATGAAGGTTTCTGGACGAATATTGCTGTCACTGCTAAGAAGACAACATTGTTTGCATTTATGTGCCAATATTTTTTTCCTGCTTCCAGGCATTTTAAGTACTATTGTTTCATTCCCCCACTATTATTAATGTTTTGCTGTTGTTTTTATCTGGTTGTTATAGTCTAAATTTGTGTAAACTGCCCTGGAAATGGTCCTTTCACAGGTACCAGACAACATTCATCCTGTTCTCTCATGCTTTTAGCAACATCTGAGAATAGCTGCTGGTTTTTATCTGTTAGTTGATGTTTTATTCTTGCGCTTTTATTGCTTTGATATTGTATTTTTACTGTGCTTTGGTGCTTTATTCTGCTTGTCTCCTTGAGACCGTTTCTAGTGAAAGGTAGGATAGAAACCAATTAATCAAACAGATAACAGAACTTCAGGCCTTGGTGTCCTTCTTGACCAGGGATGGGGAACCAGCTGTCTCCTCCAGATGCTACTGGATTATATCATCTCTGACCGTTGACCATGATCACTGTGGTTTATAGGGTCTAGCACCATCTGGAGGGCCACAGGTTCCCAACCTCCTCTCCTAGAGGTTCATGTTTAATGTTGCAATGAATCCTTTTTGTTTATTCATCCTTTTTGTTTATTCACAGCAAGCAAATCCACGGGATTGCTCAGGATTGTGTGGATTCAGATTTGGATATGTGTGTTAATAAGCATCCACATTTGGCAAGCCAAAATTCATGGAGGATTAGTTCTGACAAAGTGAGTGATCTATTAGTCATGATCTGGAAGTAATACAAGGGATTGCCACCAGACAGGGAGACCAACGTTTCCTTTCATCATGTTCCTCTTGGCATGTTTATCATGCTGTTGGCTTTGCCATAGGTCTCTGGCTCTCCTTATGTGGAAAATGAAAAAACAACAACTGCTTGTTCTTTCTTTCTAAAACACGCAATCTGAATGTATTTTATCAAGATCACACCCTGCATATTAATTAAGGTTACTCATTAAATGCATGAAATATTTTTATTCTTTAAATGTCACGTTGTTGCACGACAAGCTGGCTAAATAACAACACTATTGTTCCAGTTACAGGTAGGTAGCTGTGTTGGTCTGCCATAGTCAAAAAAATAATAATAATAAAAAAAAATCCTTCCAGTAGCACCTTAGAGACCAACTACCATATATACCCGAGTATAAGCCGACCCAAATATAAACTGAGGCACCTAATTTTCCTACAAAAACCTGGGAAAGCTTATTGACTCGAGTATAAGCCGGTTCACCTTTGCCGCTGTGGAGGAGGAGGAGGAACGAGCAGCCCGAAAGCAGCCCTTTGGGCTGCTCCTTCCTCTTCCTCCTTTGCCAAGTTTGCATTTATGCGAGCAGTTCAGGAATGGAACAAGCTGCCTGGGGAGAGTAAAGAACCGCCGTTCTTGTACGCTTCTTAAGGAATGGTTGACTGGGGAGAGCGGGTGGCGGCACGAGCGGAGAGAAAGGGCTTCTTTCTCGCCGCCCCCACCGCCCACCTCACTCGAGTATAAGCCGAGGGCAGCTTTTTCAGCACAAAAAATGTGCTGAAAAACTAGGCTTATACTCAAGTATATATAGGTAAGTTTGTTCTTGGTATGAGCTTTCGTGTGCATGCACACTTCTTCAGATATTCATGTGACCATTCAACATTTTCTAGGCAGATTACAAAGCAAACATTCAATGATTAAAACAATCAGCATCAGCCATGACTAGAGCTGACATACAAAAATGCATTGCACGAGGAAAAGTTGTTTTCCAAAAATGAATTATTAGGCAAAATTGCATTCAAAAGGTATATATTTAGAGGAATGTGTGCTAAAATTATGATGAAGTTCCATAAGGACTTTTTTTTTCTTTTAGAAAAAAATGCAAAATGAGGAGGAAATGCAGTGTGATAAAAGACTGGGAAAATAAGAAACTGAGAAAAACTAAAATTGAAAATGTGTCCCTCCCAAAGAAGGTTCAATGAGCTTCCAAGCAGTCTCTCCCTCTCCTTCTCTCCTTTTCTCCTCACCTCTTTCTTCCTCCCGCCCAGCTGTGCTGAAGAAGGCACTATCATAGAAACATAGAATCATAGAATTGGAAGTGACTATTAGGAGCATCTAGTCCAACCCCCTATGCAGCTGTCCCATACAGGGATCAAATCTGCAACCTTGGCATTATCAACACCACTCTCTAACCAACTGAGCTATCCAGGCAATACTTTGGGTTGGTTGTCCCCCATGTTTTCTGTTCAGCAACTTTGGAGTCTCCTAACATCATGATCCTTTGTATGTTTACTAAGAAAAATCCACACAGAATACAATGTAGGTCTCCACCTCTGGCCAACAGAAAATATTACCTAAGATTGCTGCTTAAAACAAAATTACAGCATGGTCAGAGCTGGCAGCACAGAACACTTTTGTTCAGCATATGACCGGTTGCACTCTGCAGAATAGTTTTAATGAGTCACGCTGGGGGGCAATACATCTGCATCCCCCGACATATAAGGCTGTGCCACAGAGAATTGTTTTCAAAGGAGTCAACTTATAAAGACGTGTTGACGTAATGGCAGATTATTCTAACTTCTGTCGAAATGCTTCCAGTTTATAAATAGGAAAATGTACTTTCATACTGTGGCAAATGCAAGCATATTAAAGTGTTCTCTGAAATTTCACCGGTTAGAAAGCTGAGGCTGGTGACCATTAGAATTACAGCTTCACAGCAAAAGTCATTTTTTCACACTCCCCTTCAAGGATTTTTGAAAGGGAAAAATATTTCAAAGCACAGAAGACTCATCCCATTTTATATCCTACCATCCAAAATACAAGTCCTGGATCCAAGCTTACCACTCTGTGTGGCTGCCAGGAGGAAGGTGCAATGACGGGATTCATCTTCCCCTGGAGAGGAGAACCTGAAAGCATAACTGAGGGGGAACTTTATCCCTCTGGTCCATGCTTAGGGCATCAATGGATGGTGCTATGTGTCTTCAACCAATGCTGTTGCCAACTTCCCCACCCATCTTCCCCAATTTTAGTGCTTGTTATCTTGCTATGGATTGGAGTTAAAACCTCTCCTCTTCCCTGAGGGGAGGTGTTGTGAGCAGGAATCGCTTCCTGTGCTCATAGGGGGGCTATGGCCTGGCCCCTGTGGCACTGGAGTCCTGTGCCCGTGTCACGCACCCTAGCCAGCCAACCTGGCTGGCTGGGGGGAGCATAGTTTAGCTGTTTAAAATGGCCACGGGCACATGAGTGCTGCCTTGTTGTTCCGGCTTCCTCGGATCACCCTCCCTCCCTCTAGGTTTTGCTTCTGCACCTGACCTTGCTATGGACCTCGGTTGGTCGCCTTGGTTGTCCAAGGGGCCTGGTAGGAATTTTTTCCACTCGGCAGATTGGCACCAGCCACTTGGTTTTTCACCTACCTTGTAGCAAACTGTCACAACTTTGTAAGGTTAGGCATTGGAAAATGCATTGTGTGTTGGAGGGGAGGTTGTGGCCATCACCTACCCCTCCCCTTGAAGGGTATTCCGTTAAAGGAACCCGGTGGTCATGGTTCCTGTCTGATGCCCAGGTGGTGGCTAGGACCATGGCATGACCCTCCGGTGACTCTAGGGGAAAGCTTCCAGTTGATTTGCATCAACAAGCTCCCCCCACAGGTTGTTAACCCTTGCGTGACTCCCTGCAGAGCGGGCAGGAGTCAAGTATAGTCGGTTCGGATCCAGTGCCTAAGCTAATACCACTCACATTCTGCAACCAATAAAGTTGTGGCCTTTTTTAACCCATTAACCTAAAATGCTTGTGTCCATTTGTCTTATTTCATCACAAAGTGGGGAGAGGGGCCTCGACTCACAACTGCCGGTTGCTGGGTCTGGAGAGGAGAATCCTATTCACAATAGTGATTTGGACCCTTTCGTGCAGATTCCTTTCCTAAAATCAAATCTGCCGTTCTGTTGTTGGCTTGCACTGTTGTGTAACTTCTTTTTTTAAAATTTTATTGTTCCTGGAATAGAAAGCATTGAGATGGATCGCTATTTAGGATAAGTGAGTGAGCACCCCATTTCCTAAAAAGGAGATGCCCTTAAGGGTTTGTTTCATGTACCAAGTCTGACACACACCCAGGGCTGCTGAATGTGTCCGTGGGATCTGTCTGCGCTATGGCAAGCCTGATATTCTTGCCATTCCCAACAAGCATCATTTGGGCAAGTGGGCCAGGATGCTTGAATGAGACAGCAGTCAGGCTGCTTCATTACTAGATTCTTTGTCCATGCCCTGTCTGTGAGCTGTAATCCCAAAAAAATCTGTGGTCTTTTGACTCTACTTCAGCCTACATGTAGTTCTTCCTCCTATAATCTGCCATTGCTCCATGACATTCACCCAAAGTAATATTTTATTGACATGTTGTGATTGCAAACAGCTTTGAGGTTCTCTGCAAACAAGCAGCATATACATTTCATGAAATAAATAAAAATAATAATTGTCAAAGTGAAAGCACATTTTTAAATTTAGAAACATGGGCAGCTGTCATAAACTGAGTCATGCCATTGATCCATCTAGCTCAGTACAGCCTCAATGACTGGCAGAAGCTCCCCAGGTTTTCAGGTGCTTTGCCACTGAGCTATGGCCCTCACCATATATAAATCAGAGGGGTATTTTTTACATGTGAAAGGTGAGGAACATAAGCAGTAACCCATAGAATAAGAGAACTGTGCTGAAATATCAGATAGCTAGATGACAGATAGGTGATAGATGATAGGTAGATAGATAGATTCAGGATTTGTGCAGATTTCAGATTTTCAGGCAGCAATCACCCTTTTCTAATCTGAATCTGAATCCCCTGCAACTACTGTCAGTATTCTAGTTCTCTGCCATTGCATTTCAGTGATTTGCATTTCAATAAATGATTTCTTTCTATGAACCCAGCCTTTCTGTATACAGTAGTTGTAATACCTAGCACCCTCGGAAAAGGAAATGCAGCAATGATAACAGACACCCTTTCAAACGTATATAGGAAGTTGTACTCATTTTCTGGGCCATCAAGTGAGTTGACCGAGTTAAACAATTGGTACCCTCTCAGGCTTCCAAATTAGATACAATCCAATAATCACTTTCCTCCCCATTGGCAATTCAGTTCTCTGACACTGTTATGAGCATCTGCCTCCTCCATTAATTTAGCACCCAAGGCTTTCTCTGCTCTCCCATCTCGCCATCTGCACCTCCTCTTGGGTCAGATCCATGACTGTTACATAGCCTTCCCTCCTACTTTTGTAGACCGCAAGCTGCTGTGCGTTTCTTCACCAGTCCGTGAACTTATAAACCTGGCAGTGATAAACCTTTCATATAAGCTGGTAATGAAACTTTTTATATGCTGTGCTGTTGGAGGTTATTATGCTTTCTAAGAGTGACTTAAATTTCTCGTTTTAAGATGAATTTGCCATGCAAATCAGCAGGCATGATTGAAGGAAGGCTTAAGAATCCATCTAATCTTTGAATCAAAAGCTAAGATGAATGTTGCACATGATTGCCATTCTCTCTTGTGATGCGGTCCTTCTAAGTTTCTCAGGACAATAGACTGGATGTAGGTGCACCTAGCTGAAGATCTCTGAACACCAATGAATGGGACAGAATATGGATTTGAAATAACTCAGTAGGTGATGCTATTTCCTCAATATCAGTGTAGAGCTAGGATGCCCATTACTACTGGAACTGTACCCATTTTCATGAAGCATAGAAGAGATATAATAACCCTGCTGGTTCTGTCTTCTCTAACAATAATATTCCTCTTCTCTCTTGATACATGCATCCAGCCCACATAATTATCATTTGCTTATCTTTCAGTTTTTAATAAAGAGGACGTAACATTTCTTGAAACACTTCTCTGATGTGTAGAACAAAGGCAATGATGTGGGATACAGAAATAACTCTGTCCAGAGATGGAGTCATTTTGAGACCGGAGCAAAACATTTTCTACTCCTTGAGTTTAGCATCCATTTTGCTGCCATTGAAAATGCTAAAACATGCAGCTGTGTACTCTGTCCACTCCTGCAAGAGCTCTTTCATTTGAAGAAAGGTGAGGTTTAATGTTGCCCAACCAAGGGATTCAATGCAACAGTTGTGCTAGCAGAAACTCATTGCGCAACAGATTGTACAATCAATTGTGAAATAAAGTTACCAGCAACCTGCATTTTCTTGTTCAGCAATGTTCCACTGGGACATTGCATTTATCCCAGTGGAGCAATTTTACTATTAACTGACTTTAATACAGTGCTACATTGGATAGGACTCACAGCAGTCTGGGTGATGCTAAGTAGAAGGCACCATACTTTTACCTTAAATGTCATTCCAAATGGCAATATATTGTTGAGTTCCGCAAATTATTCCCATTGTTGTTATTATTATTTATTGAATTTATATACCGCCATATACCCGAAGGTCTCAGGGTGGTTCACAGAACAAAATCAGAATATAAAACCACAAAATATATAATCAAAATAAAACAGCAACCCTAAAAATCCCTCCTACCCCAAAACACCACATTTTAAAAGGGCATAGGATGGCAATTAAATCAACCAAAGGCCTGGTTTAAAAGGAACGTTTTTGCCTGGTGCCTAAAGGTGTATAATGAATGTGCCAGGCGAACTTCCCTGGGGAAAGCATTCCACAGACAGGGAGCCACTGCAGAGAAGGCCTGTTCTTGTGTTGCCACCCTCTGGACCTTGTTGCTTTTAACGGCATCAAGCATGTTGGAACTTGATATATTTTTAAAGGGCTTATGGGAGCATCTTCATTAAACAAAAAAGGTAATGCATTAACAGAATGCAGTTTTTCAGGAAATATCCACATTTCCACAGCGTGCTTTTATCCATGGTGAAGACTGGGTGATTTTATTCCTACATTCTCAGTAATGAAAGAACCTTACCTGTTCACAGTGTTTGTATATCAGCAGGATTTACAAGAAAGATTTGGAATTCAGAACTGCATCTCAGCATCATATAATATAGGCCACCCTGAAATGCCATGTGTTATTCAATTTAGCATCATTGTCATTTTGTATTTTATACTCTGGAGAGATTTCAAAATGAAATAAAGTCTGGTGCTGGGCATAAAGTATTTCAGCATTCTGTGCCACTTTGATACTACCTAAAATGATGAATGAAATAAATAATGGTTGTTTTAAGTGATGGTTGCCAAATTCAATATCAATGAATTCCAGTGCATTTCTAAGCATGGGTACTCAGGATTAAGTTACAGGTGGGTAGCCGTGTTGGTCTGCCATAGTCAAAACAAAATCGAAAATTCTTTCCAGTAGCACCTTAGAGACCAACTGAGTTTGTTCTTGGTATGAGCTTTCGTGTGCATGCACACTTCTTCAGATACACTGAAACAGAAGTCACCAGATCCTTAAATATAGTGAGGGAGTGGGGAGGGGTATTGCTCAGAAGGGTGGTGGGAATGGGTGATCAGCTGATAGGTGTAGAAAACCTGTTGACGACTCTTAATGGCTGTAATTAGTCTTGCAGGGAAAGGCAAGTGGTGAGATGGCTAAAGATAGCTTTGTTATGTATAATGAGATAAGAATCCAATGTCTTTGTTCAGACCAGGTTTCTCCGTGGTTTTAAGTTTGGTGATTAGTTGCAATTCAGCCACTTCTCTTTCCAGTCTATTTCTGAAATTCCTTTGTATTAAGACAGCTACTTTGAGATCTTTTATAGAATGTCCTGGGAGATTGAAGTGTTCTCCTACTGGTTTCTCTGTCTTGTGATTCCTGATATCAGATTTATGTCCATTTATCCTTTGGCGTAGGGTTTGGCCTGTTTGTCCAATATAGAGAGCTGAAGGGCACTGTTGGCATTTGATTGCATACACAATGTTGGAAGATGAGCAATTAAATAGTCCTGAGATGGTATGTTTGATGTTGTTGGGACCAGTAATGGTGTTGTCCGGGTTTATGTGGCAGCAAAGTTGGCATCTGGGTTTATTGCAGGCTCTGGTACCAGTGTCCATGTTGAGTCCTGTTGTAGTATTATTGTGGGTGAGGAGCTGTTTGAGATTGGGTGGCTGTCTGTAGGCGATGTAGGGTCTTCCTCCCAGAGCTTGAGAAAGAGAACTGTCATTGTCTAGGAGAGGTTGTAGATCTCTGATGATGCGTTGTACTGTTTTAATTTGGGAGTTGTATGTGATTACTAGTGGTGTTCTGTTATTTTCTTTTTTGGGTCTGTCTTGCAGCAAGTTCTCTCTGGGTATCAGTCTGGCTCTGTTGATCTGTTGTTTAACTTCATCAGGTGGATATTTTAGTTCTAAAAAGGTTTGCTGTAGATCTCTTAGGTGAGAGTCTCTGTCTGTAGAGTTGGAACAGATGCGGCTGTAACGTAGGGCCTGGCTATATACTATGGATTGTTTGGTGTGTTTGGGATGGTAGCTAGAAGCATGTAGATATGTTTGTCGGTCAGTTGGTTTACGGTATAAGGTGGTGTCTATGTGTCCATCCTGTATTTTTATAGTAGTGTCCAAAAAGTGTATTTCTTGCATAGATTGGTTCATTGTTAGGTTGATGGTGGGGTGAAAGTCATTGAATGTCTGGTGGAAGGTGTCCAGGGTCTGTTGGCCATGTGTCCAGATAATAAAAATATCGTCAATGTAACGCAGGTACAAGAGAGGTTTGAGTGGGTAGGAGTTTAGGAAACGTTGTTCTAAATCTGCCATGAAGATGTTGGCATACTGTGGGGCCATGCGGGTGCCCATTGCTGTGCCGCTGATCTGAAGGAACAGATCCTCACCAAATTTGAAGTTGTTGTGGGTAAGGACAAAATGACAGAGTTTGGTAGCAAAGTCCGCTGTGGTTTTATCTGAAATGGTGTTCCTTATGGATTAAGTGTTACTGAATTCAATGGGACTAACTCCCAGCCAAGTAAAGTTAGGATTTCAGCCTTCGTTATCCACCAGCTTTCATGCTTCCCTAATGTTTTGGTGTATTTCCTAGACCAGGCATGTCCAACAGGTAGATTGTGATGTGTGTGTGTGTGTGTGTATGTGTGTGTGTGTATATGTGTGTGTGTGTGTATATATATATATATATATATATATATATATATATATATATATATATATAATTATTTGTACCCCGCCCATCTGGCTGGATTTCCCCAGCCACTCTGGGCGGCTTCCAACAGAAATCAAATACAAAAATATCACACATTAAAAACTTCCCTAAAAAGGGCTGCCTTCAGGTATTTTCTGAATGTCAGGTAGTTGTTTATTTCCTTGACCTGTGATGGGAGGGCGTTCCACAGGGCGGGCGCCACTACCGAGAAGGCCCTCTGCCTGGTTCCCTGTAGCTTTGCTTCTCGCAGTGAGGGAACCGCCAGAAGGCCCTCGGCACTGGATCTCAGTGTCCGGGCTGAATGATGGGGGTGGAGACACTCCTTCAGGTATACAGGACCGGTAGATCACTGGACGTCTGCGGTAGATCACCAGTAGATCAGTGGCTCCCCCCCAAAGAAGCTAAAAAACTTTGGCTCCCCTAAAAAAAAAATCTCAACATCTTTGCCCTGCACCCTTAAAATGACCTGAACCACCAAAAACAGGGCTTTCCTCCCTAAAAATAAAAGCTCAACATCGCTTTCCTCTTCCCTAAAGAAGCTCAACAACTTTGACCTGAACCCCCCAAAAGGGGGTAGATCACTGCCAGTTTTTAACTCTGTGAGTAGATCACAGTCTCTTGGAAGTTGGCCACCCCTGTCCTAGACCAATAAATAAATAAATATCAGAATATGTGCCTTTCCTTCCTGGGTTAATTTTTCAGAAAAAAGGGTGGTTGCAGCTATCCAACACAAACGATGATTTCTTTTGTAAAGTTGCTCTCAATAGGAATTGGTCTAAAAAGAGTCCCATAGAGGCATGAAGTCGTTGGCAACTTCCTCCAACTTCACTAGGAAAGTTTAGGTATTTGAGGACACCCTTACTCTAATTGACCTAGAAGACTGTAATTACTCAAAAGGAGTTGTTACAGTGCATCATCCCGCTAGAATGATTCTCGAATTACTGTTGTGTTTGGGGGATGTGCTGTGGATATCCATCAAATGTGCTGAGGACCTGACAAGGTTCAATGCGTTCAGCACACCTCCAAGTGCCCTTGGGACACCTTGATGGAAATTACTGAGAAACTAGCTAGAAAGGGTGAGTAAAGGCTGTATCTTCTGTTAAAAGCGAGGTGGGATTGTACAGAGCTTACACTTGGCATTTCCGGACATTCTGAAAGTACTCAAAATCATTGCGGCGGTGGAAGTGGAGGGACTATTGGAAATAATAATTAAAAAAATACACACAAGAGGCAATTGCTTATAAAGCTAGTGAGAAATAAGAGACTCCATTGCCGGGAAATGTTATTCAGCCAATGATGGGAAAATTATGGCCCTTCAGAAGGGGCTACAGTTCTTGTCATGTATGACCACCAGTCATGTGGGTTGGATCTGATGGGAGTTGGAGCCCAAAAACATTTGGTGGTCCACCCATGTCTTAAAAGAAGAAAATCTCACTTCCAAATAAAGAAGCAATGGGCCTCAGTATCTCAGAAGATACTGAGATACTGGATCAGCTGGGTGCCCAGAAGAGGACGAGCTCTGGCCGCGCGCCCACTTAAATGCAGTGGGCACGCCCCTGCCGACAGCGCCGGTTGGCCAGTCAGGCAGGGAACCGCGCCCAGAGCATCCCCTGTGCACGTGGAGGGCTCGTGCTAACTGCAACCCCCCCTCCTTTCTAGGGCGGAAGGGGCTATCTCAGAAGATTCCCTTTCTCTAGTCTACACAGAAGTTAATTGAGGGCTGAAAGATCTTGGCCTTGGCAACCTTCAAGTTAGCAGCTGTGAGGGTGTGTTGTTGCTTTTAATCATTTTTAGATGCTCTACATGCTTTGAAATGTTTTAGATGTTTTTGAAATTGCCTTAAAATGTTTTAAATATGCTTTATTTTACCTGGAATTATATTGTTTTAACTTATTGGATGCTTGCTTCCCCAGGGGGATATAAATTTATTAATACTAGCAAATAAAACCATGCAACACTCGCTAGTATACTGCAAAAGTCAATATGTATTTTTGGATTTAACTTTCTTACAATAGAAGATTTGAGATTAATCATATTTCATATGAATGCACAATATGCGGATTAGTATAATGTTTAGTCTTTTACTTTTTAGAGATTTGAATTTACAACAATCAGCCTGGGAACTGATAAAATTTGTTTCTATGCCAAATAGATGGGTGGGGTACAAATAAATAATAATAATAATAATAATAATAATAATAATAATAATAATAATAATGGATTGATACTGAAATTTGTATCCAATACTGCTATTCCACTTGTACACAAAGAGCTTCTCACTTCCTCCTCTCACCACAGTCTCTCCCCCCCCACACACAATATATCTGCTCTGGAGGGTTGGGGCTACTCTGGAGAAGATTGGAGTATGTGACTATGGAGAAGAGAAAAGGTGGGACTCCACTGGCATGAAGGTAAAGGTAAAGGTAAAGGGACCCCTGACCATTAGGTCCAGTTGTGTCCGACTCTGGGGTTGCGGCACTCATCTCGATTTATTGGCTGAGGGAGCCAGCGTACAGCTTCTGGATGATGTGGCCAGCATGACTAAGACGCCTCTGGCAAACCAGAGCAGCACACGGAAAAGCCATTTACCTTCCCACCAGAGTGGTACCTATTTATCTACTTGCACTTTGACGTGCTTTCGAACTGCTAGGTGGGCAGGAGCTGGGACCGAGCAACGGGAGCTCACCCCGTCACGGGGATTCAAACCACCAACCTACTGATCAGCAAGCCCTAGGCTCTGTGGTTTAACCCACAGAGCCACCCGCAAAGGTAGTTCTCAGCAAATAGTTATAAATAAATACATTTGCTAAAGTTGAACCTTGCTGGGTTTTATAGGAGGTTGCTTCCAATAACGCATCCCATATCAGCACAAGAATTTCCACATGTGCAATAGAACCTTCCCCCTCTCTCTCCCCCTCAGTCTGTTCTAGGGGTCTCCCCAAGCCTTCAGAGCATATTGGAGGAAGGTATGGGTATACGAATAGGGATAACAGAGGGGTAAGTTCCATTGTGCAAGTGCAAATTCCTTGCACTGTCAGGGTGCCTTGGTTAGACACCACCCTATGGATTTCATTCAACGAGAATAAATACCCTGTCATGCACCAACTAAAGGCTTGCATCTTATAGTTGCCTGGTTGCCTGGTTGGTTTTTCTCTTTTTCCAGCAATTGGTGAGTTGTGCCATCTCCTTCTAAACTGAATTTTAGATGCCTCGACTGAAATGCCTCAAATTGGATGACACCTTAAAAAAAAAATACAAGCATCCTGTAGAACAACTTTTCAACATCCAAAATATTTTCAACAGATATCAGAACATTATTTAGGCCCAAATGTATGTATGTATGTATGTATGTATGTATGTATGTATATTGGTGGGTGAAATCACAAATGATATTTTTGATACATGCCCTTGCTTTTCGCTTTATTTAATAGGCTGCCCAAATAATAATAGAAGGTAATTAATATATCTTAAAATTGCAAAGCTTGGAGAGGGACTCTTTTAATAAGCAGTTTTCTTTATTCAAATATTATCCACAAAATGTCACAGAAACCTTTAAATGAAATGTTATTGTGCATTAGGCAGCAGTTACATTTTACAAGGCAATTTCTAGTTTAACGTTTTAAAAATCACTAAAGGATGTTATTTGAAATTATACTCAAATAAATGGAAGTTTTTATGAGCTTCTTCCCAATAAAGTTATACCAAAAGGTGCAGAAGTAGTGCTTGAATAAATAGCAATTGCATGTCATTAATGCAGTGCTTACATTTAATATTTAAATTATGCAAAGTTTAATCAAAAACAAAAAGAAATATGGATTGACTATTTACACAGGTTTATAGATTCATATGTATGTGTGCAGATATCTATCTCCCTATATGATAAAAATGTAAGAATGTTATCATGCAGTCCCCATTGCAGGATCTGTTGTGACGCATCACAATCTTGGATTTGCACAAAGTCACAGAGGAGTAGAGGAACTAAAATGAAGACAGGTTGCATAACAACAGTGGTCGTGATGTGGAAATACTCTGGGGGAAAGTGATGGTTTAAAGCAACAGCAGAAATCTAAGTAAATCAGGGGTGGAGGTGAGTCACTGGGAAATGGTGGTTTTAAACAATGCCAGAGGTTTAAGCCAAGTGAGAGATATATTGTGAAAGATATAAATACAGTCATACCTTGGAAGTTGAACAGCATCCGTTCCAGAAGTGCATTCGACTTCCGAAATGTTTGACCTCCAAAGCACAACTACTGATTGGCTGCAGGAAGAATTTCCTGCAGCCAATCGGAAGCCCTGGAAGCTCACTTCTGGTTTTTGATCATTCAGGAGCCGAAACGTATGACTCCGAAGGTGTTTGGGAGCAGAGGTACAACTGTATCCACATTTTTACATCTTACTGTTTGAACACATAACATACATTATGGAACAATCTCTCCCCAGAATTGTAGTTCAGTAGGATCACAGGTTGTCCATCCCTGATCCATATGATGTGTGCTGCTTGCCTGGGAATATCTAACATACAAAGAACAAACTATATTTGAATGTGTTATCTTAACAGAAGAATACCGAGAGTGATAATTATTGTTAGTCATGGACTAGACCATTTGAAATCAGTGGATTTAAAAAGCTTGAGTCATTGACTTCAATGGGTTTACTCTCACACTTATTTAGATGGATATCACCTTGGATGCCTAACTGGTACATCTGACAGAATATTTGAAGGGAATCATTTCTACAAAGATGGCCTTACTGTATGAATAAATGATACAGCTTCACCATTGTACGGAACTGAAATTTTATCTCTATAAACTAAGATTTTTACCTACATATATAATTTTTGTTCATGCAGAAAATTGCTTCTTTCCCCTTTGTTGAAACTGCTTGCAGCCTGGAGTACTGCTAGGGTTTAGGATTAAGCTTTCTGCAATTATTCCAGGACTATCATAACTTTAGGAACACCTTCCTGCAATGCTTTTGGGCATTACTTGCCATTGAGATTGGCTTTATAGAGGAGCTTGAGCAGATGTAGAAGATTGGCACTACATTACTACTGTAATAATCAGCTGTAGGCTATTAGCATGGTACAGAGTATATAAAAAAGGTAAGAAAGGTAAAGGACCCCTGGACGGTTAAGTCCAGTCAAAGGTGACTATGGGGTGCAGCACTCATCTCCGCTTTCAGGCCAACGGAGCCAGCGTTTGTCCACAGACAGCTTTCTGGATCTTGTGGCCAGCATGACTAAACCGCTTCTGCCACAATGGGACACTGTGATGAGTGCCAGAGCACACAGAAATGCCATTTACCTTCCCACGACAGCGGTACCTATTTATCTACTTACACTGGTGTGCTTTCAAACTGCAGAAGCTGGGACAGAGCAATGGGAGCTCACCCCATCGCATGGATTTGAACCACTGACCTTCCGATCAGCAAGCCCAAGAGGCTCAGTGGTTTAGACCACAGCACCACCAGCTCCCAGAGTATATAGCACAGTGATGCAATACTAAACAAGACGATACTAACCAGAATATATGCCCATTGCATTGCAGAGGGAATCAAAGGGCTTGGTTCTCTACTGCATCTAAGTCATTTTGCTTTCATCCTGTTGCATCCTGTTGCTTTCATCCTGTTCCATCCATCAATAGAAACAAATAATAGATTTTTTGCAAACATTAAGTGAGCTGAAATTTCTCAGAAAAGAATTGTCTGAGGAATAAAAATCTGTTGGAGATTTTTATAGGAATATTTAGCAAAATGTGCCCTCTCTAATTTTGCCACCTACAAAGAAAATGTTGGGAAGCTGGCTTTCCTCAGCCATATTCTAAACCACCTTCATATAGAATTACAATCATTTAATCCAGATGTCACAATGGTGTGAATGACAGGGATGAAATCACTTTCTTCTGACAGAGGATGCTGCTAGAGTACCAGCTGAAGCTGCTGAAAGAAAATCTGGACCAGGAGTAAAGCTGGATTTAGATGTAATTCCAAGTACAGAACCTTATCTTAGAGAGAGAGAGAAAGAGAGAGAGAGAGAGAGAAGGAGGGAGGGAGGGAGAGAGAGAAAGAGAGATACAGAACCTTATCTTAGAGAGAGAGAGAAAGAGAGAGAGAGGGGGGGAGGGAGGGAGAGAAAGAGAGGGAGGAGTAATCCCATCTAAATTTCCCAATACTACCAGTTCCCAGAATCTTTACAGCTAATTGTATAGCAAGAGTATGAAACCTCAAGCACAGGTGCTGCATATGGCCTCTAGACCTCTCTATCTTTTCCTCAGGTTTCTTCACAGACCACACCCTCCCAGGTCATACCCCTAACTGACTCTGTTGTGCCATGCTCTCTGCCCTCTTCTAGTTATTGTACCTGGCTAGAATGTGCCCATGAGTTGTGATAATGTACACACAGGTCTCACGTTCCAAATTCTCATTATGTGAAAATTCGCTTATCCAAACATGATGAATTGGTACCCAAACCTCACTACACATACCACAGATTTAGATATCTGAACAGTTCTCCCACTTCCTTACTTGTTTGTGCTTTGCTGGTCAGCAGCAAATATTTCGGGCAGAAACCATGCAGGGAGGGAGGGATGAAGGAAGGGACATCTGACAACACTGGGAACAGGAGCGATGAGACAACTCAGCTTTTCCTCTTCTATTATTATTATTATTATTATTATTATTATTATTATTATTATTAATTTACACACCGCCCTTCATCTGAGGATTTACAATATAAAACACAAAAATGCATAACATAGTAACAAACCAAACAATAACCCTCCTTTGCTTGTTGGCTGCAGACATTTCAGGGGAAAACCACGGGGTTAGAAATGTTCACAAATTAGAAATGTTCCCATAGGAATCAATGGAAATCATGGACTCATTATCAAAACGAAAGCATTGTTGTCTGGTAAATGTGTGTCTTTTCCACCTTGATGGAGGACACAGAATGATAGGTGCTTGGTATGTAGCTCTCCAGAAGGTTTGCCCATCAGGTAATGTGTTCCTCGGGCTGAAAAAGGTTTCCCGTCCTTGTTGCATACTGTCGCTTCTTCAACTGAGCAGCCCTTCTGAAGACTTAAATGCCCTACAGAGCACCTTAAAATAAATTAGCCCCGTAATGTACCTTTTATCATTCTGGATTCACAAAGCCAATAAGCAGGTTTTATATATAGACTGTACTATATAAGAGGATGCTGCTTTCTTGATATTTCTTTACTTTAGATTTCCACCACTGTTAGTCATGTCACTGTTGCTGGTTGCAATAGACCCAGACAAATATTAAACCCTCTCATACTGAGATTCCTTCACTGCCATGGCAGGCATGTGGGCCTCCCCTGGGGGCATTTAGTTTGTGATCAGCTTTAAAGGCTGTGCTTTTGTATTGATCCTTTGCCTCAAAATGTCAACAGGTGTAAAGCTTGCCTCAAAACATCTCTCTCTCTCTGAATCCTTCACTCTAGTCGGGGGGAGAATTATTTATGAACAAAGCGCTCCCATGAAGACAGATAGGTGGGAGATCAAATCTTACAAACCATTAAATGGTGTGTGTGTGTGTGTGTCTGTGTCCTTGTGGATTTCCTGCAGTTCAATGGAAACAACATGTGTCAATATACCAATTTAAATGCCTTTTTTTTTAAAAAAAAAATTGCTAATATTTTCAAAAAGAGAGTTACAGGTATGTCAGATTTGCATGTGTTCATTCCATCCCATTTCCCAATTGTTCCTTACAGTCATACCTTGGTTTTCGAACGGCTTAGTGAGTGTTCTGGTTTGCGAGTGTTCTTTGGAACCCCAACGTCTGATGGGGCTTCCGCAGCTTCTGATTGGCTGCAGGAGCTTCCTGTAGCCAATCAGAAGCCGCGCTTTGGTTTCCGAACATTTTGGAAGTCAAACGGACTTCCGGAATGGAGTCTGTTCAACTTCCAAGGTATTATTATTATTATTATTATTATTATTATTATTATTATTATTTATAAAATGGAAATTGGCTTTTGGGAAGTAAACAAGTTTCTGATCATTCAATACCTGATGACTCAGCTGAATGTGTGAACTGTCTCCCCTGAAAAGCATTAGGTGACGTGAACATTATTATTTTTTATTTATGAATCCATGCTCACCCCGTCCTTCACTCATGCATGTCATCCTTTGATGCTATAGATCTGCACCAGCCATAAAAGCTAAGTCCAACATATTATAAAATATTTAGATACTTTTGATATTCCAGCTATTCTAGTTGAAATAAAAAAACCTTAATTTAACATCAATATCCAGATGAACATCTAATGACATTGTTTGCACAACACACCATGAATAATTGCATTTATTTCAACAGATCTATACATATGAACCCATAACAATAAAAGAGAGGGGACAAGAATGTGCATTTTTATCACTTCTAGCTCCGATTAATCCTAGGCTCATTTAACAATATTCTGATATGTGAAATGCATCTCATCAAAAACCCGTAAAACTATCTAATAAATCAGACTGAGAAGGTCATACAAACACTATGATTAATAGTGTAATGACACACACATATTTTAATTAAAAAATTGAAAATATCCCCTTTCTATAATAGTTTGAAAAGTTCACTTAATTAAGCATAGTTGGTGATTAGCTAATTAATTTCATGATAACTTTCATTATGTGACTATATTGCAGTCAGTGCTTTATTCAAAGAACTTTAACACTGGCCTTTCTTATCCACATTTCTCCCGCTGGATGTGAATGCTTTCTAAAGCTATTTTGCTTTTTAGAGATTCAGATTTCTTTCTAGGGTTCTTTTCTTTTCTTTCATTCTGAAGCACTTTCGATCTACTGTTATAGGCTAGGAAATTACAAACATCATCAAAACTTCACACGAGGAATAATGCATTAAAAAGCCTCTGGCGTATTTGCTGGGCACAATTAAATTCACAATTCCTAAACCAGGGCTGCAATCCTGCACACAACTAGGCTGCCTAATCTCATTGACTTCAGTGGGAATTAAGCAGCCCTACTGTACACAGGACTGGTGTGTACAGAAAGGAATAGGAGTAGAGAGAAAGGGATGTTCATAGTGTGGTATTATTTTTACTCTCGCTATACAAACATTTGCAGTTGAGCCATGGCCAACAATGTCTCTTCACGGGACCAAACGACATATGATACTCACTTCTCTCTGTGTGTGTCTCTCTCTATGTGTCTACCTCTTAGATGTAAAATGCTGAATTTCTGAGAGCAATCTGTAATTCAAGGCTGGCACATGAGAAGGAAGTATTTTCCCTCCAGTGGGATTTCCACTCGAAGTCACTCATGGAGGTTGCACCCCTATATGCATTTAGATAGGAGTAAATCCCACTGAACTGAAAGGAGCTTACTTTTGAGTAGACACATATTGGATTGAACTGTTTGTTGGCGTTTCCCTACATGTGGGGTATTACTGTACAGAGTTTCATGTTTATCACTACATGTGATCAGGAGATAGGTATGGAAAATAAATTCAGTTCAGATTTTAATGAAAAACCAATTAACTCACATTGTTCTGAGAACAACATGTGAACTGAAACTCCTATTTCCTTTGAAATCACCATTTTTTAAATACGGTTCTTCAACCAAATAATGGGAAGTATCCAATGCACTTGGTCTGTTAGAGAAAGGATTGATGCACTTGTGTAGTAGAACTTCCCTCCTCTTCTCCCTCCTTCCAACCTACTCCACGCCCCAAATCTGCTCTGCAGTGTTTGGGGAGCTGCCAGAACAGACTTAGGGTGTACCCAAGAAGAGGAGAAATTTTGGAAGACATTGCTGAGTGCAACACTGGATGCCACCCAGTGTATATAGCCCTAACAGTTGTTGGTACAAAGTACATGTCACCTAGAGGAGACCTTTATACCTGGAACATAGGAAGCTGCCTTCGTCAATCAAGCTCAGTACTATCCATGCTATGTGGCAGTGACTCTCCAGAGTTAGAGACAGGGGTCTTCCCTAGCTCTACCTGGAGACACCACAAATTGAATTTGGGACCCTCTACATCCAAAGTTGCCACTGAACTGTGGTTCTTAATCTCTATGCCCATAGAACTCTGGCCTTCTATTGGATTTTAGAGGTGCCCTCAGAGGAACTGAACAATATCTGTGTTCCTTTTTCTTGTACACTGAAGGGGAAAAAATAGCACTCCTTAGCTGTTGTGAGATTAATTAAACATATTGGCTATAAACAAGCTATGTCTAGAAAAAGATGAATAATTCCTCAAAATATCCTTGTACTATGTACAAATATAGCAACCAAGCTGTGAAGTCTGTTATCTTTGATTATCCTCATTTCAAGTGAAACAAGAGAAGAAGGTTTCTTTATGAAACAGAAAATGTTTTAGTTCTTTCAAAAGTTCACCAAGAACATCCATTATCTTGGAAGTGATGGGAAGTCTTATGCAAAAGTATGCAAATAGGTATGCAGATAAAGTAAAGATGGGTGGGATTCTGTATTAAGGAGGGCTTTGTCCTCTCTGGAAGGGAGAAGAAATTGCCACTAAAGACTGGAGGCAGATGAACACCTGAGAAATCCTTAGGATGGGATTGTCTTACCTTGGATGAGGTAGTTGAGGGTTTCCTGCACTTTCTCACCTTAAAAGGAAGTGGCAGTTAGTCATAGTGACTGTGAGGCACTCTACATCCTCCTGCCAGAGTTTCCTGAGACAGAATAGATAAATAGATGATGGCTAAAGGCCGTCTGTGGCTACTAGCCATGATAGCTATGATCTGCCTCCACAGTTGGAGGCAGTAATGCTTCTGAACAGTAGTTGCTGGAAACCACAGGGTGGGGGAGAACACTAGTGCTGAAATTCTGCTTAAAAGTGTCCCAGGCACCTGGCTGGCCCTTGTGGGAACAGGATCTTAGAGTAGATGGTCCATTGGCCTGATCCAGCAGACTCTTCTTATGCTGTTAGTGACCACGAGAGTGATGCTAGACTCTACTTGCTGAATTAAATACTAAGCATCTAATTTACAGAGCTAGTTTTTTTCCAGAGAGAACAAGACCAATGGGAACGAGAATATTTAATACTCTGCACACAATGTCCATAACCTGTTTATGTTCCTAAACGATTCAATATTTTAAAAAGGTTGCTTTATTTTATTGCAATCAAAGTAGCACTCAAACAGCACTGAGATCCTTTTATATGTCTGCAGCATTTAAATTCTCCCAGAGTGAGCCTTACAACTCACAAAGCATTTAAATTGGGTTTGGTGTAGGATTGCCAGGCTTGAAGGGGGAAATCAGCATTTCATTCTTGGAGAACAGCTTGGGCTGCTTATGTAAGACAGACAGGTATGAGTTCAAAGATTCCAAAAGGATGACTTTAGTCAGGACAAGTATTTGTCAATGTTCCAAATATCATGAGGTCCCAGATATTTGCTTGGGGTTCACACTCCCCCTCCCAAATAATAATCTTGAACTTTTTTTTTATACTGATCTTCTCTTAAAAGAAAAATGCATAATTTAATCAGGGATGGTTGAATTCTACCTGATTAGAATTCAAAAACAGTGTCCCAAACTCAATCATATTTCATGTTTCAAGTCATTATATACCATACCTTGACTCATTATATCATTGACATTTCCCTACAAGCCCCCATGAGGGTCCAGAATTACCCAGGGCCTCAATATGAAGCTAAGTCAACTTCTAGCTTCACAATCACTTAGGAAGCTGCCATTGCTTCACTTAGCCCTGTATCTTCTACACAGATTGGCAGCTGTTTTCCCAAGTTTCAAGCTAGGGTGTCACACAGTTCTTTCTGGAAATGCTGGGAACTGAACATGGAACCTTTTGTGTGCAAATAAGATGCTCAGCCGAGAGGGAGAATGATCCCTCCTTGCTGGCTCTTGTGTCGCTGTAATATCCTCTGCAGTTTCACCTGCCACTGTTGACATTTTGAGACTAAAAGGTATGAAGCAGGGAGTCTCAATAAGATAACTCCTCCATTTTCAGAAACAAAAAGCAACATAAAGAACTAGTGAAGCATTCAACTTCTGAATATAAAAATGAAGAACAGTCTAGACTGGATCCTACCATACTCAAATATATTACCTGTGAAAGTTGCTGTATTTGGAAGCACTTCATGTTTACTTGCTTCATCAAATGTTTAAGGTACATTCTTGCTGCATCTTTAAGACATTGCCCTATTTGCTGATCTGGGTATATGATTGATAAATAGTTGTAGACTGCCTAACAGTGTCAGCAGTCAGGGATGTTGCTAATTCTGTTCAACACACTTTTATAATGTGTTGGGTTTATGGGTAGTCAGCTAAATCACTCTCAACCCACCGGAAGTGTCATTTACATTCCTATAGACCATTAACTAGGGCACTGGTATTGGGCAGGGGCAATTTCAAGTCAAGGTGGCAATTGTGCTTGCCTTCGGGAGTTTGTGTGTTTAAAGATTTCTTTTTCTAACACCCTCAAATGAAGAAACTGATTGTGCAGCTTTAAAAGATTCTTAACATCATAGTAAAGTTAGTCAAACTCTCTCTCAGCTTCCACTTGTACAAATCTAAAGCAAATCTAAAGCTGTCCAGTTAGCAATCTGCTCATCAGGAGTGACTTGGCATTGCCCGATGACAGGCTAGAACGAAGGGGCAATAGCTTGGTGACCTACCCGAGTGGCAGCCGTGGTGCCCCATGGGTGTCGAGCACGGTGGAGAGTGGGACAGGAGATTGATTGGGGGGTGAGTATCTTTCTAAAGCCCAGGCAGAGGGTGCCCTAGGAACTGATCATCACCCAAATCTGCTCCTCAGTCAGCACAGACAGACATTGGGAGATTTTTTGTGTGAGGGGGAGGGTGGGCTATCTTTATTTATTTATTATCACTACTGTCTTTTTCTTTTGCATTTTTGTGCCCCAAAGAATTTTGCACCCAGGGCAACAGCCACTGCGGCCCTGTCCACTCTTTGCCACTAAACTAGAGGACCCCTCACTTAGGATGACACAGAATCTTTATCACACTAGCCCTGGTATGCCCTGGTTGAAGGAGGCAAGATGGTGCACAGCTTTTTTTTCTTTTTTCTTTTAAGTCACTTAGTTTTTAACTGAGCTCCTGACTTCCTTTTTTGGTTAGTTTCAGGGTCCCCCCCCCCCGCTTTGATATTAATAGTAGTTTTATATTCTTGTGAATACTGGTTGGTGTTTTTGTCAATTTTCTTGTTGGAGCAGCTGTGAGGAGAATCAGCTTAAAAATATTTGAAGCAACAGGCAACACAAAGTACTAAGCGGTTCAGTACTTTATGAAAAACAGAGGCAGGGGTCTTCAATACTTCATTTTGGGTTTTTGACTTTCAAAAACTCCAACAGACAGTGTGGCAATGGAAATAATTACTATGAATAATTTGCCAAGTGATTAGTACAAACAATTCACTGAATTATTTGCTGAAATGAAACCATGCTCTTAGAAGAAGACCATGGGAGGATCTGTTTACTGTGCAAGTGGATCAAATCTCACCTTTCTTTTCTCTCTCTCACATTTCCAAGCCATCTGATCATTTGAAGCATCTCTCTTTGCTCTAGAGAAAGTCAGTGGGACATCTACAGGGGAACTCCATGGAGCAGAGAAATACAGCAGCTGCAGCAAGGCTGATTACAACTTTGGCTTCACCTAAATGCCACTGTTGTCTGAAATATGTGATCTGGTTCTTGGTTCACCACACACGCTTACAGTGCACACCAGCAATTTCTCTATAGGTGACAACAGCTGGCAAGCCGGATTTTCAGGTGATGCACATTGATGGAAATCCATTGGCAGAGATGCTTCAGTTTTGATAGTTTTGGTTCACAATTAATGTTTTATCTTGGACTACAGAATTGTTCTTCCCAGACAGCTCTCGCTCTGTGTGTTTGTAAGATGATATGATAATGATTTTGCCTTTGTCTGCATCCCTTGAAAGGGGTGGAACACAAGGCTGAGGCTTGTCAGCTACCTTCCATGGGTAGCTCAGTCAATTTGTGTTCCTTTACTTAAACTGGTCATAGAGGAGGAGTTTCTGTGGGTACTCTGCACTGCTGTATCAGTGGCTTCATGTGGCCTTTCCAGTTTCAGTGTGGTTCAAGGATTGGTGAATCATTCTGGACATTCATGAGGACCCAAAGGATTTCAAAGGAGGATTTCCCAAAGCTTATTCAAGGCTTACTAACTCAAGGGGACTTGGAACTTAGAGTCATCACCCCCCTGGATATTTTCAAGACACCAGCTCAGGGCTGATGATCCTGCAAGCCTTCCCCTGCAAACATTTCAGGGGTGTGGGCAATGAGGAGCAAAGGCCACTTATATGATTCATCAGGTGCATGTAGCCTTGGTGGTGATGGTGATGGTCATTCAAGATAACTGCTTGGAATGGCAGTTCCTAGACCTTACCCTAGTAGCAAGTATACCTGCAGAGTTAAGTGAGGGTGACCTTCACTAGTTAAGAGAATTTCAATGAAAAATGTTGTGGTCAGTAGTTTGACCCATTTGCTGTATCTCAAGTCCTCATTCCAGAGACATGGAGGCAATAAGATGTTCTGCAAAGTAGAAATATCTGTGGGAATGAAATGAGGACGTTTCACACTTTTCTAATTCATAATGTACACCCTTGTGCAAATTAATTGAAACAAAGCATGTTTTCTATCTTACTTGTAATTGTGTACTCAAAACAATCATAGAAAGTCAGTTGATCATTATGGTGACAGAAGCCTGCAGCCAATAGAAGGAATGATGCGATCTCCACTATATATTGAGGTTCTCCGAAAGAGAGTTATTCCAGAGCTGGAAAAGAGGTATCCTGACAGATATTGCAGCAGGACCTAGCCCCCTGTCACACATCAAAAGTGGTGAAGAAATTCACGACAGAGCAGCAAATACAGGTACTTGATTGGCCAGGGAATTCCCCAGACGTAAATCCCATTGAGAATTTGTGGGCTATATGCAAAAGTCACATCCATGCTGTAGACTGTACGACCATGGAGAAGCTCATTCAGGCGCTGATTCAAGTGTGGTACAGGCATTCAAAAATCAACAGTGACCATTCAAAACTAGTAGAATCCATGCCAAACCGTGTTCAAATGCTGCTTAAAAATAGTGGTGGTCATATCCATTACTAATGTACGTATATGTGAGATTTGTACAATAAACTACATTGTGTGTTTCAATTAATTTGCACAAGGGTGTATTTATAGAATCATAGAACTGTAGAGTTGAGAGTGACCGAAAGAGTCATCTAGTTCAGGTGAGAAAAAGAAGAAAAATAACATCTCAGAAAGTTTCGCATAGAAAATGTCTCCTGGCAAATTTTGGCACAGCTGTGGTCCCTGTCATGAATGGTGAGAATCGTCTTACCAAGAGATTATGGGAGTTCTGGTCCCAAACTGAAAAACGTACCAAGTGACAGGAAAGTGCAGTCTGTATGTTGTGATTCTAAATACATTTGACACTCTGCCATTATTTTTATATGAGCTGGCGAGTTACACAATGCCAAGAGAGTCTTGTTAGAGCTAATTGCCTGACCTCTTATTTTTTATTTTATTTTTCTCTAAATAGATCACAGTACTGGATTTTAATTGGTTGTTATATTACAGGTCCACTTTTGCCATAAGGGGATCTTTTTAAGTTAACATGATGTATTGCAGTGTTGCTCTCTCCTCAGCCAGAGCATACAGTTTTAATAGATATTGTGTTTCTTTATCCTAAAAGGTGGGGGGACACCCTAAAACATACTAAAGAAACTGTGTTATAATCACAGAACCGATTTGGGAAATCGTGTTTCAAAGAATAAAATTGTCCCTGTGTACCTACTTTTTGCTATTTCCCACTTACATGCCCTTTGGATGTGAGAGTATGCTGAATCCAAACCTAGATATGTGCCCTGCCTTTTAGTAGACCATTTATTTTCCAAACAAAAAATCTATCCCCCAAATTAACCCCTAAGGGTGCTTATTGAGAGTAAGATGTAAAACACAAAAGTTGTTGCTATTAAACAAATAAAATAAAGTAAAAGAGAACAAACCTTTTCAGAAGTCATATCACTTTGGATTTCACCATGTATTGCTACCAGAAGTGGGGGACCATTTCCAGACCGAGGGCCATATACCAATCTGGATAATGTTCTTGGGGCCACCTGCCAGTATTGGGTGTGGCTAGAGGGAAACGTAGGCAAAGCCTTTTACATTTGCACAGTGAGCTAGGTTCTACACAAACTGACACATCAAGTGCCCTGATTAAATGGAGACATCCTGTTTTGGGGCTCCATGTTCTCACGTGAGGATAGGTGGCACTCAAAAAAATGGATAGTTGCGCATTTTTAAGCTCCATACTCTCGTGCTGGTCACGTGACTCACCTGAGAGCATGGCATGGAAGATACGTGGCCCAGTTTTTGGCCTGGACTTGTTGGAATCTATGTGAAACATTCCTTTCTATCCTCCATCCAGGCAAGCAAAAGACATCATCAAAGTTCAAGGACAACTTAGAAGAAGAAGAAGAAGAGTTTGGATTTTATCCCGCTATCGAAGGAGTCTCAAAGCGGCCATTCTCCTTTCCCTTCCTCCCCCACAACAAACACCTGTGAGGTGAGTGGGGCAAGACTTCAGAGAAGTGTGAAGCCCAAGTCACCCACATCATGGAGGAGCGGAGACGCGAACCCGGTTCCCCAGATTATGAGTCTACCGCTCTTAACCACTACACAACTGGCTCTCTTACAGTCAGGCAAAAACACTCAATAAGAGTCGGATGCAAGGCTAGTGAGGGGTGTGGCTAAGGAGAAACTGTGGCTTGGGGAGAGTCATGGGGGGTGCAGATAGAGAGGACAAGTGGGCTGCATTTGATCAGGGCCATTTTGTATTTAACAATCAGGCGTACACAAACTTAGAATCTGTACGTTCTCTAAGTAGCCACACACTCACTCCCCCCCCCCCCGAGATAAATGGTGCTGTGAAACCAAGGGGAACTTAACCTAGCTTTACACCCCAGCTTTATTATTTATTCAAATTGCATTCATTTCCAAAAGTGGTTAGTTGCATTGTTGGTGCATATCAGGAGGTAGAGAGAGAGAGGAGGGAGGCAGCCATGAAATTGACACAGTGCAGACACACTATTGAGACCACTGGATTGACTCACCACCCTCTCCCCTCTACTTTCTTGTAAACAGCAATGATGTGACCAATCAGAGGTCAGATAAGTGGCATTTCTTCACCATGCTGTCTTCTACTGTTTCTAACCCATCTTCCCTCCAACGAGTGGTATAGATGCCTTTATCCTTATAAAAACCCTGTGAGATAGGTTAGACTAAGGGACAATGAACTTCAAGGCTGACTGGGGATTTGAACTCTGGTTTCCCAGGTCCAACCCTCTAACCACTACACCATGCTGTACTGATGGTGACATATTATTTTTTCAATCAAGTATCTGCTTTACTTCACCAAAGGTATATTTCAGAAAGCCCTGCTGATGGGTTGACTCTTCCATTCTCTTTATCATTTCATTCTTCTCCTGTTCAGTACAAAGCCTTCTCCTCTAAAGACAGCTATCCTCCTGTCAGGAGGGGCAGCAGGCAAGAAACAGTCATTCCCAAGAGGAGCCACTGGAAAGCTACACAGTGTTTGCTTTTCTGGATCATTTCACTTAAATAAAACTTTAAGCTGGTTATTTAGTTCTGTAAGTAAGTCTCAAGGAGAGATTATTCTAGCAGGTGGTCCACTTTGCCAGCATGCCTGATTGGTACAGTAAACCCACTCACTTTTTATTCTCGGATGAGTTTTCCTCCCCCCCCCCCATCCATGGTATTGCTGTTTAATATAAGACTGCTACTTCTGCCAATGGAAACCAAGGCCATGCCAATTAGGAATCTCAGATAACTATTGCTCTTTGTGTTTTGGATGATATTGGCAAATGTATCTTAGGTTTACATACCTAAAAGAAAGGCCGCACGCTTGTTACATTCAAGTCCTGAGGCAACTGGGCCTATCCGGAAGGATTTTAGCCTTGCTTGAGGCAGGCTGAGACAGCTACAGATCAGGTTGCGTGGCCCAGCCTGATCCAGAATAATGATGATGATGACGACGACAGCGACATATTCCCCTTTCTCCAGTGCAGACCTCCACTGGATTGTGATCCCTTTCATAAACAGAAAGAGCCCTTCCATTTGTGAAAGGACAACTCAGGATTGAACCCTGCTTTCAAACCTCCTTTGAATTTGGGGACAGGCTGCAGCTCAGTGGTAGAGCATCTGCTTTGCATGTGAAAGGTCTCAGGTTCAATCCTTGGCAGATGCCACGTAGAGCAGAGAAAGACTCCTGCCTGAAACCCTGGAGATTCCCTGCCCATCAAAACAGACCACACTGAACTAGATGGACCAGTCTGTTCTGACTTGGTACCCTGCAGCTTCCTGTAAATCACTTCCTATAAATAACCACATGGAGACCGTTTCTGCAGGTCAGTTGAGTTGTGAGATTAGAGAGCAGTTCCATTTCCTTTCACCATCTCCACCAGAAGATAAGCTAGAGGGATGAAGCACAGCTTCTCCTTCAGTTAGCGGAAAAGGCTATTTTCAGCCCTTCCTTTCCTTTCATTGTTCCTCACCTGGACTTCATCCAAGCAATCGTCCAAAGGAAAGGATGTGGCAGCATTTGACACTGAGAAAGGGATGAATAAGGCAGAGGTGGAGAGGCTACTTCAGCAAAGAAGAGAGATGGGCAGGGAGAAAAGCTCCACCTGGAACAAGAGTATCAGAGGAAAACACCAGCTGCTAAGGAGGGAGCTGTCCTACACTTGTCTCCAGACAGCACTTGCTGTAATAACTGTGTCACGAGAGAGAGAGAGAGAGAGAGAGAGAGAGTCTAGAGAAAAAGTGAGGCCAATTTCAGAGCGGAGATGGTTTCCCTCCCACATTCTTCATACTCAAGCAAGAGCAGCAACTTTGGCAGCCTTGCATTCTGATCAAAACCGCATCTTACGGAGAAAGAGCCGAGGCGCAGCGACTCTTGTTCAAACAGCCACTCTTGTACCCATCTGAGCCCATTATGGTATGATACGATAGCAACTTCGTGGCCCAGCATAGCAGCAGGGGGAAAATATGTTAGGGGGATTACCAAGTTGAGGGAGGCCGAAGCAAATTGTCTGGTAAAGAATAGTGTCAGCGTCAGCTTAGCGAGTGGCAATAGCAGGCCTTCCTGTATTTGTTATCTGCTGTTTACACCTGTCACTAGGCCAGCATGGTGCGCCAGCCGGTACAAAGTTGTCATTACCTACCACACAGCGAAAGCTGCTTGGAAATGTAGCTTTTTGAAAGGGCATATATATATATATATATAATAACAATAAAGAATCTGAATGTTGTGTTGATAAGCAAGGACGTTTGGAAGGGTGTCTCGTGGAAAAGGGAGAGAGTGAGAGCAAACTTTCATTTACTCAGAAGCAGAACGACATCCCAAGTGGGAACTAAGAGGATTCAGGAAAGGCGAACCATCAGTACATTTATTTGTTGGACAATTATGAAAGCTTGGGGCCGTTCTTCTTTCCTACAGCTACTAAAGGGGCAATAAAGCAGGCATGTGCATAGGTGCATGTTAGGATTGGGAGGGGAAAAATTGCTTCTGTTCACATTTAATGGCAAACTTATCAAATTTGCATTTCCCCAAGCAATATGCAAGCAGAAACACAACAATTCTTTGAAATATACTCCCCCCCCCCGATTTTTGCAATGCAGTTCTCCAGCAAGAAATGCATACATTAGGGTAAAGTGTGCCTAGAAATGCATTTATTAGTGGAAATAACATACAAAAATGCCTTAGCTTAGGGGGAAATGCTTTGCCAAAAAACTATATATTTGTCAAAACCACATTCAAAATGTGTTCATCAATAGGAGACATAAAATGTCAGAGAATTTTCATAAGGAATTTCCTTTTTGGAAATTCACTGATATTTGCAGCAATGTAAGAATTCGAATTTAAGATTGAAAGAATAAAAAACAGGGAGAACTGAAAATTGTCAGATTCATTCTAGGGATGGGAGAGAAATTCAGTGCACTTTAAAAGATGAATCTTCGTAAGTCATGCTTTCCCAAACAACTCATGAACTTTTAAAGCACAGCCATCCTCTGAAATTTGCACTTCACCACATTTGACACGGCAGTTCTCCTGCCAAGTAATGTGTGCAAAAATGCATGCCCTGAGGTAAAGTAGGCACTTAAATGCCCATATTGGTAAAGTGGGCACTCAAATGCCATATTGGTGAAAATAGCAGGTATTATGCTAGGTGACATTGCTTTGCAAAAATGTGTATTTTAGGCAAAAATTCATACAAAAATGTGTACTTTATAGGGAAAATTGCACTAAAATGCTGATCCATTTTCATGGGAACTTTTTCTTCTTCTTTTTGACCAGTGTGGAATTTAAGATGGGAGAAACAAGAAACCAAAAATGGTAAAATTCTCCCACTCCTACAGTATAGTGTGCTAATAATGGGTAAGGCTGTAAGCTAGCTCTTGATTTCCATGATGTATTCTGAACAATAATATTTACAGCTTGCCATGTAATTGTGTTGCCTTTCACATGAACAAACACAGCTAACATCCTTTCTGGATTATTTAAAGGTGTTCTACTTGCTATGAAATTGATAGAGCATGCTACCCAGGCAGCAGAAGTATTTTATAGCTGCATCGCAAGGATAATTCATTCCATGACACCATAACAGTTAATTTGAATTTACAGCTGATTGTTATTTACCACAAATGCATTGAAAGGGTATACAAATAAAGTCAAGTAGTAAAACCTTCAGCACAATATAGAATTATAAATACCATGCATTTCAAATTCCCCTTTATTTAATACCAACCTCCAATAAACAGCGATCGTCAACAATAAATGCAGTATTGCAAACTAAGTAAATGTCATTTCCATGGAAATATAAATGTGTGTGCATTTAGGTTGGTCTTACTTCCCTGAGGAACAAATCATTTGCAAATGTAAGTCAGGTTTAAATTCACTGAATCCACACGGACGTGGAAATTAAAAGTGGAGATTCTAAAGCCTGATAACTTTTTTATTATTATTTTTAAAAAGCTGGTGATTCTCTTCTTGGGATTATGAGCTCATTTCTACAAGATATCTGTCCATCATGCTTCAAAAGAGAATCAACATACAATGTATTTTACATGTGAATCAAAAGGAGTTTGTGTTTCAGCCATATTATCACCAGAATATCTGAAAAGAAGATGGTTTAAATCATGCCAATGTTTACATTTTTGCTTTATGCAAGTACATTGTGTTCCAGCTGGGCCACTTCAAACATAGGGATGAGGGAATCAGTCAATTTTGGCCTCCCTCTGCAATCTTTAATTTAGTTCCCCACATTCCCATATTAGTTTGGGGGTTTTGTTTGTTTTTAAGACCTCACCAAAAATTGCCAACATTTGAGCATACATTTGTCTTAATATGCACATTTTTGCACGAAATTCCCCCTAATATTGTACATTTTTGTATGTTATTTTAACAGATTTTTATGTACACTCCCCTCCCCCCCAAAATATACACATATCTTTACACATTTGTTAGTGAATTGCCCCACAAAATTTGAGAGCTGCATGTTTCAAAGGATAGCTGTGTTTTGGTTATTTTGGGGGTGGGGTGGGGGAGGAATGGAAATTAGAATGTGAACCAAAGTGAGCTTCTCCTCCATCCCTGCACACACCACAAGTTTCCTACATGGATATAATATCTATATAGTAACTGGACAAACGTCAGATGTGAAGAACACAATCACTCTGCTATGTATGTGTAGCAGAAAGGTCCTGTTCATGGTTTCCCCACAGCAATGCATATGTGGCAAAACAGAAACAGGGAATTCATGGAAAGGAAGGAAGGAGGAGAAAGAAAAGGGAAGGGTGGAATAAAGAGATAGAAAAAAGAGTAAAAGACAAAACCTACTTAGCTGGACAAGTAAACTGGTCATGTTGCAATTCCCTATGACCTGAAAAGCATGATATTTTCTTAACAGACTCACACACACTCTGTTTTGCCGATCCCTTTCAAATCAGGACTGATCATCATATGGACATTACAATGTTTGATGTTACTGAAAGCAAAACAACTCCCCCCCCCCAAAGGGAAGGGATAAAATGTTTTGCATGAAAACAGAGAGGTTTGCAGTACATGGCGATCTGCCTATTTCTTTAATGACATGTTTTTATGGCTGAAAGACTGCACAAGTTCCATGTGACAGAATGGCTGTTTCTATGGTTACCTTGATTGTTTTTAATAGCGAGGAGAGGAAAAGACATAAAACATGGCTAGATTGACAGCTGCCCTAGGGCTGTGCTAACATAGTACTCTTATCAAAATGCATTATTTTGTGTATTACTAAAGTGTACTAAGCTCACGGACAACTATGCTTAATACACTTTTGGAAAACCAAGCAGATCATTCCCATCAAGCAGCTGGTGTTTCACCTTTAGCCATGCATCGAATGGGAAAAGGAGGGTTATTAGCAGTTATGCTAGACAAGGATATCATTGCCAGATACCTAGACATTATAGGGCTGTAAAACTTCCATTTCACATTTTTGCTGAATTGTAATTATCATGTCAGCGTGTGAGATTCCTTATATTTTAACATTACCTTGCTTGTAGAACCTGGTTTCTTTTGTGAATGCTCTATCATGACAAGCACTTTTCATTCATTATTGAAAGCAAGCTACTCCATAGGTACCATTTCTCAAAATGTCATAATGTTCTCTGACTCCACCTGCGTGAAGTTTCCTCTCTGCAGTGTTTAAGGGAGGCCGATCAATTCATATCCTACGTGGCTGTGAAATCTTTTGTGTTACTTCAGCCATGAAGATAATTACGTATTATAAATAACTCCCCCCAAATATGTGAAAATGTGGGGAATGGGGGCTGTTCCTGGCTCACAAATATTATCTGTAAATCTGAAAAAAATGTCTTCCTTCATCTCTATTTTTATAGATCTCTGAACTCACCAGTCACTTCTGTCAACTCCACATGGATGAAGTTGCACAATAGAAGGCTTCACTGAATGCTCTCCAGAGAACTTTGGCATCATTTGGGTTTTTTTTGTTATTATATTGTGATTTCCCTACTTCTTCCTAGTAACAATGACCCCATTATGCAGCCAATTAACTGTGAAAGATTGATACTGAAAGCTAATACTGTACAGGTAATTTAGAGTGAGGGAAGTTCCTGTTCAGGGCATGTTGTCCTCACTCCAAATCAACTTTGTGTGCCCCCAGGAACCATCAGGAGCTACCAGGTCTGGAACCTTGAGGTTTGAGGCTGAGACCTTCTGTATCATGAAGATTTTCCTAGCTATAATTGGTTCCCAGGCACTGCAGTAATTCGGACCATCAAGGTTTTCAGCTGTTGGCTGCCCTCAAAAGGAAAGGTTATGAAATCTATTCATACTGGGTCTTTGCTGAGCAATATAGTATTTTTTGGTGCTGGCTACTTTCTTACAATTAGTAATCCCGTGAATGTTTTCTGAAAACTCATTTTCAGGTGCAGGAAAAAAATCTGTACCAGGACCCTGGCATGAAGTCTGGGAACGCTTTAGAACTTTGCCCCTTGCTGTTTTCCTGATCTGGATTTTATTTAATATAATAGATTGTAATAAAACCTCTAAGAAATTTGCAAGAACTGGATCACACCCCATAAAAAAACAAATCTGCTGTATGCATTGGCAAAAAGCTCCCATTGTCTCCCATCTTTCCCCCACTCCTTTTATATAAGTTATTTTTGAACTTGGGGTACCAAAATCCTGTGCATAGCCTTTCACTTCTTCTTGGTTTATTTGAAATCTTTGAACAGTTTTCATCAGTCCGGGATATTGTTCTTCTGGACCTCAGCTCTTTGGAAAGCCACAACTGATGATACGGGAGGATATTGATTTCTTTTCATTTCTTTAAGAAAAAGGGTATGTGCATGTGTTTCTCATTACTGAAATGCTGTTTGCTCATACGCAGAGAAGGTGTGTGGCATTTGCGTAAAGTGACAAAGCTACGAGATATTAATATTAGGCTGTTCAGTGAGCTGTAGCGTCGGCCATAGACCATCAGCCAGCTAATTAATGAAAGAATAGGGGGAAGCGCAAAGTTCTCATTTCTAAGGATGCTAGAAAGAAGGAGGGGAGGGAGTTACAGTTTTCAAGTCGTGCTGAAAATATTCCAATAGAATGTGCAGTGTTTCATGTAACCTGGGGGGGTGTGTGTGTGAATTGCACAGCACATCTACTGTTAAATTAGTAAGGAGCTGCTAAACCTCTGGAAAATAGGTATTTACCACATTAGTGAATTGGCCCAGAATTAAATCTACTCTGTGGCTACTCCCCACCCTTTCCCCTCCTTTCTGCAGAAATGTCTTCTTCGTGCATGTGACTGCCAGTTTACTGGTGCACTGGGATCGGTGAGGCAGAAGGCAGAGAGGCCAACCATAAGTGGAAACTCAGCTATTGACAGGCAGAGCCAATTCCCATTTTGGTCCCCATCTTCCTCCCTGCTGCGTTCTGCAAGGGCAACACTGGGACTAAGGAGGAGGAAGCTGACACCCAGGGCCATCCTCTGGACTGGCTAGAAGTAAGAAGGCAGGCAGATAGAAGTTGGTTGTCTCTGGTCTGTGCCTGGGTTCTACCTGAGGCTCAAACTAAGAGGTGGACTTACCTGCATGTGCACACAGATCAAAGAAATCCAGCTCCACTGCATATGTATGCTTATGCTTAGGGCATGTTGCTGAAAACACCTCCCACATGTGACCATTTTCCAATCTTCAACTGGTACCTAGATTAGGGGTGGCTCAGCTTAGAATGCTGACCCAAGTAACCCTATTTTACCCACATGGCTCTGGGTATTATTTGTTGGCTTATTAAGAAACATTGCAGCCATATTTAAGCAGTATAGACATTGTTTAAACCAACCAACCAACCAACCAATGGTGATCCACCCCCCCCCACTGCTTTGCCATTTCCCCACTTCATGCACCTAAAGGTGCTATTTGATATGCCTTTAAGAGCAAATGGCAGATGGGGGGACGACACAATTTTTGCTGGAAAACTATACAAGAAGAGAGTTGGTCTCCCTTCTCTGTCCTCATCACCCCACCCTTGTTCTGGTGGCCCACAAATGCAATTTCTCCCCCAATCCTTCTTAAATGCAAACAAACCCTCAACAATCACATGGGGGAAAATGTATTTTGAGTCTCAGTTATCACATAGTGTTATTCCAAGGAGCATTCTGGGATAATGCTTTGTAATTGGTTTTTATCTTTTTAAACTGCATAGAAGCCTATTTTGGCACTACTGTTGCTACCACCTTTGCATAACTTGGGTGACAGTGTTGAAGCAAGATGGAAGGGGATGAACCCTAAATTTGACCATAGATTGGAAAAGTGTTAGTTTTGGCCCAGTGTTGCACTGGAACTGACAGTGGTGGTGTTGACCCTGTCCTTTTCAAATTCTGACATCTCAAAGCTCTGCTCATCTCATACCTCACTGCTGTTTAAATTTCTGTATAACACCTTTATGTGCATTTCTGTGTTGCTTTTCCTATAGGACAGGCCTGTCCAACAGGTTGATGGCTTCCTTAAAAAAGCTCAACAACTTTGGTCAATCCAATGGGTAGATCACTGCCAGTAGATCGCAGTCTCTTGGGAGTTGGACATGCCTGCTATAGGACACCGCAGAACCTCCCTCAATTTCCATTCCTGATGCTTGACTCAAGCACCCATACGTTGCTGATTTCTGATTTCAGTAGTTAGCTTCCCCTCTGTAATCTCTTCCTTCATCATCTGCCTTTCAACTGCTATCCTAATGCATTCTCACTGCAGATGCTGCCATGCAAATTCCATAATTTGTAAAGTTTATACTTTGAAGCACCATAACTATGGCATGTTGAGGTGACCTTGGTCTGAGGCCACCATGGCACTGGAATGTCGAGGCAACGTTGGGTTTGATTCCTCTGCTTTTCATATTTTGGTTATTCCAGCTGCGATTTGGAATCTCCGCTACAAACTAAACAAAAATGGACAGTTTTGAGCTGCGCTATCTTTGCTGTTTTCGAATGTATACTTCTTCTTTGAAAGAAATAGTGAATTATTAAAATGTTTCTGCTGTGAAAATAAAACTGTCACAAAGGTTCATTTTATGAACTTCTGTCTCTAAGGTAAGACAAGCAATTTGAAAAATCAGAACAAGATAATAAGTAGGATGAAATGCCTGGAGTGTTGCAGAGTGTCTACAGATTAAGAGCTATTTCTTTCAAAAGGATGTTACAAATGTAATTTTGTTTTTGCGTCTCGTCACTATTAGCCAATAGTTCATTCAAAAATTGTTCTCAAACACACATTAAAAGTAATTATTCTTTGTGCATAGGTTCAGTGCACACGTAAATATGCTCGTATGAGAGCTGGAGTTATCATAAGAGA
Source organism: Lacerta viridis (assembly GCA_900245905.1). Lineage (NCBI taxonomy): Eukaryota > Metazoa > Chordata > Lepidosauria > Squamata > Lacertidae > Lacerta > Lacerta viridis. Next base: position 148,308 of record OFHU01000014.1, on the reverse strand, counting down.
CTATCAGAAATGTTGCACTGAAATATAACTAGATTAATAACAATAGAAATCCACTTCTCCCCATTTGAGTCTAAGAGTGGGTGTCAGGAAAGTAGCACTGCATTAAATTCCAGAGAGGAGCAAGCAAAGACAGGAGAGAAATTGGGTTCAGTTAGCATTTAAATGCAAACCAGCCTAATTTGCATTTTCCAAAACAATGTGTAAATCGGAACATTCTCACTTCTCTGACTTTTGCAATGCAACTTTTCAGCAAAGTAATGTGTACAAAAATACATAACTATATACATATAGAAATGCATATGTTTCTGAAAACAATGCACAGCAGATACATTATATTAAAGCAAACTGTTTTCCAAAAGTGTGTATATTAGGGGAAATTGCATACACAAATATGTACTAGGAGAAATTAGCACCTAACTGCTGTTGAATTTTCATGCAACCTTTTTTTCTTTTTTTTTTTAAAAAAAATGCATTATACCAGAGGAAATTGTTTTGCAGAGTCTACTCTGGATAAAACTATCATCGGATGCATCCCATTGTCTTTACCTGAAATTGTTAGAATTGCTTTTATCTATACAATTGTTTTATATATGGATTTTCTGCAATAGTTTTCATTGTTGAATCATTCCAAAATATGTTATAGGAAGTGATCCATGAATGGAAATATACCAACCTCCCCACATACAGATAGTCACATGGATGGTGTTAACCTTCCTTTGGATATATAAGATTTCCTGAATTTCTTAATACATTAATGCAGAAACCAACTGTGAATTGTGCTCAATAAACACTTTTGCCCAGATCTGGCTTGGGGCAATGCAGAAGCACAGGAAAACTTCCATAAACATTTTGCTACCCACGCAACACAGCTTGATAAAGAAATTGCACACAAAAATAGGATGCTGTGATAATGGTTCTTCTCCCTGATCTGTTTGTCTGGGCTGTGATGGTGGGTGTGCAGAGTTTTCTGAGAAAAGCTGCAATTGTGCAGATCATCCGTTGGAGAAGAAGCATTAAAAAGAGATGGGAATCCCCTGTTCTCCCTTACTCATTAGTACGACTGAACTTTTTTCTAACAGGGCTGTACACACACACACACACATATAACCCCAACTGCTGTGTACATGCAGTAGAGAAAAAGTCCCTAACATTTCTTGTAAATTGAACAATACCTACATGATGCCCTAAAATCTGTCATGGATGCTTTAGCTGAGAATCTTGCATTGCAGGGGTTGGATTAATTGACCCTTGGGGTCCCTTCCAACTCTGCCAATTCTGTGATTCTATTTGCAAACTTAAACAGCTGGTGACATCTAGTTGATGCAATATAGGGCTGGGTTAGGCCTGAATGTGGCCGTCCCGTGGGCATTGAAAGTAGGAGAACAGAAATCTCAGAGGCAGAAAGCACAGATCAGCCAACATATGAAGGACATATAATAGGAGAAATGGAGGGGCTGGGACTTTACTCGGAGCAGCGCCATTATCTAAGAGAGACGGCATTTCTATGTCTCTCTCTGTGAATATTGAATAAAAGATTTGGTAAAAACTCTGTCATGAAGAGTATGAATGTTAGGCCCAAAAGAAGATGGAGAATTTGCAACCCATGATATGCTGGCAAGCGAAGCGAGAAACTAGTTTTATCAAAGAGGAATGTATGACTACGGTGTTGTCTTAGGCTGTTGTTTACGGAAAGCAAAACAAAAAACAAACAAACAAACAAAACCCGGACAAAAACAGGGAGGAACTGGCAATGGGCCACGGACATGAGATAAAGGTCCGGAACATACTGTCTGTCTACTCTGAGGTACGACTGGAAAGGTTTTTCAGGAGGAGGGCAGGTCAAGAGCGGTGGAGACAGCCCTTCTGCAGACAGCCCATGGACTGCAATGGGAAAGAAGACTATAAAAAGGACCCCTTTGCATGCCCTCAGTGTGCTGCAGCTTGACACCCACAGCTCTTGCGTGAGGCATGATCAACCTACGTGAAGGGCCTTGTGAGTATGGATGAATGAATGTGTGAGTGTTTGAACCTCTTGGTACCAATGTATTAATGTATACTTGACTATATGAAATAAATGTTATATGAAAGGTGTAAACCCAGATCTGGTCTCCAGCGTGTCTTATTGAAAGTCCTATAAATGGGTACCACTTGTCTCTCTGGATTCAAAAGAACCAAGTTACCACGGTTTGGTAACAACTCTTCTTGTTTATCTAATTATTGGCTGCCCACCATGGGAGGGATCAGATTCCCTCCTCCTCCCCAAGCCATGATCTCTTTCTCTTGGCCACACTCCTCACCAGCCCATGAAGAAGTGTGCATGCACACAAAAGCTCATACCAAGAACAAACTCAGTTGGTCTCTAAGGTGCTACTGGATTATATATATTATATATTATATATATATATATATATATATATATAATCTACTGCGTCAGACCAACACAGCTACCTACCTGAATCTAGAACTCTTTTATGTGTAAAGCATATAAATAGAGACCACACAACACACCAACATGGTCTCATTTTGTCACAGCTCTTCAGAGCTACAGGTGCTTAGATGCTCAGACAAGGCAACCTCACCCATTTATTTAAACAATTTATGTTAATTAATGGATTAAAATATGATAGTCTGTAAGCAGTTTGCAAAGATGCAATGCAAAGAATAAAAATCCGTTAAAAGTATAAAATCAGACTTCGGTTGAAATGCCTGCTGGAATGATAATTTAAAAAGTGCTGGAAGTTCAGTAGCATACCCTCCAACATTTCTCTGCTGAAAATAGGGATGTCCTATTTGCGACAGGTTGAGCTCCAGTTGCTCAGTCCCAGCTTCTCCCAACCTAGCAGCTCGAAAGCACACCAAAAAGTGCAAGTAGATAAATAGGTACCACTCTGGCGGGAAGGTAAACAGAGTTTCCATGCACTGCTCTGGTTTCGCCAGAAGCGGCTTAGTCATGCTGGCCCCATGACTTGGGAAAAACTGTCTGGACAAATGCCGGCTCCCTCGGCCTGTAAAGCGAGATGAGCGCCGCAACCCCAGAGTCATCTGTGACTGGACTTAACTGTCAGGGGTCCTTTACCTTTACCTTTATTCAACAATAATGATAATAACAATGATAACAATGATGATGATGTGCTGGCAATAGTCGGTCCACATCAACAGCCTAGCTGCAGCATTATGCTACAGCTGGAGCCCCCAAAGCAGGCCTAAGAATAGCTCCACACAGAGTGCATTGCAATAAGTGAGTCTTGAGGTTATCAGTGCATGGATCACTGTGGTCACACTGTCCAAGAATGGTGGCCCTCATATACTCAGACTGATGCTGGCTGATGTGTCTAGTGCTCTTTCTAACAAAAGAGTAGACATTTTAAAGCGGAAACAACGTCTGCTGGTTTCTGTAGATATAAAAAGAATAATCAGGTTACAAATAGACATATACTCCCCCCCTCCATCTCTTTCACACATGCACTTTTGCTTAGATTCAAAACAGTGGGGGAATATTCAGCAAGGAAATGTGAGCATGCATTTGATGCTGCTGAAGCAATCTGTCCCCCGCCTTTTTAAAATGTCCATTCTGGCATCCTGAGAAATGCACAGACCTTATTATAAACAGGAAGCAATTAGTCAGGGATTTGCTTTTAGTCCTACTGTCTTCAGAGAAAAGAAAGAATTGTAACTATTGATCTGATGAGCTCACCCTGAGCCATCGTTCCTGAAGTGCGAATGGAGGATAGGGAAGGGAGGGGGGAGGGATATCATTGGCGGCGATGCCTTTTGACATGAAGAGAGGTCTGAAGCCTTTTGTCCTGAGAGGAGAGAGAAAAAGCGATTCCCTAGAGAAATACACGCTCAGAGCGTTTCAAAGCATCTGAAAGATTTCCCCACTATAAATGGACATCTGTAGTCTAAGCTGTACCTCAATAAGACGAGCGTGGTTGTCATGTCAAATCTCAACAGGCAGCCTCTGCTCATGTTCTCCTAAGTTAAGAAATTCTGCTTGAGCAGAGCGAAACATAACCTTTAATATTACATCCTGCGGTACAAGCATTGGCGACATGTAAGTGAGTCTTATCTCTAGATCTCAATGGATTTGGTACAAGGCAGCCTTTCTCCTTTAGAGTTCTTGTCAGCTGAGAGTTCTTCCCCAAAGGGAATAGAAGCTCTCGTTGCTGTTCATGTTATAATCTTGTCAGAGGAAGAAAGATAACATTACACTAATATACCCATCAGACTCTTTGGCTTCTGGAGTCAGATGTAAGCAAGCACTGTGCCATTTTTCTATTTAATATTGCCACGTCAGACAAAACTATCTAGTGTCAACCTGGTAGCACCCAGATGTTCTTGGTTGATAGTTGAAGTTCAAAACATCTGGAGTGCACCAGGTTGGCAAAGGCTGATTCTGCAGCATTAGGGATTTTTAAAAAGAGGTTGTGGGGGGAGAAGAAAGATACAGAAATGCATTTGGAAGAGCTGGTTTGCATCCGTCTGTCTCAGGAAACAATGAAAGAATGTCCTTTTGGGAGTAAAATCAAACTGTTGGAAGGTTACAGCACCTGTTGTGGCTGTAGAGACTAAAGAAAGAGCAGGTGATGATGATGATGATGATGATGATGATATTATTTATACCCCACCCATCTGGCTGGGTTTCCCCAGCCACTCTGGGCAGCTCCCAACAGAACATTAAAAACGATAAAAGATCAAACATTAAAAACTTCCCTAAACAGGGCTGCTTCAGATGTCTTCTAAAAGTCAGATAGTTGTTTATTTCCTTGACATCTGGTGGGAGGGCATTCCACAGGGCGGGCGCCACTACCGAGAAGGCCCTCTGCCTGGTTCCCTGTAACCTCACTTCTCACAGTGAGGGAACTGCCAGAAGGCCCTCAGTGCTGGACCTCCGCGTCCGTGCTGAACAATAGGGGTGGAGACGCTCCTTCAGGCTGTTTAGGGCTTTTAGAGATCATCTCTGACTGCCACTTTCCCCACGAAATGATACACAGGGTGCTACAGTGAAAAGAAAGCACTTTCCTCTTGTTTATTGAAACTAGGAATGGGTAGAACAGATCCATAGGTTCCTGAGGAACTTCTCAGGCAACTCAAATTTGGGAAGCAATTTTCTGCTGAAATGACATCCAAAGGGTGTAGTCACTGGTGCTGGTTAAACTTTAGGGTGGTTTGTTGGGATCCATCCTGACACCTGGAGGTCAAGGAAGGATTTTGCAGCAGGATGTCAACAGGGCTAAAGCAAATGAGGTAGAAAATCCCCCAAGCACTTCCTGACCTCCTGCCAGTGAAATAGAAAAGCAATAAATAGATAACAATTTGCTACTATTTAATGACACCCCGAGCCTGTTGTCCTGAGGCAGCTGCCTCATTCTCCCTGCTTCTTGGAATGAGTATGCAATTATGATGTCATCAGCATGTCTGAACCTGCAGGCTTCTGCAAAATCTGCACAGAATGACCGAACTCTCCTACTTTCTGGCCATGACACTTCCGTGGTGTAACCAAGGAGAATAGAGGCAAAGGAAAGGACCTGATCCCTACAATGCAGGATGCAGGTTTTCTATAGGCACTCAGGCAGGTGCAGCGCATTCAAGATGGTGCCAGGCATGCAACATACAGTATTGTGCTGTGGTTCTGCATGGCTTTCAATGCAACACACATATGCAGAAATAGTAAGAGTTTCAGTATTTCCTGCCACCAGATGGGTACCAACTGAGATCTTATTTTCCCACCCCTTGAATGGCTCTGTTTCCTCTTGATGAGGAATATTCCCATGCCATTGATATGTCTCAATGCACTAAGACCTATAGATAGACCTGGAATGATGTTAGAGGCTTCTGAACCCAGACAGAACTGCTGTGGAATTGAAATACTTGGAGAACTCAGCAGTGGATATACCTGTCACTAAATTCCTAAGAGAAGCCAACTGGGTTTTATGCAATTTAGGATTTCTATAGGTTTGTGAATTTGCCAGAGTATGCTGCTATAGTATACTGAGTGTGTGGAAAGGGGAGTGGGATCATGGTAGCAGACCCCACCCACAACCTCTAACTTATGTGCATGTGAACTATACGTGTTTTGATTGTATACAGGTGATCTAGAACCATGCACACATATAGGCAGCATGCAGGATTTACTGGTTGGTGGCAATGCTTGATCCCTAGGGCTAAGCATTTTTCAGAGTGCCCTGCTCTGAGGGACAGATACCCTATCTCTAGCCCTTCCAAAATATGGCAGGAGGGTGTGGAGAGTATTATGTGGCAAGCAGGAGGTGGCACAGAGAAGCAGAATGCCCAGGAATGCCAATTTGACACCCCTAAACACACATCTGCCAAATGAGACAGTTTCAGGGCTGACTTGGCCCATTTCACCACCTGAGGTGAAATGAGAATCGGTGCCCCCTGTTCCCCCACGGCCAGGGGTGCCCAGTCGGGGCAGGGAGAGGGCCACCTCGCTGGCCCGCCCCTTGCCTTCCACTGCACCCCTGCTTCTTGCCGAGCCACCCCCCGGTGTGTCACCCCAAGCAGGGGCATGCTGCTGCAACAAATACAAACAAAGAGATTTTTCTTCTTACTTATATCCATAAAAAAAAAACTTGTTTCCTCACTTCCCCTGCCTAAGCTTTACCACTTGTTTATCATAAATCTTAAAAAATATTCTTAAAAAATCTAAACTTATTTCTTCTTTCCTCATGCTGCTATTAACATCTCTACCAGTTCACTATAAACTTATAATTAACAACCTTCAAGATGATACCATAACAGATCATTTAAATTGATTAATACTTCACCCCACACCCCCTCTGTCCATTGTCTTTCTCTGTCTTTCGCCGGATAATTGTCTTCTTTTCATGTCCACAATGCTCTTGAAACCCACACGTCCTTCCTGGGCTCCTCCGTTTCACCTCCTTCTTGACAGTCCCTTGGAGCTCCCAGGTCTGGATATTATAAATTTTGGGGTGCCACCCCCAGACCGGTTCCTTTTCGGAGGAGCCATTTCATGCCACCCCTTCCAGCTCTTTCTTCAAGCATTGAGTAAAATTTTTGAAAACTTCTGTTTATTCTTTTTATTTATAATCCCACTCAAGACCAATTTGAGGCACTTGACATCCAACAATTCTTCACTCTCAAAGTTCACATGAAAGGGAGGGTGTATCAAATTTCAGCCTGTCTCTTCCTTCTCTGGGCAGCCATTTTTTTCTTGAAGACCAAAACTTTAGATGGAGATATTTTCTCCCCACTTTTCCCCAAAGGGAAAACTCAGCAGCCTAATGTATCCATTATTGAAGGTCACTTACAACCCTCCGAAGGGAGGGAGGCAGGCTCCCTTTCCTCTTCCCCCCGGATGTTCCAAAAATAGAAAAGTAGCAAATACTCACAACCACAAGCAAGGTAAACATTGTTGTTTTAAAGTTATTTTTCTCTCCTCCAAACACTACCCCCACCACGCGTGTGGGAGGGGTTTATGTTGTATTATGAAAAAGGCCAATAAATTCTTATTAAAAAATAAAAAAATAAAATGTAGGTTGTATCTACACTACATATATATTTAAAGTACACGACTTCCCCCCCAAAAGAATCCTGGGAAATGTAGTTTGTTCAAGGTTCTAGGGATGGCAACTCTGTGGAGGGGTAAACAACATTACCCAGGATCCCTTGAGGGATGTGATGTGCTTTAAATGTATGGTACGTCAGCTGCTGCAGTCTTCTCCATAATCCACACGGTATGAATTGCAAATGTAATCACAAGCATGAAATAGGTTAAAGCGCTTTGAAGTCTGGAGATCCGATGCTTTCGCAAACAAAGATCGCATTGTGACAAATAAAAAAAAGCAGCACAAAAGCCTTTGCCGGCACAGTGGGAACAGCATGTCCATCTTTAAACCGAAGGCTGTACTGCATGAAAGAAACCCACAACCCTATGGCACTGTGTAAATCTACGCTCACAAAAGATGGACAGCGGCGGAGAAAGTCCAATGCTTTCGCCCACATTGCCGTCTCCCCCACCTCCATTTCCAGCAGTCATTTGCAGTTGGGAAAACACGGAGGTTTAATTGATGCCTTGGGTGCGTATTGAACATAAGGTCCCCCTTAGTAAAAGATGTTGTTTATTGTACTCAAGAGAAACACCTTCATAATTCATTAAGCACTTCTGGGAAATAGAAGCCATTAAATTAGACAGAAAAGAAAAGAAGTGGAGCAACCAAATCAGTCAGTTTGCAGTAAATGCTTGCAATTCATGTTAAAAACCTGCAGTCCTGTGCCTGGCATCTGGGAGGGCAATTTGAAAAATTCAACTTAGGCTAACCGAGTTAGGTTAATAATTAGGTTTGAGTTGGCTTAGGATGTTTATTGCTGGAATTCATTCTGTTGGGTCAGTGTTTGGGTTAACCATCATATTTTTGACACCTCCAGGAGTTGTATTTGAGGATCCACATGCCTGAACTCCAGAGATGCTCTGGCTAGGTGTGAGATTCAGATATGAAGCAATTTCTGACTGCTCCTGAGAGTGGCACAAGTGCACTCCATATTATATTGCTAGTACCCCTGTGTGGGGGGAAAAGGAAACAATGTAAATGGCAATAGATCATGAGAACTTGTGTGTTGTTGTTTCTAAAAAAAACAACACCCCTAGATATTGTTGTTGCTATTCCATTATTGTTCAAGTGTGACTTGCTAATATGATAGCAATATTTGGCTACTCATGTGAATGGCCAATGGAGCATACCAGCCTGGAAGTGCAAAGAATGTTTGGATGCACAAAATCCACGCTAAGAGAACCCAATATAAATAAGCTGAATATATTATTGGTATACATTTGCCCATATATTTTGCATATTTTATATTTCTAGAAGAAGAAGAAGAAGAAGAAGAAGAAGAAGAAGAAGAAGAAGAAGAAGAAGAAGAAGAAGAAGAAGAAGAACTTGCATATTAAATGCAAATATTTAGTTTGGTCCTGTGTCTTTCGAGTCACATAGAAGTCATCTATTATTGGTTTTCATCTTGTGTGGATGGGTTGGATATCTTGTGTTGTTTAGGTAATATTTCCCCCTTTGGATAAACCATTTTAGAATCTTGTGCAGTGGTACCTTGGGTTAAGAACTTAATTTGTTCTGGAGGTCTGTTCTTAACCTGAGGTACCACTTTAGCTAATGGGGCCTCCCACTGCCACTCACGATTTCTGTTCTCATCCTGAAGCAAAGTTCTTAACCCGAGGTACTATTTCTGGGTTAGCAGAGTCTGTAACCTGAAGCATCTGTAACCTGAAGCGTCTGTAACCCGAGGTACCACAGTATCTGTTTCCTTCTGTTGAATTTATTTTGTAATTTTATTATTGTAAATTGGTTCAGGATGGCTGGGATGTGTGAAGCGATATATAAGTATACTAATCTAAGCTCATTTGCATCCCTTTCAAGCAGGAGATTTAAAGGGCCAACTTTAGCATTTGTGCTTTAACACAGGTTTAAAATTCAAAAGTCTTCATCTCAGTTCTTTTCTGCTGCCCACTTCAAAGGCTTCCTGCGAGGGTCATGGTTCTATCTATAGAAAGTTATGAACGAAAATGTAACTAAAGAGGAAGTTTATAGTCCAGAGATAGATTTTCAAGGGGTTCATTAAAAGCATTCAGAGTTCATTGAGTTTTACTGACTTACATTCTTGTGCTTAAACAAGTTTTATTGTTCCCATAAAAGTTAATTTTTCAATGGCTGGAATCGGAATTATTAAAGTATGGTTGTGTGGCGTACTGTTTTAGGATGCCAAAGAGCTAGCGATGCCTCTCAACATCTTGGACATTAAGGGGAAAGTCAGAAGTAGGTTTCTTAAGAATCCACAGAAGGTTCATAACAGCTTTGCGGCTAACAAGACAAAGGTGCAAACCGGCTCATGAAATTTGCTCCCACAAGAGGCAGTGATGGTCACCAACTTGCAAGACTTTAAAAGAAGTTTGGACAAATTCATGCAGGATAAGGCTACTAAAACTGATGGATGTGTCCTACGCTTGGAAGAAGTATGCTTCTGAATACCAGTCGCTGGAAACCACAGGAGAGGAAAGTGCTGCTATGCTCAGGTCCTGCTTGACATAGGCATCTGGTTGGTGATTGTGCAGCAGGGCTCACCCATCGGTGGTTAACCCTTCTCAGACTGCCAGCACGATGTACTGGAGTCGGATATAGTCGGTTAGTTCCAATGCCTAAGCCAATACCGCTCAACATCCGTAACCAATAAAGTTGTGGCCTTTTCATGCCCATTGACCTTACTTGTTGAGTCCTGTGTCTTTATTTCACCATGGGAGGGGTCTGGATATTGACATGCAATAGGATGCTGGACTTGATGAGCCACTGGCTTTATCCAGCAGGCTCTTCTTATCTTCTTATGTCCAACCTCTGATTCAGCTAGAGAGTCTGCCCTTCTCCATCTGCTCCTATGCTTTCTTGCTTCCGCTGTTTCTACCTCCTATCTTTCCAGATAGGACCAAAGTAGAAAATCATCCAGTACCTGATATGGGAGAAGAGTGTTGCAGTGTTCTTTGGAAACTTGCAGTGGTATAGCATATGGGGAATGATCGCTCTAGAGCCTTCCCCCACCCCCACCCCCAGAACAAGAGTGATAGCATTATCTGCTGAAGCAGCAAGGTGACAGGTGGATCTCCCTTGCTCCGGCAAGTAAATGAGGTGATAATGAGACTTTAAAGTTTTTTTGTGATAGAACTACCTAGAGGAAGTCAAAGAATGAGGGCAATAATCAAGCAGAGGCTAGACACTTCTTTACTTTGATGTGGTTCCTCCTTCATGGTAGCAGTAGCATGTTGTTGTTGCTCAATGTGAACCTCAGCTCAAAAACAAATTTTCAAGTTGAGTTAATTCAATAGAGCTTACTGATAGGGCAATATGCACTCATTTTGATCCTAATTAGATGTACTGCTGGTCTTTATTGTGGGTGTATGTTGATGTGTAATAAAATTAAATGGGGTCTGTGTTTTTGGACTCCCTTTGTGGACTTGATTATGGTCATGATGTGTCATGATGAGATGTAGGAACACTGCCAACATTGCCACTGTATGATTGCACCAGTGTGAACACATTTCGTTACATTAAAAAAAAAGTTCAAGACCTTACAACCAACAGTAAATTCATTGGGTTTACTCCCAATAAAATAGGCACAGGACTTCAGCCATGCTGATCCTAATAAATATTATGCCATGCGTGCTGCTATTCGTTGGGGTATATGTGGGTTTATCATATTGTCACAACACCAATTGCCTCTATTTTGGGAGCCATTTGAGAAGTTTTCTAGGTTCAGTTTCTGTACAGGATGTCCTGCCAAATATCTAAGTCTCATTTGATTGTGGTGGTCCAATTCTAAATCCCTCTAAGCACAAGGTTGATTTGCCTTATAGCTGGTTCCTTGTACTTATCTTAGTGATTTAATGTCCTGTTGTTTTTCGAGAAATGCACTTTCAATTTTAATTGGCATTAACAATATGGATGAAAAACAGACACTAGTTCACAGCCTAGTCCACAACCTTGTTAAGTCAATGGATTTAAACTGATTTAGTGCTCTTGAAACTCAATTGGGTGGTAGATCAGGCTGTTTGCTTTCAATGAATGCCAAAACGTATAGTGTTGCAGTAGCTAGGAACAGATGCTATCTACTTTCAGTTGCTGGCTTTTCGGAACAAGGAACGGGGAATGGCTACAATCTTTTTGACCTTCCTCAAGGCAGCTAGATGGCCAGTGTTGCAACAAGATTTCTGGGACAGATGATGGTTCAGTTTGGCCTTGTGCAGCAATTCTTGTTCCTGTTGAGAAAAGAAATGTGTTTGAAAAGTGTGGAAATTTAATTCTGATTATGTTTGGGACTGTATCACAGGACTGACACTACAATTAGCTAGAGTGATGTCCCATCTCAGGCATCTGATTTTGAGTATCCTGAAAGACCACCAATTTCTTGATCATTTTTCTAATACTTTTTTGCGGGTGGGATGGGAGGAGCGCTATGGGAAGGAAAGGGAAAGAGAAAACAGCACCAACCTTCAGCGGGCTGCTAAAACAAATTAAAGGTTTTGAGGGGGTGAATTGCATTTTGAGTTCTGGATGTGATATATTTTCTTCTGGATATAATAAGTTTTCTACCACCAGAAAATACCCCCATGACCTAGCATCCTTTTAAGGAGGCATGGGGGGGGGGCAAATGAACCCAGATTTTTCTGACAGTGCCAGCATTTTTTATTTATTTTTTGCTATAAGGAAAAGGAGGAAGATGCCAATGTTGTCAATAATAACAATAATAACAATAACTACTACTACTACTACATCTCACCCACCCTCCACATAAGGTCCCAGGACAGATTACAACAATATGAAAGTACAGTATTAAAATTCGAACCGCCAACCTTCTGATCAGCAAGCCCAAGAGGCTCAGTGGTTTGACCACAGTGCCACCCACATCCCTTATAGGATTGTAGAGCTGAAAGGGACCCCAGGGGTCACTTGGTCCAGCACCCTGTGATTTAGGAATCTCAACTAAAGCATTCCTGACAGATGGTCATCCAACCTCTGCTTGTAGGATATAGATACTATACACGGAATCCAACTAAGTTCTGCTTAAAGTAGACCCACTGAAATTAATGGACCTAAGTTAGTCATGCTGATCAATTTCTACGGGTCTTATCTGAACAGAACTAAGTTTGGGTACAACCCTATGTACCTTGAGGTGTAAGTGTGTGAACCATTTTCTGCTCTGCCTCAGGCAGCAAAATGTCTTTGCTGTAGCCCAGCATTAAAGATGACATTCCAGGCCTTCAAAATAGACCTACCTGCACATCAGATCTGAGCCATAGACAACTGCTAGCAGGAAGCCAGGTGTACGATTGGGAAGCAAGTAGGTAACACACTGAACCAGGCGGATGAGAAATACCCCCCCCCCTTCCTGTGTGCATGCACCCCTGGTCTCCAGGGAATTGTAATTCCTTCTGAATTAAATAACACCAATCTATCTTTAATAAAATGTATCTGAGCCACCATTCTGTAATGAATAGCACACAACAGAAAAACATAGCCTTCCCTGATAGATGTGGTGCAGCTCCACAGCTGTACGTATTTGACCCCCATTTTATACAATTTCAGCTCACTGTGTCTTTCTCTCTCTCTCTCTCAGAATCCTGGAGTGAGCTCTCAGCAGCAGCAGTCACCGGATCCCTCATACATCTTCTGCACTGTTTCGGTCAATGAACTATAACCTTGCAACAGGGTTGTAATGTTTCCGGCAGCTGGGATCCTGGCTGCTTGTCAGGATGACATATAACCCAGAAGACATGCTTAAGAACAAATAACCTCAAAATTGTTCACATGCCATCTGTCTTGATGGCCAAAAAGCACAGAGTGAATTGAGGATGATATAAAAAAATAAAACATGAATAAAAGAAATAAAGCTGGTGAGCCACTGAACTAAAGTCCCCTTTGTTACTTGTGCAAAGATGTTTAGCCAAAAGAAGGGCCATAAATTTTTATTTATTATTTCAGGTGTGTGTGTGTGTGTGTGTGTGATATCATGATGCTGTGCAATAACACAATAAAAAGATCATAAAATGCACAGCAAATGACCAACACTGATTTTTCTAAAAAATGTCTGGTGAAACAAAAGTGCTTTCAGCAGCCAGCAAGATATCAAAATTTCAGATATTGGTTTGATATCGGGAGCCACGGTGTCAAAAAGTACTCATGCCACTATGCTATAAGCACTTGGTGTTATGTTCATATCACCACTTACTGTGCATCCAAGTTTGTTTGGTTTTTTTTTTAAAAAAAAAGGTTTACAATAAATTTGCAACAATCAAAAAGGTTACCATGCAATAATTGTTTTTTTTTAAATAAAAACACACAAACACTGCAATAAACTGAGAGCAACCAGAAATGTCAGTTTTCAGTCCCTCCCCCATTCTAATCTGTTTTAACTGTTTTTAATTTTAATTTTTGAATTGTTGCAACCTGCCCTGGGTCCTACTGATGACGAGCAGGTAATAAATTTGGATGATGATGATGATAAACCAATTTCAGATTGACGGTGATTATATTAACGAAGATGGAGCAGAACACTTATATATATGTAATAAATTTGTTTATTATTACTTTTTTGTTTATTTTTTGATTTTTTGTATTTTTCTTCATGATCTTTTGATATTTTTGTTTGTTTGTTTGTTTTGAATTTTTTTTTGTTTTTTTGGGTTTTTTTTTGTCAGTTGGGTTTACTGTATGTGTATATGTAGAATAACTTTTTCAGATGGGAAAAGATGACGCATATAAGCAGAATGAGTAATGTAGATAACTTTATTTAAATTTTGATTTCGGTGGATCTTTTCTTTTTTCTTTATTTGTATTTGTAAAATACATAATAAAAATATAATAAAAAAAAAAAATAGAAGCAGATTTAGGGGAGCGCGAGCAGTTGGGTTGCACTGGGCTAAGAGCTTTGGGGGTGCTGCAGGGAATCCACAACTATTACGTAGAATGGAAGGTAAGGGGGCATGTGCCAAATTTGGGCATCACACAGGCAAACGCTGAAATTTGAGATCCCAAGGTCCACCACTGCTGTGATGCATCACCTCTCTGAAACATCAGCTTGCAAGTTCTTTAACAATTTAAGGAGGAGATGCACAGCCCAGATTCTCACATCTCCTCTATCAGATTTGCAAGCACTTCCCTCAGAAAGCTGTGCTGTGCTATGGATCAGCTGCTTTGAACTGTCAAAGGTTAAAGCCAACGGACCATTTTGAGAAGGTAATCTTCAGTGCAATATGCTGTGTAATCCTTTCTCGGGATTGAGAAAGAGCTTTGCCAGGAGACAGAGTGCAAACCCTTCCTTCAAAATTGGCAAAGCACTTGAAAGTGGACAGTTTAAGAAGGATCCATGGTGGGATGGGCAACACAATCCCTCCCCTTCCTCACGTATGTTTTGCTAAGAGAGGGAGGAGAGATCACATGACGTAACAGCCCATTGGTTGCCTTCTTGAACCTGCCAAAATGTTTCCACATGCTGGCCTAGCTCCCACTCAATGAAGGACCCGAACTCAGGTTGCCGTTTCTACCCAAGTCTTCAACGCTCAGATTGGTGCAATGCATGGGCAAAGCACTGTTCAAATGCACTGCAACGGTCAGAGCACTGGTCTATTGAGGTTGGTATTCTCTACTAGCCTGCCTGACAGTGGCTCTCCAGGGTTTCAGACAGGGGACATCCTCAGCCCTTCCTCATGTGCCCCATCAACACCCCTGCTGGGTAGCCACTTGCTTCATGGCACCCCTCCTCATTGACTCAAATATGATATCACGTGCAATCAATCATTTGTTTATATTATTCCTTAGAGGATTGTCAGATTAAATATGATTATTATAAGCCTATGATTAAGAGGGAAAATAAATCCTTTTTACTTTTGCTTTTCAAACGTACATTGGGAATGCATAAAAACAAGACTCTTTCCTTCACTGAGGAAATGAAGAGAATGGCTTCTGCGGTTTAATAAAAATAAATCAGAACCCTCTTCCATTCTTTTTCCTTGACCATTTTCTCCACGTTTGATGGGCACTTTGGGAACACAGGAAGTCACACTTTTTATTCTGATTATGCTTCAGTTTCCAGGCTACAGAATTTTACAGGTGCAGAATCTCTCCCTTTCTCATCAAGCTTCTTCCATCACTCAATATACCCCCCAGTGAATAGGACAGGGCAACTCTTTCTAAACATAGCAGGAGGGGTTAGATGCCTGTTTGTCAGGGATGATGAACATCGACAGAAAGTTCCACACAAACACACACACCCCACACACAAACCTCTAAAATAAAGAAATAAAGATGGAATCTTTCAAAGGCTAAAAGCCCTGCAGGGGGAAAAGAGACGGAGTATTTTAAAGTTGCAATTCAGAATTTTCCCTCCTGAATTTCTCCACGAATATTCCTTTCCATGGGGGGCGGGGGGAGGGGAAGAGGAGTGACAAAAGTCTGCTTTCCTTCACGCTTCTCTCTCTCTCTCTCTCTCTCTCTCTCTCTCTCTTCTCCTCCCCATCTGCCACCAATGCCACTATCTCTAAAGAGGCCCTTTTGGTTTCAGCGGCACCTGATCATGCAGTCCCCGTGCAGAATAGATCTAACAAATCACAGAGTATCTGCAACCTGCTATGTATCAAAGTCCCTTAATGCGGCAACAAAGTTCTCCAAGGTCAGAAAAGCAGTTTATCAAGCTCTTATATCTCTTACAGCAGACAATAAATTTATTCTAGTGCTGGAATCTATGAATATTTCAGATCCTCCACGAGATAAACAGTATTGCTTAGGATGCTCCCTGTGTCATTGTCAACGAACACCAAACACTGTCATTGCTACACACATGCCATGCCTTGGTATGGCTCCGAGGGCAATAAAACTTAATGCTACTTGGTTTGCGTTTTCCACACAATGCCCTCCAGCTCTGGCCATGTACATTTATTTGTCAGCAAACAGGCCATTACTAGGGCAAACTTCCACCCGCAGATAGATTGAAAAACTCTTAATGTTTTGATTCATTGCTCAATTGCCACTTCTTTAATTTCTAATCAGGATTGAAATTAGCTCCCGGAAGATAAAGAGCAATGCATTCCTTAAATTACACTCTGCATTCACTTAATGTGAAGCCCGCTCCTGACTCCATCTGTCTTAATTTGGATTAATGTGAAATTAGTAAAAATTCTGCGTCTACCTTGTTTGAAATTAGTTTACTGCACTGTTATCATTTGCTATTTGCGAAAGTGCTTAAAGCATACTTATTGGACGTGTACAAACTAGTTTTTTAGTAAAGCGGAAGCCAAGCAGCGGCTCCCAGTTGGACACTCCCATTGGTAGGCAGTGAACTGGGGCAGGTGCTTCAATTATTTTGAGTGGGGGCTACTTAGCATAGCAGTGGTCCTGCCCCTCTTCTCGGTTTTGCTTAAATCCATCTAGCACCCTCCTACACTTAAAGACACAGGGAAATCATTGAATTATAGAGTTGGAAGGGACCCTGAGGGTCATCTAGTCCAACTCTCTGCAATGCAGGAATATGCAGCTGTCCCATACGGGGATCAAACCTGTGCAAGAACTATAATAAATTAAGATGGCACTTTATTCCCTGAAGCAGGGATGGGGACTTTCAATCCTGAGGCCAAATGCAGCCCTTCAGTTCTCCTGTTCTGGCCCTCAAGACTTTGCCCAGGCCAGAGCTTTTCCAGTGCTTTTGCCTGGCTGCAATAGGTCATTGAACTGCGATAACTCTTGCGAGTTTCCACAAGTTGGTCACTCTGAGAACAGGATGCTAGACTCAGAGGCGGAACTAGCTGCTCTGGCACCCGGAGCAGTGCACATGCTGTGAACCCAGGGGCAGGCCTAGCTGCCTGTGGGGGCAGGACGAGGGTCCTAGGTGATGATGTCACCCCCCTCAGGCATGGCACATGGGATGGACTGTACCCACTGCACCTCCTTCCTCTGCCAGTGGCTAGACTAGATGGGCCACTGGCCTGATCCAGCAGAGCTCTTATTGTGTTTTCTTGTTTTCCTGGATGTACTAGTTAGGTTTGTTTTTTTAAAAAAATAAAACAATAAGAATAATAATGAAATATTTAATTTATGGTTCCATTGTTTAGTATTATTGATGGGATTCATCTTATTGGGGTGCATGCAAGTAGGCATGGAATTTAAATAGGAAAATTCTTTTATTCATTTATTTAGATTATGATTGAAAAATGAGTAAACAACAAGAGTAAAATGGGACACAATTTTAGTAGCTGAGACTTGTTTTGCTTACCCCATGCAAATATGTAATACAATTTTTAAAATGCCAGAAGTGCTGAGTTTTGATAAAGCAGAGTTTGGCAGCAGATCTTAATCTTTGCTATATTTAAACTCAAAATTGAGTTTCCCTTATTGAGCTGGATGAAACACCAGGGTTTGGATCGAATCCTAGAGGAATGTTACAGGACTTAAAATAGGTTCGATGCAAATAGGTTGTTGAGAAGACTGCGTACTGCTGTGAGGAACTGTGGTAACATGTCATTGCTGACCATTAGCTGTGTTTAATGGGTTTGATGGGATTTCAACGACAGAGCCTATGTAGTGTAGTGGTTAGTGTGCTAGACTAGGACTTGGGAGACCAGGGTTCAAATCCTCACTCAGCCATGAAGCTCACTAAGTGACCTTGGGCCAGTCACCATTTCTCAGGCTTGTTGTGTGGATAATATGGAGAGGGGAAGAGTCAAGTATGTCACTTTGAGCTCCTTGGAGAAAAGATGAGGCATAAAATCAAAAATTAAATGAAATTAAAAAAAAATTGTGGTGCACCATGTTGGTTGTCCCTGGTCTCGTAGGAAGGAAAGAAAGGACAAGATAAACAGATTATGGGTGAGTTCCTTTGTCAAAGCCCTGAATATTTAGGCAGATGGAGGGAAGGGGAAAAGGTTCAACAGAAATGGGGAGAATATACAGTTAATGAAGGTCTGAAGGCGATGTTGAGTCACAAACTAAATGTAGCACAACTTAATTTATGCTAATAGAGGGGAAATGCAGGTAGAGTATCAATACATCCTAAATTTAGAGAGAAGTAGATCTTTTTGTATGGGATCGTATTGAAATGACATCATGTGGAACAAATTTGGCTGCCCACACTTTTCATAAAGCAACTGTTAGCCAGGCTAAAGGGGGATGCTGATGTCTGCCAACAACATGGAGATTATCACCTTCCTTATCCTAGTCCATGTATGTTATCTCCTTCCTTTCTCAGATGCCAACCAATCTTTTCAAAAAGTAGCCCCTTTTTACAATGCCTGCAGCTAACTATCCCTAGCTAGCTACAATAATTATGTTGATCTGTTTGCATCTTTTGCCCATTCTAAATCCAGTTTGTTGGTTTTGAGCATTTAACACTCTTACACATTCTCGTTCTTGTGAGAGAAAAAGGAGGAAATTATATGAAAACCAAACGCTAGTCTGATTTGCCATTGCAAGCAATCTCAAATCTGTTCCCCAGGGTATCCTCTGCAAGATTATTGCCATTTCAGCAACTCAGTAATTTAGGAATTACCTTTTCATCCAGCCTACAAATGCTGAGTCTGCTAAATGTTCGCTTATCCCCACATTAATCTTTTGTCTCCTGAATGGTATTTGTGGAAGGACTATACGTGAGTGGCCAATATATAGGTAGATTTCTTTTTTTAATGCCCTTGCTAAATATATTTACAGGTACAGTATTTTGCATAAGTCTCAGTATTATCTGATTAGTTGATGCACTGAATCTAAAATTAAGCTGATAGTTGACTTTTGTGTTCATTTACTGGGTTGTTTTGAAGCTTGTATGTTGACTACTTGCTGTGGTTAACTAACTAATATCTAACTAACTAACTAAGCACAATGGATAGAAGAGGAAAAATATTTTATCTGGGCTGACAATTCAATCAAGGAGAAGGTGAAAGGGTATTGGCTTCACCCAAATTGTGCAGACATCTGCAGAATCTTGGTGTGTCATGTAATTTCAACATGGGTCAGGATCCAAAGATCCTCATGGGTGAGCAGAGTGGAAAGGGTTAGTGAGGAAGGAACTGACAAATGGCTGCTCATCTGAGCCCTGCTAACTCTGAGAAACTATCACATAGGAACACACCCTGGGTGGACTAAAATTAATGAGAAGAATAGGTGGGGTGGGGGTGGGAGTCAACCCTGTGCCCCTTTGTAGAGGGCTGCTGGGACTCTCGCCAGTGACTTTTAGTTATACAGTTGTATCTTGGTTCTTGAACACCTTGGTACCCATACATTTTGGTTCCCAAATGCCGAAAACCAAGAAGTAAACGTTCCGGTTTTGGAACATTCTTTGGAAGCCGAACATCCGATGCAGCTTCCGATTGAGTGAAAGAAGCTCCTGCAGCCAATCAGAAGCCACGCCTTGGTTTTCGAATGGTTCTGGGAGTTGAATGGACTCCCGGAATGGATTAAGTTCAACAACCAAGGTACCGCTATAGTAATATGAAACTTTGGCATGTTGGATAATGAAAACCTAATGGTAAGGTTACAAGAAAACACCATGCCATCAGCATAAATTAGATGCTAAAGAACATGAAGAGTAGCATCAGAATGATTGGTGAAATATCAATATTCTTGGAATGTTTCAAAGGAATGTGCTGGAACATAATAGGCTACTTTGGAGGAGAAATGCTGCAAAACATTTCATCCAAATAGATTGTGGATATGCATAGTCTACACCCCATGTGAGTTTGCTTTCCTGGTAACAAATTGCTATTGAAGACATATTCCTGTACTGTACATACTGCTATTGAGCATTTATTGTGCTCCATATATAGTATTGAGCACATATTGCTGTACCTGTATTACTGTACTGCTCATCTTATAAGGACATCGACTCCTTATATATCATTCCTATTCTACCTAAATCCATAGGCAGATCTGGTAATTTTCACACTTTCCTCCTGTTTTCGGACTCTACTAAAGAAATTGCAAAATTCGGTGCATCAGCATTTATTACAAGGAACTGAACGGTTGAATCTCCTTACCAACTATGCTAGGACTCAGCCATCCATTCTAGTGTGGCTGTGACTGTGTGACAATGCACACACATATCCTAGAACTTTGCTGTGCTGCTAATTCTAAATAGTATTTTGCTGGCCTGCAAACTGTAAAATTGTACTTGTTTGATTGTAACTTAGTGGCTGATCTGTGATTGTAATACTGAAGATTGATTGATAGTTTCACTTATGTAAGTAATGGAATTGACATGAAAGGTGGAAAATTTCATCTTTCTGGTGCAGTTCCCAATCAATATATAAAATGCGTTCAGAGAATTATTCTCTCTCTTCCTGCTTGCTTGCTTGCTACCTACCTAACTTTCCTTTCATATGCTGCCACCCAGCTGAATGTTATGTGGGACCGTCCCAAACATGGCTCAGAAAAGAACATTAGAAGGAATGATTCCACTTGTCAAGGGACAGAATTCAGCCCCAATTCCAGGAGTGGGGAAAGCTTGGCAGAGGATGGGGTAGACCAGGGAATGACCTCTGTCATAACCAATGTTCCTCCATCAGAACCAATGCAGAATAAGGGGGGAAAATGATGGGTGCTACTCTGGAGTTTTTACATGGTCTACTACTCTGGATCATGGCTTTAGAACAGCTGGCATGTGACCCTGGTATCTCAGACTTGGAAAGAACAACTAACCTCCTGACCTTAACAGTTGCAGAAAAGATCAGAATTGCATATAAACAGAAATTAACTCAACCACTAAAAGCTATGAGACTATTAAAAGAAAAGAAAAAAACATACAGTGGCATCCTATAAATACCAGTTCAGAAATAAATTTGATTGAGTTAATGGCACTTACTCCCATATGCATATATTTGGGGAAAGTGTGTATAAAATGAATATATTTGTGAAAACAACATACCAAACTGCATTCTATCAGGAGAAATTGCTTGCAAAATGTTGTGCATTAGTCAAAACTGCTTATAAAAATGTGTTTGTTAGGAGAAATTTGCACTAAAATGCTGATGAATTTATATTAGGAGTGTGTGTTTGTGTGTTTGTTTGTTTGTTTGTTTGTGTGTGTGTAAACTAAAATTGCTGCAGGAATGTCGGAAAGTGAATTGTAGATATTGATAAACTGAAAGTACCTAAATGGACAAAAAGGTACATCCCCATGGATAGCTAATAAAAATGATGTGAATTCTATTCGGGGAGGATAAGTTGAGAGGGGAGCAAAAAATAGGAGAAAATCACTGGAGTAACAGTAAAATAATTGTGGATGGTAGATTTCCTGTGGGAACAAGCAAAGTTAATTTATCAAGTGCTTGCTTGCATACAATTATGTGGTCATTTTTGGCTCATTTTATATTCCAAACCATTTTTGTAGGGTGTAAGTGGCAGAAATGTGACTGATAAACTAACAGAAGATGACAACAGAGAAAGGACAAAGAGAGAGAGGGGAAGTCTTTTATAATTTAATTTTAAAAGGCACCATCATTTATTTTCAATTGGCATTCAATTTTCAATGCGCGCATTTTAAAATGTATTACTGTTTATGGTTGTGAATGTTTATGGCCATTTGGGAATTGATTTAGCTTTTCCCTGAGTCACAGATACGAAGCAAACTAATGAACAAGATTTCCAGATGACAAATGGCGCTTGCAGCTTTCATGTCTGCTAATTCATTTTTCAAGAAAAAAGAAAAAGAAAAAAGAAGACATGCATCTTCTGAAATTTATGCAAAATATAGGCTAAGCAAGTTGGCCGTGGGTTTCAGGATGGACAATTCAGGTTATTTTTGGTCCATGTGACTTTACATGTGTTCACTCAATAAGTTTGATAAAATCCTATTTCCATATTTCTCTGTGATTTATTTATATTTTGGTCAGCACAAAAATTTGGATACAAATAAGTGTTTATTTATTTATGTATTTCTTTAATACATACACATGCCCCCTTTCATCCCTAAGCAGGCATGAGGTGCAAACATGCTGCTATAAAATGCTGTGGGAATGGCATTTGTGATCTAAAATTGCTGGGATAGGTAGAAAGCTAGTGATTTGCCATGGGTTGACAAGAATTTAGGGGCTGTAGCTAACTAAGATCTACTCAGAGTAGAGCCCCATAAATTACGACTCAAAGGTAGTCATGCCCCTTAAGTTATATTATAGTATTCCAATTTCTAACATCCTAATTTCTAGTATTAATATCTAGTAATCAATACAACCTGGGCTGTGCATCCGAATTGGGAAAATCCCATAATGTGAAAGAAACCGGGCCAATTTGGCCCAATGTAGTTTTGTCCAGAGTGGGTTGAGGAAGCCCCAGATTGCCTTGGGGTGGGATGGATCTGCCTGGAGAAATCTGGGACTATCAAAAGGAGAGCTGTAGGGCGGTGAGGAGAGGAGAGGGAAGGGAAGGGGAAGAAAGAAGGAGAAGATGCAGGCTACTACTTTTCCACATCTCGGCACCAAACACATGTTTAACGTGGGTTTAAAATCTGATTAAGCATGTGGTCAGGAAGGTGAGAGAATAAACCAACTCCTTCCCACCTCTATCAGTGTGGCCCAATTAGTATTGTCAAATCAGGTCCCAGACCAAACTGAGGGTGCCTTGCACAGCCCTAGGTATAACTGTTTGATTTTCAATAGTCATAACCCAACAATTTTTTCTCCCACTTTTTCTTTTCCAAATTTAGCACTTGCAGACCTGAAGTCTGTTCAGCCCTGTTGTAAACTGAGGGACATCATTGTTTTACCCTTGGGGTGCATATGTGGCACTGACGCTGTATTACTCTGCAAACTGAAAAGTTGCCTCACTTGTCCAGCACACTCAAAACCACATAGCTAATGTAAATTGCTTTCCATTTGTTGGGAACACAGTGTGAATATGTTGATGCCCATATATCAAAAAAGATATATGACTTCATCTGCAATGTTTTTCTTTTCTTTTCTTTTTTGAAATTCATGAGGGAATTCTCTTAGAGGGAATTCATTTTGCCATCCGTTTACAAAGCTAAGGTTATTATTTTTATAATAACCAGTTCAAATCACTTCATTTAAAATGACGGAGTAATAAAAGATTGTTGGTTTTTTAAATAAATAAAGTTTTCCTCAATCTTTTTTGTGTACTCATCTTAGTAAATACTAAACACATTTTCTAAAGACTTTTGGTTCCCACATGGCCCCACGTAAGGAACAAAATAATCAATCCTTATCTGAGTCCCTCTATGAATTGCATTTTTGGGATATTACAATGCTTTGAGCTGGTTGTTCAAAAATGCAGACCCTCCAAGAGTCCCTATTTTCTAGGGACATCCCTGATTTAAAGAAGCCATCCCAGCTTCTGATGTGATCCCAGAATGTCCCACTTTACCTTAGGATGTCCCTATTTTCATTGGATAAATGTTGGAAGGTATGGAGTTATCCGACCCCTGTGCTGTCTGAAGGCAATCCTGTATAGGGAAGTTTTTTAATGTTTAATGTTTAATAATGCTTTTATATATGTTGGAAACTCCCCAGAGTAGCTGGGGCAACCCAGTAAGACGTGTGGGGTATAATTAGTAAAATTATCATTATGGAATGGGGTGTCCCTATTTTCATCGGAGAAATGTAAGTGTGGTGTGTGTTCTGATAACTGCCACTTTTCACCAATTAAAATTTTCAAATATTTCATTGGGGGGCAAACCTGACGGGACCATGTCAGGACCACAACCTTTTGTCTCAAATATTGAGTTGAATTTCGCAATTGCTCTTTGGTGCCAAATAGCTGAACATATGGAGTATATGGTTTTACTGTCTTGGACAATTTAGAGCTAGCACATAGAACTCTTTAAGTTATCATGGCAGTCGTATGTTGCTGTATAATTGTGCTATGGATACTTTGGTCTATAATACCTTTGGATTAATGGGGGCACTGTGTACATAGGGTTACATTGTTTTTTGAGGACACATTGGGGTGATTTGGACAAAGAATGGTGCAAGCCATTCTATATCTGTTCAGTCAGATGTAAAACTCGTTGTGCTCAATGAGACTTGCTCATGGTGGGGATGGATGAATCTGTTTAAATATCTCCCAGTTCCCCATTTTTCTAATCTTAAATTTGGTTTACAGTTCTATGGTTCTATGATTCCTAAGCCTGTATTTGTGGCTATGAAGACATGTGGTTCAGAGAGAGACCACTGATGCCACTACCCTCCCACATCAATTCTTTTTCATCCAAATGATTGTCTGTATGAGGATATGGTTGGACTTGTCGTGTGTCTTTGCAAGCAACAGAAATGTTGCAAAGCAGTCCAAGATGCTTTGCAAAATGATCTTTCCCAGACTGCTTCTTTGCTTCTTGTGTTTTCTCATCGGAAATTTCTGCAGAGGCCGAGCTGGTATCTAGAAGTTGAAATGCAGAATTATTCCCTGTATGTGTGTACCAAATTTGATTCTAAGATTTTAATCTTCAATGGAGTGTCATGTTGCAATGCAAACAAACAGACAAAACTTATGAAAGGAAAGATGAATGGGTGAGTAATTCAACTGAAGGCTAAAAACTTCATTCAGTCAGTAAAGATACTAAAATGCAGACTTAAAAGCAAAGCTGGAAACAGATTCCACCCCACCCGACATTTTTGCCAATATGCAACGTGTTGGGTTTATTTTTCTATGTTTAATTTATATGAATCCGAGCAAATAGCATACTATAGGGAGTTAATATGAAAGGCATGTTTAAGTCTTACTGTGAATCAAATTCAGCCCTGTGCCTTTTATAAAAGTACAGTTTGCCTTTTAATTCGCCTCAAGGCACTTCTGTTCTATCTGGTATGTATAATCAGCAGCTGCTAATTCCTTGATTTGTACTACAGAGCTACCACTTTGGACGATTAAAAAAATCTTTTATGTTGTACTAGTTACTATTTTTCATTACACAGTGTGTTAGAGGAAATTTTGCACAGTCTGGGATGGAGGACCTGAGGGAAAGCAGGGATGTTTTGAAAAGCTTTTGGATTACTTTCACTCCCCCAAAAGTTTGTTTTTCTCTGCTTCTTTGAAAAGCAAGTGCTTTGATTAATGTATTTACTGGGGGGAAACGTCTGATTTCTATGCATTAAAAGAAGTATCAGCAATAATAATGGCTGTGCCAAAAAATAATTGTTCTTTTGAAAGTTTAATAAAACCGTGGTTTGCAAGGGCGGGGAGGAAATGGAAAATTTAGAGAAATTATCTACTGAAAACATCATGTGAAAACTAAAATATGAAATTGCTTGTTATTGTTTTGTATCCTATTCCTACCTGGATGTTCAAGATGGTTAAGTATTGAGTATAATATTTTAAATCATTCATCTAAATTGCTGTTTCTTTCACTAAGGGTCTGATTCCATCTGTTTCTAGTGTTTTACAAAATGCAATTGTTGGAAGACAATCCATCATATGTATCGGCATGGGAGAATGCCTTAGGGGAGTCCTCAGAAGAAAGTGCTTGGCAGTATATCTGTAACTCCTCTGCAACTTTGTCAATCGACATGAAGATAAAGGAAGCACAATACATAGCTCTCAGTAGGTGGTGCATTACAGAACCCTAGCAAGTCTCCATCTAATATGTCCAAATTATATCCAGCGTTGTTGGAAATGGAATAGTCAGATTTGTTCATACTTCCAGCTATTGTGGGAATGTCCAATGGAGCAGGACTTCTGGAATGTGGTTGCTGATTACTGCGAAGAATTTCTCTGCAGTTGGCCACTCTTAACTCCCAATGACTCTGGCTTCCTGTATAAAGACCTTCTTAAGCAATTGCATTCAGCAGGGAAGTTGTGCATAGCATGTAATTGGAAGTCTCCAAAGCAGCCATCTAAACAGCAGTGGGTTAATATAATTTGAAGACCATGATTATGTACAAACTTGAACTCTGCAAGTGCAGCGTGCAGGAAATCATCATGTTCAAGAAGAGATCACAACACCGTGGACTCTGTTTATTTGCTTATGTGGAAGACCTTCAAACTTCAAACCTGATTAAATTGAAATCATGTGCGTTTCTTGACTGTGGCAAATTATGTATATGACATACATACCTTCTATTTTTCTAGATTCAGGCAGGTAGCCATGTTGGTCTGACGCAGTCGAAATAAATAAATAAATTTTTTTTAAAAAAATGTCCAGTAGCACCTTAGAGACCAACTAAGTTTGTTCTGGGTATAAGCTTTCGTGTGCATGCACACTTCTTCAGATACACTGAAACAGAAGTCACCAGACCCTTATATATAGTGGGAGGGTGGGGTGGGGTTTTTCTCAGAAGGGTAGTAGGAGATGGGTGATTGACTCAATGGGTATGGTCACTTTGACCCATTGGAAAAAATGGGTATGTTACCTTACCCATTGAGTCAATCACCCATCTCCTACTAGCCTTCTGAGAAGGATATACCCAGAACAAACTTAGTTAGTCTCTAAGGTGCTATTGTGCAGCACACAGTCATAGACCTGCTAATCCCCATTTCAAATCTTTTTGCTTCCGTCTTCTCTGGAAGAAGGGCCAGTCAAGGCTGGCCCCAACCATATTTTTGCATGTAGAGAGTCTCTCTTCCCTGCCTCCCTTTCTCTCTTGTTTTACTTTGAGTAATTCTTCTTAATAGTCTAGGAACTTCGGCATGCTCTTTAGAAAGATGGGCCTGCCATGCATTCAAGCTGTGCAGCTTTAGGACTGTGAAATAGTTTCATTACAAACCTACTTTGCCTCCAGTTTTCAACACATAGGAGGAAATAATTTTACTGTAGGGTAACATTTTCCATGCTTGATTTCAATAGAAGTGTGCATATTTCTTCTTCTTCAAGATAAGCTGTAGCACATAGGTTTGTTCCCCACTACACAGGTTTTTGGGTGGTTTTTTTTAGCTTTTTCTCCCCCGCTTTCTTAAAAAATAAATTTAAAAAATCTCCAAAGTAACTGACAGTAGAACCAGAAGTAAAGGTGGTGTATCTAATGTTTTGCAATGAAGTTGGCTGTCGTTAGGGTTTTGCCTGAATATTTAACTATTTTAGAAAGCATGATAAAAACACACTTGGAGATCCGCAGTGGCATTTTAAATAGTGTGGGCTTAATATGTTTGACATACTCAGGGCCAGCTCCAAGTCTGAGGTCCCCACTGCTAAGCTGCTGTGTGGGGGGATGGTGCTCTTAAATAATTGATCACCCAAGAGGGCTTACTGGCAATGCCAGGGAACCATTAGCAATAACAACATCACAATCTGCAGCAGATTGCTGTGACCCACTTGCCATTCTAATAACCCATAATGTCTTGATCTCTCCAGAGCATGGTGAGGGATTTGAAATGGTGGATGGCTCCCTGGTCCCTGTCACTGTGAGTAAGCCTTGGACTTGAGGAGGGCAGGCAAACCCACCTTTAGAGAAGGCACCTGTGTCATTGAGCTCTATCAGAACCCCATTTTTCATTAAGCTGGGTGGGGGAAATGGAAGAGGCCTTGTTAGGAAACAAATTATTTGCAGATGGGGACAGGCTATTTTGTAGGCACTGGAAATACCAGTAGCTATGCTGGCCTTGCCTAGCAGGAATCATAAATTATAGGGCTTGATCCAGCAGGCTTTTATTAGATTATTAGGTTTGCAGAATTCTGTTGACTTCCTCCATGGCACAGCATTGCAGCCAGGTGTCACCTCCGCCTCCTCATCCTGAGGGAATTCTTCTTGCCTCTGCAATGGCTTGACCCACGATTTAAGTGGTTTTTTTTTTAACCCTGTGCCAGTCAGAGTTTGCACGAACATGGTTGAACCATTTAGGGAATTACTTCCAGTATGCCAAGGAACCTATTCAGTTTCTGGTTTCAGTAACAGGTATTGTGTTGTGGTAACAGCTGTAGCAAACCTCACTATAATGAGTGGGGTGGTTACAGAACTAGAAGTAAGACCCAAAAGTTGTAGGGGAGGCAAAATAGATGTTTATTAGTTGTATGCATTTTAGATTCTGCTGATCCTTCTTCAGGGAGATTAAAATTAATTCTAAAAATAATAAATACGGAACTGAATAGTATACAGTGGTACCTTGGTTTAAGAACAGTTTAGTTTATGAACAACTTGGATTAAGAACGCTGCAAACCCAGAAGTAGGTGTTTTGGTTTGTGAACTTTGCCTTGGAAGCAGAACATGTTTCGCTTCCTGTTGAGTGTGTTCCATTTGTAAACTGAGTCCCCTGCCGCTATGGGAAAGCACACCTTGGTTTAAGAACGCTTTGGTTTAAGAACGGAGTTCCAGAATGGATTAAGTTCGTAAACCAAGGTACCACTGTATTAATTTTTTTTTTAAAAAAAACCATAAACAATATGTATAAAAACCATAATAGATGTAAAAAGGAGAGCAGTTAATAACCCACATTGAAAGACAAATTTTAGAAAGTACAATTCATATCTTTGAATCAGAATTATTATAATAGAACAGCAAATGTTGTTCAATATTAACACCAGATTTTATGAGCAGTATACCATAAGTGCATGTAAAATAATTCAAACTTCATTTCCAGATGCTTTAGTCAAATTACGGAATACCTCTCAATATACAGATAGTATTATAATCTAGACAGTATTATAATCTAGCAATGGTTTACAGTTTGTGAGAACAAGAATGCAGTTTTCAGTTTCAAAAAAAGCTCTCAGTAAACACACACACACACACACACACACACACACACACACACATGCTCCCTTTTATCTGCATGAAGAATACTCCTTGTACTCTGCAGTAGGATTGAATGTTCTGTGGATTTTATCTGGAACAAACAGCAATTGTATCCCACACACTGCCAAGACATATTCACTTCAACTTCATTAAAGTTTTCAATTCCTTCCTGAAGAAAAAAAACCCATCAGACACGCCTTAAGTAAATTAACTCAATCAGTGATGCAGCATAATTTTAACATTTAACAATATCACAAACATCTTCGAAAAGGCGACTCATGGCCACACACAAAAAGTTCCAGGATCAGGTCTCAGATTTATTAGTCATCCTTCAATACCTTGAGACCAATTCAATTTGTCAGAGCTAGATATCATTGCATTTTGTACACAATCCTGGGTTTTAAATCAAGGCCAGCACAGCGTTCTAACCTTGGAGTGAGAAAGAATTTATAGTATTGCTGGAAGGGCCATGTCTCAAAGGGATTTAAATCTTTTGAATAATCCATTCTGATTTCTACCCTCCAGGGGTAGAAAGAGGACAGATGCTATTATGTTTAACAGAGTAAGGAAGAAAATCACACAGTGAGCAAAGAGCCTCTCCGTGTATAAAGAAATGTTGTGTGGTTCTGCAGCTTGTCTTGAATTTAGGGTTACACTTGGAGAATCACCTGTTTGTTTTCTTAGATTTTTTAAAGGTTTGTTTTCTCTGTCAAGGGGAGATTTAGGAACAAACCTGTAATACGCAAAACATATGCTAGGGCAATATGTTGTTTTGTTCCTATTTTCTGTATGTATATACAGTTATAGGGTATGGTGGGGGCTGAATCATTCAAATATGTGATGAATAGGTAGCAACAGAGTAAGGCTGCATTCTACAGAAGTACAGATCTCAGAGTGGTTTAGCAAGGGAACTCTGGGAATTGTAGTTCTAGGAATGGAATGGGGGAGGTTTCCTAAAAACTCTCAGTGCCTTTAACAAGCGACAGTTCCCAGAATTCTTGGTGTGTGTGTGTGTGTGTGTGCCATGACTGTTGAATGTGGTATCATAATGCTTTAAATGTATGGTGTGAATGTGGCGTTAGTTATCATCTAGAACGCAAGTGGGGAAGCTCAGGCACTGGGGCCATCTGTGACTCTCCAGGCCATTGTTTGTGGACCTTGGGATTTCCCCCAGACTATGTCCCCTCCTCAAACCATAACCCTTCTCCCCATGTCTCCCCATGTCACATTCCTCCGTATCTTCACTGGCCTTGCTCTGTACCGACTTCTTAATGCTTTTGTTTGGCTGGAATGTAACTTTGAACTATAACAATGCCTTTGGGTTGCCTGGATACACAGCGGTATATATGCATGTGTGGAAACCATTGCACAGGTGGAATGTGGATTCCCACACAAAGAGTTGTATCTGTTGCTCCACCCACTTCTGCCTCTGGTCCCACTACTGGTGTGCAGGCGCTGGAAGACACACAGCTCTTGGTCTGAAAAAGGTTCCCCAATGTCCCTAATCTAGGTGGTATATAAGCTGTATTGTTTCTTCTCATGCAAGTACCATTGCACAAAGAGTAGAGGGGAGATGGAGCTGCTGGCCCCTTCCCCTCTCACACATCACTGCTGCCATTTCTGCAGTTTGGTTAAGAAAATTTCCAGAAGTAATTCTAGAATGAGGCAGACTTCCCACGAGTTGGAAACGATGGTTCTTGTGATCATTATTAATGCAGCCTAACATTGCATTATCTTCCCCCGCCCCCAGCTGCGTAACACTGCTAGCTATAACCCCGAGATCCTTTTCACACCTGCTGCCGCCAAATGGGGACAGGGGAGGGAATTGGCTCAGTTTGCATTTGAAGAGAAATTTACCTAATTCACATTTCCTGAAACCAGAGGCAAGTGGAAGCACTGTCACCATTCAAAATTCACACTTCTCTGAATTTTGTAATGCGGCTCCATAACTTGTGTGAAAAAGCATATGCTAGGCAAAGGGTGCATAAATATTTGTTTATTGGTGAATAATACAGGGTTCATTATATTTGCTTTTATATGAATTTTTATGAGGACTTTTTAAATTTTAAAAAAAATCACAAACTGGTGTGGAAACTGAATTCGAGATTGGTAAAATGAGAAACTGAGAGAAACAGAAAGTGGTGTTTTTATCCATTTGAACTGCCAAGGTAGGTCTCCACCACCCTATACCTGTACAACATGAAACAAGCCTGGTTCAGACAATGTTTGTGGGAATCATAATCAACAACATTCAATTCAAAAGCGTTTGTTTGTTTGTTTGATATACCACCCTATACCTGGAAGTCTCAGGGTGGTTCACAGAATAAAGTCAAAATATAAAACCACAAAATACATAATAAAAAACAAACAAAACAACCCAATAGCCCCCCCCCAAAAAAAACCACATTTAAGAGGGGAATTTTAAAAGACTATGCTCAAAAATTGCTCCCAAAATGAACAATAAGCCTTTGAGCATGCCATATTTTTTAGATAATCTTTTTAAACTGCTGCAATGCCATTTGTGTGTTTTGTGTGTCCCATCCAACTATTTGCATGTCGAGGTTACCGTCCCAGCTCCCCCCAGTAATTCAGACATGACACATTATTTTTGGTTTGGGTTTTTGGCATAATTTTGGCCACAACTTTATTTAAATACAGCCAATGTGAGTGGTTGCTTAGGCATTGGAACCGACTACTGTCCCCCCAGCCATGGGACAGCTGACATTCGCTTTTGAGGGCGAAGTCAGAAAAGGGTGAACACCTAAGGCAGAAGCGGAGTCGGGCAACGACCCAGGCTTCTCCCCCAAATGCTCCCTAGGACTCCGCTTGGCCCAAGCCTCCCACCACTGGGTATGGACAAAAGCAGAAAGAGTCCCTGGATTCTTTTAACAGAATACCCTTATTTTCAGGGGTAGGCCCAACCAATTTCCTACCCCTGCCCCGCGCATTCAGAGGTAGGCCCAGCCTATCCATACCTCTGAAGCAGCGTTACTAGGGGCAGGCCCAGCCTATCCTGACCCCTAGTGCAAGCAAATTTATACCAATGCCTAACCGCCAACCTTACAAGTTGTGACGATTTGCTACGCAGTAGGCAAAACCAGTGACAAAAGCCAATCAGCCACCGGATAAATTCCTACCAGGCTCCCGCTTCAAAGCAGACAACCCCATGACAGGCATAGCAAGGTCAAGCAGCAAAAGCGCCGTTCCCAAATTAGGGAGGGCGGGCGGGAGATCCGTTGCACACCGCAAAAGTGAAACCAAAGTTTCACAAACTTAGGTTATAAAGGCAAGAACTGTCAATCAACCAACTAGCAACATGCTAAACTCCCCAGCAACTTGCCTTAACCAATCCTAGCTGTGGCCAGCCCAAAACCCCCTCCCATCAACTTGGAGCTGCTCCTTTAACCCTTCTGCAACCCGTGCTCTCTTCGATGGGAGAACACGCTTTGCATGTCGAGGTTACCGTCCCAGCTCCCCCCAGTAATTCAGACATGACACATTATTTTTGGTTTGGGTTTTTGGCATAATTTTGGCCACAACTTTATTTAAATACAGCCAATGTGAGTGGTTGCTTAGGCATTGGAACCGACTACTGTCCCCCCAGCCATGGGACAGCTGACATTCGCTTTTGAGGGCGAAGTCAGAAAAGGGTGAACACCTAAGGCAGAAGCGGAGTCGGGCAACGACCCAGGCTTCTCCCCCAAATGCTCCCTAGGACTCCGCTTGGCCCAAGCCTCCCACCACTGGGTATGGACAAAAAGCAGAAAGAGTCCCTGGATTCTTTTAACAGAATACCCTTATTTTCAGGGGTAGGCCCAACCAATTTCCTACCCCTGCCCCGCGCATTCAGAGGTAGGCCCAGCCTATCCATACCTCTGAAGCAGCGTTACTAGGGGCAGGCCCAGCCTATCCTGACCCCTAGTGCAAGCAAATTTATACCAATGCCAATGCCTAACCGCCACACGAGCTACCCCAAGCTCGCCGCCAACCGCTCACAGACCCAATCAACCTTTAGTCCCTTTAGCAATATCCGCGATATCCAACAACCAGATATCGCTCCCCCGGGGAGAAAGGTGGACTCCATCAGCCCGATAGAGCTGACCTGCCCGAGCATAAATCCTGGGGTGCCCAATAGCAACCCCCCCCAATTCCAGGACCCTAGCAGAAGCTACTGCGTTGACACGCTTCCTGGCCTTCTCTGTACCCTGCGGGTGGAAGCTGCCCCGCCATACCTGCCTCTGGAGCCAATGAGACCAGAATAGCTTACAATCAGGCACCAGCGACCTCAAGACCCCCAGATCCCTTTGGATTGTGGAACGTAGAGTAAGGCAGTCCAAATCTGGCAAATCGTTTTCCCCCAAGTGCACCACGATGGCGTCAGGGCGGGCCTCCCCATTCAAACGGTGCTGGATTAAAGGTAACAGTTCACACCAGCGCATGCCCCGCCTGGCCATCCAAGAAACCTGCACATGTGGGGGGAAGCCAAGGCCTGCTCCGAGACCAGATTCCTCTGCACGAACTCCAGCCCAATGGACAATGCTGTGCCCCGCCATCCAAATCCGGGTGGCCGCTACACCTGGAGGGGTCAAAAGAAAATGTAAGTTCCGGAATTAACGCCGCCTCCTTACATAGCCTCTGTAAGCCTCCGACTTCCAGCGACCCATGTTCTTAATCCGCGCTACAGACAAACCCCAATGTGCGGCCGTGGTCGCGGCCCCAATGCGGAAGGAATGGGGGGCAAATCCGACTGCCGAAACACCGCAGGCAGAGATTGCTTTGCGCATTACCCTAGAAAACTGCTGGCGTGTCAAGGGCTGCCCGTCAGCATGGATCAGCAAGGGACCCTCGCCCGAGGGCCTAACTGCGAGATATCTGGCCAAGTCCTTCACAGGACAAGGCCCACCCTGCCCTGTGGCTGGCAATGCCATGACCGTACCCCTTCCCAACTGGTCAGTTTTTGAGCTACGAATTGTCAATGTCACCTCAGCGTCAGATAGGCTGGCGTCCTGATAGAGCAAGCCCCTGTTAAGCCCGGTTGCGAATGTTTCCAAGAGCACTTCCCCAATTCGCAACGCACCAAAAAAGGTCAAGGAGAAGGCTGCAGCAAAAAGCCGGGCCTCATATTTAGACCAGCAAATAGAACGCAAAGCGGAACGCATGCTGGTAAGCAGCTCGAATGAAATGGGCCGCCTCGCGGCCACCTGGGGAGTGCGAAGCCTGCCCCAGCCTTCTAACGCTCTGCGGACCACAAATTTAGCGCAGGGGTCCGAATCAAAAAGGGCCTTAGAGAAGAAGGAAATAGCGGCCGCCTGCAATTTTAAAGTCCTGGCCGCTCTCCCCTGTTGGAAAAGGTGCGCCAGATACTGCAGCACCTGGGAAGATGATGGGCGCAACTCCATCCCCACAGCCACCGACTCTCGGTGAAATGCCAGAAAGTCCTTCCAGGCCTTGTCGTATGACCGAAGGGTGGAAGGGGAAACAGATGCCGCTACTCCCTGCCAAACTACGTGCTGCCAATGGTCCACAGGTATGCCGGGAAGGGTTCCGGGAGAAGCTGCGCGTCCGGGGCGAGCGACCTGAAGCGTTCCATCTGGAAACGGGACAGGGCGTCAGCTATCTCGTTAGTGACCCCAGGCACAAACCGAGCCGAAAATACAATATTGAACCTGAGACAGTGAAGCACGAAAGCCCTGAGGAGGGCCGAAGCACGAAAGCCCTGAGGAGGGCCGATACCCTGGGCGAGCGCGAGGACTGCTTTGCGAGAATGGTCACAACCGCCTGGTTGTCAGACCAGAAGCAGACACGTCGGTCCCTGAAGTCCTCCTCGACCCAAATATGCACGGCAACGGCTATGGGGAAAAACTCCAAAAAGGTTAGGTCACGCGTGACTGCCTCCCCTTGCCAGGTTGTAGGCCATGCCTGCGCATTCCGCACCAGCGCCCATTCCAGTAAAGGACCGAAGCCCAGGGACCCTGAATGCATCCTGGAATGCACCTGGAAGTCAGTGTGGAGGTTCCGCACGTCCTGCCATAGTGACACTCTCCGTTGAATTCCTCCAGGAATTGCAACCATACCTTCAAATCAGCCTTCTCTTCCTTAGGCAGTCTGCGCCTATGGTGCGGGCTGCGCATTCCCGCTGTCAGCCTATACAATCGTGAACAAAACGGTCGGCCGGGAGCCACCACCCTACAAGCGAAATTAAGGTGCCCCAGCAGTGACTGCAGCTGCCGAAGAGTCACCTTCCTCAAGGGAAGGAGATCAAGAATGACCCCTCGCAACGCCGCCAACTTTTCCTCAGGTAAGCGGGACGTTTGGGCCACTGTATCCAATTGGATACCCAGGTAAGTAAGCTGAGTTGCGGGGCCCTCCGTTTTTCCTGCGGCGAGAGGCACTCCCAGTTCCTCTGTCAGGGCCTGAAAGGCCCTCATGAGTGACAAACAGTCTCCCGACTCCCCCGATGACACCAGCAAAAAGTCATCGAGATAATGAGTCACCCCTGATAACCCTGTTTTGAAGCGGAGGGCCCAGTCTAAAAAGGTGCTGAAGCACTCAAAGGCCGCGCACGCGACCGAACATCCCATCGGCATGGCCTTGTCGAAATAGTAAGCCCCTTCAAAACGAAACCCCAGGAGCCAAAAGTCCAAAAGTCCTGCGGGTGAATGGGTAGCAGCCGAAATGCTGACTCAATGTCGCATTTAGCGAGCAAGGCCCCGGGGCCAAATTTTCTGATTAATTTAATAGCAAAGTCCAGCGAAGCATATTTCACCGAACACAGCTCCTGGGGAATTACGTCATTTACTGACGTGCCTCTGGGATGAGATAGATTATGTATGAGGCGAAACTCCCCAGGGGCTTTCTTGGGCACAATTCCTAAAGGGGAAAGGTGCAAATTCTGAAACGGGGGGGCCTCAAAAGGGCCGCCCATGCGGCTCAGCGCCAATTCCTTTGCAATCTTTTTTCTGGCCACTTCATGCATTTCACGCACCGACTTTTGGTTAGGGGGGTTCCGTGCCACGGGTAACGCGGCCACCGGAACCCTGAATCCCTCAACGAAACCATCCCGCAGATAGGCCGCTGCAACCGCGTTGGGGTAAACGTCCAGCCAACGCAGGAGCGCCGGTACCTTAATTGGGGAGAAGGCCAGGGAGGAAAGGACGCTACTTGCTGCCCCCGGCGACTGCGGGGGAGGGGGCAGGCTTGGCTGCCTGTGAGGCCCCCCCTCTCCCGCCTCGAAAGGGCCGCTTCCCACCAAAACAGTTGGAGGCAGGGTGATTCCCCCCGCACTTGGAACACCCGTGCAAGTACTTGCATGACTGCCTTTGGCAGGACCCTTTATTAAAGTCCCAGCAGGATAGTCGGCGGGTCGCCTTCGATGCCCCCGCCTTTTGCTTAGGTTGTTCCGCCGGCGCCTTTTCAATGGACGGGGCCACATGCGTGGTCCACAGGTCCAGATCCCTGCGGTCCCAACGAGCGGTATGTATCCGATGTGCCCTGCGCCTAAACTTCTCATCGTAAGTGATTGCCGCCGCCTCGCCCGCCATGGAGTAGGCCGAGCGAACAATGGACTGGTAAACTAGGAGGTGCAGAGCCCTGCGGGGATAAGCAGCTGCCACTACGCCCGCGTATTCCTGAAAACAGTCCAGCCAGCGCTCAAAGGTCCGCTCCGCTCTGGCTGAGCTGGAGCGTTTCTTAGACGCTGAGTCTGACTTAGCCTGGCCAGGCGACTCGTCAGCTGGGGGGGCCAATCTGAAAATATCAACATAGCGGCCATCCAGGATCCTGGCACGAATTTTGGAGGATAGGTGGCATCCCGGCACTATGTCCCTAGCCTTTTTGGTGGACACCGTTACATCGGGTAACAGCACCCCATTCAGGCAGTCCTGGGTGGCCCCATACCTTGCCCTGTGCGAGTTGGCCCTGCGCTGCCATGCCCATTTCGGCAAACCTGGCACCGATTCCCCGAAACCCCAGTAAAGGCCCAGTTGGGAGTCGGAATCGTCATCCGAGGTATCTGATGACGTACCTGATGAAGACGACGAGGTGTCCCCCTTACGCCGCTTGGCCCGCTTGCCGGCACGCCGCCCGCGGCGACGCTTGCCTCCCGAGGAAACTTTAGTGGGGATCGGCAGACTGTCCTCAGCCGAGGAGTCGGACGACGGGTCCTGTGCCAACGTATCTGCGGTGGACTGAGAAAGAATCACAGGTGAGATAGCAGTGTCTGAAACAGGCGCCGGAACAATCCGCGCCCCACTACCTGCGCGGGGTGTGATGGATCTCCCCCGTTTTTTTCTCCCCTTCCTGGCGGCCGGCGAAGGCAACGCCCGTGCCGCCGCTCGGGTCACCGGGCGAGAAACCCCTGCTGACCGGCCACCTCGGGCAGCCATTCCTTGCGACGAGGTGCCTTCATCCTCCTCGCCGGACTCCTCCGAAGGAGGGGGGGAGGTTGCGGCCCGATGAGAAGGCCCCGCCCGGCCCCGACCCCTAGGGGCCGTGCGCTGCAGCAGGCCATCCAACCCGGAAGCCAGGCGGGCCAAGGCCTCGGGGTCACCCGCCAAGCCAGCGATGAAGGACTCCACGCTCCCAGCTGCGCGGGGGGGAGGCGGTGATCGCAGCGATTGGGATGGTCCCCTGATCACCCTTTTCGATGGAGTGGAGGTCGCTGGGCGAGCCGCCTTCTTTTTCGGCGCCATCCTTGCTGCAAGACACGAGAGTTAGCACGTAAAAGCAACAGAACCGGCTTGCTCCGGCCTTTCCAGTAGACTGAATATGAAAAGTGGACTGGGCCTAGTGGCCCCCGGGAGGCGCCCCCTCCACCTAGCCACCTAAAATGGCCGCCGCTACAAAATGGCCGCCCGACGTGTCGGGCCTAGGGCAACCTCCCAGCCCTGTATCTCGGGCTCTTAACCTAAGCCACAGCAATGAAAACCAAAGCAGACCAAAAAAGGGGGGGCAGTAGCAGCAGAACTCTGCAAAGCAAAGCGCTCGGCAACGCTGGCCCCAGGCACTCAGTGCAGGCCACCCCTAGGCAAAGTTGAAACAGAGGGGGGGCGCTGGCAGAGATACCGGCTGCAGACAGAATCTGCCCGCTACCCAGTCACCAGGCCTCGGGGAAGGAGCCCTCAGAGGCCGCGTGCAGCCGCGCTCCTACGATCAGCGCCGCGCCGAAGGCGCCGCAGCACCAGCACCCCGCGCAGAAACGGCCTGGCAAGCGGGGCACCGGGCGGCCAGCAAGGATCGGAGGCCGCCGCAACCGCCGAGAAACAGCGCCGATGCGCTGGGAGGAAGGCGGCCGGGCCGCCGCCCCTCGCCGGGGAACGGCTCGGCCGCTCGCCGCTCGCCGCGGGTGCACCGCCGCCGCCCGTTACGGCCCCAAGCCTCCGGGCGGGAAGGAGAGCGCCAACGAACGCGCTTCTCCCAGCGCCCTCCGTCACCGCGCGGCAAGGAGCAAGGAGCGGGGCGTGCGGGGGCCAAGCGCTGGCCGCGCAGCTCCCACGGCCGCCCCCGCGGGACGACGGGATGCTCCCCGAGCCTCCTGGAGCCCTGTAGGGCCGAGGCTCCGGCACAGCTCGCCCCCTCCCAGGCCCGCGACGCAGCCGAGCCAGGCGGGCCGACCAAGGGGACAGAAAAACAAACGCGCCGATGGAGCGTAGCTCCCGGCGCGCCACGTGCAACGGACGACTCAGGCACCACCTTGGGGGCAAGCACAGAGGCCGTGCGCCTGAAACGCCGGGCAACGAGCCTCCCGAGGCCTACGAGAATTCCGGGGGTGCCGGGGCACGCTGGACAAGCCGCACGCCGAAATGAGGCGGCAGCAGACAGGCCGGCCCCCGGCCAGGGGTGGGGGGTGGGAGCCCCTCGTACGGCCGGGAAACGGACCGATACGGGGGCGGGGGGGGCGGGAAGGGAAGGGAGAAGGGAAGAGGATAAAACCAGAGTGGTTCTTTTTTTTTTTTTTTTTAAAGGCAGGGAAGGACAAGGAGGACTCGATGCGAAAAAAGCTATGGAAATAGGCCAATACAACCGTAACCACGCTCCTTCTGCAGCAGCAGCAAATCCAGATCCGTTGCACACCGCAAAAGTGAAACCAAAGTTTCACAAACTTAGGTTATAAAGGCAAGAACTGTCAATCAACCAACTAGCAACATGCTAAACTCCCCAGCAACTTGCCTTAACCAATCCTAGCTGTGGCCAGCCCAAAACCCCCTCCCATCAACTTGGAGCTGCTCCTTTAACCCTTCTGCAACCCGTGCTCTCTTCGATGGGAGAACACGCTTTGTCTACTTTTCATCAAACACAGAACTCTCCCTGTTTCAGTATATTTAAGAACCCTGGAGATCACATATAAAATATAATCACCATAAACAGAATGTGTAAGACAATTTCCACAGTAACTTCCAATCTATTTGGCAGCAATGCACACATGAGAATGATATGTCATCTTCAGCTCTACATAGAAAGCTGCATCCTGAAACCCATAATTTTAGTAACACTATGATGCTAAAAGGGTCCTTGGAGTAATTTTACTTCACGGGGTAGGGTCGGACTTATTTGAAGCATACATGCTGCTTATTAAAAATGTACATGTTGTAGCATCCCGTGAAAATTAAATGCTTACATTTCTGTGTTGTGCAGCATATTTGTATTGATTTTTCACCACTAAATTATTCACATTAACGGGCCAAAGATTGAATTATAGGGTCCCAGTGCAGAGGGAATAAATGTGCAGCTTTAACAGAAAAGTGCCAGCTGCAGAAAGTTCAGTTGTTAGGGAAGCAGTAATATTTTAAGCTTATGGAACAGAACAAGGGGGATGGGTCTTGCTGCAGATGAGAAGCAACAGGTTATTGATAAGTGATAGAGCCAAGTTGATGCTGATAATAAAACTTGTAAGTAATCAACCTTAACCATCTATCTATATCATCTATCTATCTATCTATCTATCTATCTATCTATC
The DNA here is from genome assembly GCA_900245905.1 of Lacerta viridis. NCBI lineage: Eukaryota > Metazoa > Chordata > Lepidosauria > Squamata > Lacertidae > Lacerta > Lacerta viridis. Next base: position 108,163 of record OFHU01000014.1, on the reverse strand, counting down.
TATCTATCTATATCAGACTTCCTCAACCTCGACCCTTCAGATGTTTTTGGCCTACAACTCCCATGATCCCTAGCTAGCAGGACCAGTGGTCAGGGATGGTGGGAATTGTAGTCTCACAAAATCTGGAGGGCCGAGGTTTGGGAAGCCTGATCTATATCTATCTATCTCTCTATCTCTCTATCTCTCTATCTCTCAATCTCTATGATTTTATAAAGCCAAAGTAGATTATATCAGGAGTGGGTAACCTCAGGCCTAGGGCCCAAATACCTCCCTGCCTCTCCATCCGACCTTGAGACAGGGGTGTCAACTTAAAGGGGTGTCAACTTAAATAAAATACTACATAAAATATGTAAGCCCCACCCCACGTAATTGATCACAAGACCTGGCACACACATACCATTTGAATGTCACATTGAATGGGCACATCAACTTTGGGGGGCCCTGGCCCCCTCAAATATTTCATTGTGAGGGGCTAAGAGTTTGCTTCTATGCCCACAGAGCTTTCCCCAGGTCACATTCTTCACTGGCTCTGTCTCACATATTACCTTTTCCCTCCGCCTAGAATGTGCCCTTAAAAGCTTATGCTTTCTCCTTAGCTGAATGGAGACAAGAGAAAGTGTTTGGAATGTGTGTATAAACTAGCCTACTCAGTGGCGGAGCTTCATGCTCCTGCACCAGGGGCGTAGAGCAGGTGGGGCATGGCTGGCACGCGTCCTGGAGGTGTGACATGCTGCCCGCAGGGGCGTGGCATGCACCCCAGGACTGTGGTGCGCTGCCAGCAGGGGTATGGCACATGTCCTGAGGCATGGCACGCCATCCGCAGGGGTGTGGCGCCCAGTGCGGGGGGCAGCCACGATGACACCAACTGGGATTGTGGTGCCGGGGGCAGTGCGCTCCCCTGACCCCCTCTTCCTCCACCAGTGAGCCTACTGTACAAAGGGGGGATATTCCATTAGTTGCTCCACTTACTTTTTCATCTGGGCCCATTCACTCCTAGCAGGTGACTCTCTGAAAGTGAAGGGAATGCAGTCCTCAACCTGAAAATGTTTTCCCACCCTGGAAGAAATCTACAGAAGTAATGTAATTTATTTTAAACATAGACGTGAGTTCCACAAGCCATCTACGTTGCAAAATGCACTTTTATTTTAAAGCTTTTAAATGGGAGTGTGTGTGTTAATTGATTTGTTTTTGTTCTTGTTTTTATTATGCATTTTGTATTATGAACCACCCTCAGATCTATGGATGAAGGGCGGAATAATAATAATAATAATAATAATAATAATAATAATAATAATAATAATATAGCTTGCCTCTCATGGAAGTTAGATTATAACCATTAAGAAAATAAAAGTCTAAGAGTAAACCAATCATAAAAAGAACCCTATCTGAAGGTAGACTGGTTTCCAGTTATAGTTTGTTTCCCATCGTGATGGACAGGAGAAAGAGTTAGGGCAAATGTCAAGTGCAGACACAAATCTATCCAGTTTAAGGAAAGAGTGTTTTATTTCCACCGGAATCTAATTTGAAAAGGGTAGATTAGTTTCTGCTGAACTCCCCCCAACCCTTTTTGTGTGATTACAGAAGAGGGTCACAATTCTTTCTTTTTTAAGAAATTGTATCACTGTGACACTAAAAACTGGGGAACGGACCACTGCAAAAATGAAGAGACCTGGAAAAAAAGAAAAGGCACCTTTCATACAGTTAGCTTTGGGAGTAAACAACCATTATAGCTAATGGTAAGTATCCCACTGGTTTTAAAGGTGTCAACTGGAATTCACTGAGTAGAATCTAATGTAAAGTGTTGTGATTTTAAAAGTTATATAAATCTTATTAAATATATAATATTCAGTTGGTCCTTATTTCGAGAATTGCAAGCAACATGCAGTGGATTTTATGCAACATGTAGGCTAATTTTGGCCATGTTTTGGCAACCATAAAAACAAGAGGATCACCCCTGATGTTATAACTCATTTTGTTCACTAGACCAAAATGTCTCTCTAAAACTTGGGTACATGACCTGAAACATATGACAAGTCAGACATGCATTTTGTCTACATTTAAGTGTCTTGTTCACCGAAATGAACCATAAGATTGCAGTTAAAAACATTGGCGCACATTTGTTCGATGACACATGTCACACTACTTTTTGATGTTCTACACTGGACCTCATCAGATGGAATGTTTGATTTTAGAAGAGGTGACACTTGGCATGATCAATTGAAGGCACTGAAATCTATCACAAATGACAGCATAACTGGTACTCTGAAAATACGATACTTTCAAACCTGGGTATAAATATATTTGTGTACGCATGGTGTGTCTCAGTGTGTTTTACATTGCTGTTCATAACTATACATGAGCTAAATAATTTGAAGTGTATGTAGCCTGGGGGGGGGAGAAATATATTGAGCTATGCACTGGATTTAGGTGAATCTCAAATTTAACTGAACCGATTTGAGCCAATTTGGGCCCTACCTGAATTGGGTCAAGGCAGCTACAAATTGCTACTGAGTTGGGTCGGGTTGACCCCAATCAATTTGGGCTGATTTGTGTTGATCTGAACAGTCTCTCAGAAAGACTGTCTGCAAACTGTTACAATCATAGATTGCCATACCATATAAGGAGAATGCCAGTGTGGGGAGAGAAGGAGGGGGAGGAGGGTAGATGGATTTTTCTTACGAAGATCTGCAGGGCTAGAATCTTATCCCACCCAACACTGCCCAGTCTCTGTGCTTGGATGTGGGGAGATGGTGAAATCATTATGCAGAACTCTTTTGTAAGTTCTTCTCTTAGAGGAGTTTGCTGGCATTTGCTCAGCTTGTGTTTTGCTTCCCTCATACGATCTGTCTGCAGTTTGACAAGGTTAACTCTCTTTGCAGAGTCTAGCAAATCTGCAAATTTCTTGGCCCTATGTGAAAAAAGGAAGGGAGTTATGCAAGTCAATGAGATTTCCAAATATTTTCCAGATTGCAATCTAAATTTGGGGCAGGCCAGATCAGGACTAAATGAGTCCAGAATGAATTGTGTATGTAAAAATATGGTACACAAAGTTTATAACTTCAGTCCAATTTCAAAGAAGTAGTTTCTGAAGCCAAACTGGTGCCAAAGGTATTGCTCTGCTTTCCTTTGGACCACATCAGTAAGGCCAAGAAATGGGTCTTGCTGTCTGGGCAGCCCAAGATCTCTATACACACTGCCCAGGCTTACGCCGCAAGGAGGTCACTTTGGTGCTGCTAACACAGTGGTTTTAATTCACCCCTGGAGGTGCACTCCATTGTTTCATGAGACAGATGGATGCCAAAAAGGTTTGTACAGTGGTACCTCAGGTTACAGATGCTTCAGGTTACAGACACTTCAGGTTACAGACTCCACTAACCCAGAAATAGTACCTCGGGTTAAGAACTTTACCTCAGGATGAGAACAGAAATCGTGCGGTGGTGGCACAGCGACAGCAGGAGGCCCCATTAGCTAAACTGGTACCTCAGGTTAAGAAGAAGGCCGAAGGAGCCAGCGTTTGTCCGCAGACAGCTTCCGGGTCATGTGGCCAGCATGACTAAGCCGCTTCTGGTGAACCAGAGCAGTGCACGGAAACGCCGTTTACCTTCCCGCTGGAGCGGTACCTATTTATCTACTTGCACTTTGACATGCTTTCGAACTGCTAGGTGGGCAGGAGCTGGGACCGAGCAATGGGAGCTCACCCCGTGGCAGGGATTCGAACCACTGACCTTCTGATCAGCAAGCCCTAGACTCTGTGGTTTAACCCACAGCGCCACCTCCTATAATCACCAACCATAATGATGACATGGGTCAAGCTGAAGTTTGCCAGCATGTTGCCTGTGTGCTCTCAATCCCTAGCCACATATACCCTATCCACAGAGAAATGTCTGAATGTATCTTGCGTGTACGTGAATATCCAGCTGATTGACAGCCGCATAGGTAATAGATTATGGATGAAAAATTGAATTTATACAAATCATCTCAAAATTGGGTATGCTTAACTTGTAATATAGTTTCTCTGTAATTTCTAACCCAGAGATACATTAAATATTTTATGCTTCATCATTAATCTATTTCTCAGTGCCTGAAAAATTCTAATGTATCTAATTACATTAATTTTATTGGAAAACTGTTGGAATGAAGGCGGCATTTTAATAACGATATGCATATTATTGGGGTTGTAATCAGAAAAGTGAAAATAATTTGAAATCTAATATTACTGATTCACACTTGGATGTTTTCCTGTTGTTTGGCAAAGTGATTTAAAATATTAAAAATTGACTTTGGAATGTAATGAGAGAAATGCAATTTTGTATCTATACTAATGACATTGCTACAGATGAGGAGGGAGGCTGTAGGTAATTTGTAGCACTGCATATAGAAGATTCTACATTCTATCCCTCCAACTCCCCCTCCCCTTTTAAGAGCTCTTGTCTGAGGCCCCCGAGAACTGCAGGCTCAGGACTGCTTTTCTGGTTCAGACCAAAGGCCTGTCTAGTCTAGCATTTTGTTTTCACCATGGCCAACCACATGCCCATGGGAAGCTCACTTTGGAGGCTGGCTTCCTTAGGCAAGTAAGGCACTTTCCCAGCAAGCCAGGTCTTCCACCACCCAGCCGCCTCCTGCCTGCCTTCTTACTTTCAACGCATCCAGGGGGTAGCACTGCCTATCAGCTTCCTCCTCCATAGTCTCACTGTTGCCATTGTAGAAAGAAGAGAGATGGAGTAACCAGTGATGGCCCCCATGTATTTGTCTGATCTCCTTTAAGAAGACCACCAGCTTTGCATGTAAAAAATCCCAGGTTCAATCCCTGACACCTCTAGTTGAGAAATTCCCCTGCCTTAAATTGTGATAGCTGCTGCCAGCAGTGGCCTAGCATGGGTTGCCTGTGCCCAGGGCCCCATGGAAGGGCTGGGTGGGAGGGAAATGGATGAGTATGAATGAGCATTCAACTGCCTCATGGTGTCTGTGTCATGGAAGATCACAGCTGCAGAGATAAGAAAAGATCTCATTGTGGTTCATATGGGGAAGTTGTTTTCAATGGAGTTCAGCAATGGAAGCACACAGCTGTATCAAGGCAGTACTGGGTGTTGAAAATTCATAACCCTAACCATTTTACACCTGGGACAACCACCCCTGAGGGGCCCCCACACTATGCCACTGGCTGCCAGTCAATGTGGACAATACTGAGCTCAATGGTTCAATGGTCTGATGCTGTATAAGTGTCAAATATACATGCAGTATATGTAACCCATTTTCATTCAAACCAAGATTATTCATTTTCATAGAGTTATACAAGACTCCACTTAAAAGAAGGCATGTACAGGATTAACCAGTAAATCTTATACAAGATTTACTGGGTAATACCATACATGGCTACTTTCAAATACAGTGGTACCTCGCAAGATGAATGCCTCGCTAGACGAAAAACTCGCAAGACGAAAGGCATTCACTAATGAAAGGGTGACTCGCAAGACGAATTTCCCTATGGCCGTGACTCGCAAAACAAAAACGTTTTGCGATTAATTTTTTTTGGTCAAACCGCGCTTCCTCCGACTGTGCTTCGCAAGATGACATTTCCGCTATACGGCAGCACTCGTGGAACAAATTAATTTCGTCTTGCGAGGCACCACTGTAAGTTGAGTTCAAGGGGGGTTCCTCCCAGATAAGTGTGTTTAGGATTCAGGCATGCCCACAACATTTTAGCACCTGAGGTGAACCATAAAATGGTGTATCCTCCACCAGGGGAAAAGGGGTGAGTGAAGAGCTACATCAGGAACAAGGGGGGCGGGTATCTACATTGGTAACAAGTGACTGAGTGACGATCTACAGCCTTACCCAACAGTTGAAGTGGGAATCAACTTTGGGGGTGGGGAGCGGCTTGCTGTGAATTATGCTGGGAAGATGCAGAGTCCAGAGGATTCCAAAGGGCAATATTATCTTGGTTGGCTGTCTCTGCAAAATTCCCTATAGGAATTTTAATCCAAAGATCTCATAGATCCAGGGAGATGATTATTTTAAGTAATTTAAAATGTTGGGAAGCCATTGTAGAGGGAGCCAAGCTTGGCTCCAGTTCAAAAGCTGCATGCCTACCCTCCCAGCTCTATAAAATTCCTATTGGGTTCAGCTGGGAGGAAGGTAGGTGTGTTTCGCTACCACCATCATGGCAACAGCATCAAGTGGGGGGAGGCTTGGCCACATCAGAGTAGTACATGTGTGTGTTGGGGGGCGGGGGCAATTGGCAGGCCCATGCAGACATCTAGCACTGACCATACCCTAGAGAGCTACTGGCAGCTATCCAAATCACAACAAGCCAGATGGACCAATGGTCTGGTTTATTTGAGGCAGCTTTACTAAGTGTGCCTACAAATATCACGTCAGATGTCTGCTGTGAACTTACTTTCCATCTTCAGTTTTTCCACAGCAGTGATCCCTTTGTAAGCTGGTGTCATCTGCAATAGGAGAAGCTCCTTACTGTTGTTATCCTATACTATTTCTATGTTGCTCATTTTCTTTAGGCAAATCCTTCTTCTTCTTTTGAAAAAATTGCACTTCATTTATATGCTACTCAGAGATTTTCCTCCAAAGCCACTGTTATCATCACCAAGGTAGGCAGGTAGCTACAAAGGTAACAAAGCATTCTCCTTATTTGTTTCGGCAATGACCAATCATAACATTTGCTGCCTGCAATAAAATGAGCTTGTATGAGAGAGCCAGATGCCCTGTCAGAAGTCTACTGTCACAGTTTACTGGCTAATCAGGAAAGAATTGAAATCTTGATTGGCTTTATTTGTTGGCTGATTGAAACAGTGAGATAGGAAGTCCTGGACAGATTAATTAATTTGTGCTGGGGAATCCGAACTTAATCTAAAGGATGCTGTCAGTTTGAGTGATGGCTGTGTAAGAGAAGAAGTGGTGGGTTGTTGTTTTTTAACACTTTCACTTTTGCGGCACCTTAATGTAGGGCTTTGTCTATTTAACCATTTCATTTCTTTCCCTTTCTACTGAAAATATATGCCCAACCTCCATATCAGTTACCAGCAGATTGAAGACGTATGGGCAATATGCATTCCAGCTAATGAATTCCATCAGTACAAGGATTTCCACTTGCACAATGGAAACTTTGGCTCCCCTCGGCTCCCCATGTGTGCCCAAATCTGCTCTGGAGGGTTGGGGGAAAGCCCAGAACAGATTTAGGGGGTGGGATGTGGCAGAGGAGAAGGAATAAGCTCCATTGTACAAGTGGAAAGCCTTGTGCTGACCAAACATGTTTGTGGGATACCACACTCTAATTCTAATGCCAGAGGGGAAGTATGCCTCTGAATACCATTTGCTGGGAACGGCAAGTGGGGAGAGTACATTGCAGAGTGTTTGCAGGTTTCTCACAGGCATACCGTTGGCTGCTGTGAAAACAAGATGCTGGACTGTATAGGTATTGGTTGGATCCAGCAGGACTCTTCCTTTTTTCTTACATTCATAAGAATGGCACTTTTAGGAGCAAGAAGAATATTGTCAACAAGTGTCATATTGGTGGAATTTTCCTTTACAAGGAAATATTCCATTTGTTATGTAATTCAAAGCAATAGGGGACAGCAAACATGTATTCCTTTGTTTATCCAGAGGGCTGTCCCAAGAGATTTTGCTGCCTGAAGCAAAGGGCAAGATGGCAACCTCTTACATTCCATATATAGAACCAAATTAGGCTGACACTTGAATCTTATTTCACTACTAGTGGTGACAGAACTTCAGAGCAGTAGGTTTGCTTAGAGCAGGCATGGCCAAACTTAGCCCTCCAGCTGTTTTGGGACTACAATTCCCATCATCCCTGACCACTGGTCCTGTTAGCTAGGGGTGATGGGAGTTGTAGTCCTAAAACAGCTGGAGGGCCAAGTTTGGCCATGCCTGGCTTAGAGAGTGCAGGCCAGGCTGTGTGATACATGCAGATCAGTTTTGCAATACCAAACTGCCAATATCCCACCAACAACAACAGTATTTGCCACCTGACAATCCCATTCTTGTGTTGCCACCCTCTGGAACTCCCATGGAGGAGGTAAATGAAGAAGGGCCTCAGATGATGATCGCAGCGTCTGGCTTGGTTCATATAGGGAGAGGCCGTCCTTTATATATAGCAGTCACAGGCTATTTAAGGCTTTATAGGTCAAAACCAGCACTTTGAATTGGGCCCAGAAACTAATTGGCAGCCAGTGCAGTCAGGGCAGAATCAGTGTAATTAAAAGACGCCTGCTTCTTGGGAGGAAAGCAATGACAAACCTAGACAGCATCTTAAAAAGCAGAGACATCACCTTGCCGACAAAGGTCCATATAGTTAAAGCTATGGTTTTCCCAGTAGTAATGTATGGAAGTGAGAGCTGGACCATAAAGAAGACTGATCGCCGAAGAATTGATGCTTTTGAATTATGGTGCTGGAGGAGACTCTTGAGAGTCCCATGGACTGCAAAAAGATCAAACTTATCCATCCTTAAAGAAATCAGCCCTGAGTGCTCACTGGAAGGACAGATCCTGAAGTTGAGGCTCCAGTACTTTGGCCACCTCATGAGAAGAGAAGACTCCCTGGAAAAGACCCTGATGTTGGGAAAGATGGAGGGCACAAGGAGAAGGGGACGACAGAGGATGAGATGGTTGGACAGTGTTCTCGAAGCGACTAGCATGAGTTTGGCCAAACTGCGGGAGGCAGTGAAAGATAGGCATGCCTGGCATGCTCTGGTCCATGGGGTCACGAAGAGTCGGACATGAATGAACAACTGAACAACAACAAAAAATTAGGGTTCCAGCAAGGCCACCAGCCAAAGCTGATGGAAGGCAGACCATGCCACTGAGGCCACCTAAGCCTCAAGGAACAGCAAAGAATCCAGTAGTACACCCAAGCTACATACCCACTTCAGAGGGAGTGTAACCCCATCAGACCATTGGATCATCTTGATCACTAATATCAACACTGACTGGCAGAGGCTCTCAAGAGCTTCAGGCAGTAGCATTTCCTGACCCTACATGAAGATTCCAAGGATTGCCCCTTTAAAGTAGGTACGTAGGTGGGTAGATGACAGATAGATAGATAGATAGATAGATAGATAGATATATAGATAGATAGATAGACAGACAGATAGATATACAAGATTTAGGGGCAAACTGCCTACTTGTGGATGCTTATAGGTGAAAAGGGTGAAATAAGAAATAAGTGCATGGATTAATTAAAATAAGCAAGGCAGGAGGTCTTCTTGGTGCAGAAACACCAGCCTCTCCTGCATCATAGCAGCAGCGTACAATCAGGCAGCAAGATCGACTTGCTGCCACTCTGGTTAGCTGTTGCCAGTCTAGTCCACACGAAATTGGCACATGGCTTGTTGATCTGAGGAAGTCAACAGTGGTCAAACGATTCTGGCCATGTCATAACCTCCTGAGCCACAGAAGAGTGTCCATGCAGATTTCATCCATAAACGGAAGACAAAACCCTTACGATCCTGTGATTAATTATTCTCTGAATTGTCAAAAATATTTCCTGCAAACATGATGGGAAATAAAATAGAAACAGTTGCATATGCATAAGCAAGCATTATAGCTTTTTCCCACAGAGGCACCAGTTCTCTCTCTCTCTCTCTCTCTCTCTCTCTCTCTCTCTCTCTCTCTCTGTGTGTGTGTGTGTGTGTGTGTGTCTTTCTCTCTTCCTTGCCGGCTCTTATAAAGCACTACAAAATAATTTCTTTATCCAAAAGCTCTGAAGCAGTTATTAAACCAGCTGTTTTCAAAAGTACACAAATCTGCTAAGTTGCAGTTGGGTAACTGTTAAATGTTAAAGCAGTGAATGATCAGCATGTAGCAGATGGCCGGGGAATGGGTTAGAAAATGGCAAAGTTAATACCACCAGACTGAGATGTTCATTTGTGCTGTGGTATGCGCAGACAGGGTGAATAATGAAGGTTCTGTAATAATTGTGTAAATCCCAACATTATTAAACTGATTCAGCTGGGGTTTCTTAATATATGGGAAGCACTTGGTGTACTTTGAGCAACATCTCCTCTTTTGCTAAAGCTGTTCTCATTAACTCATACCGCTTTATTTGCTGTGACCTCGGTGTTCCTGTTTAGTAATGAGTGGAATAAGAATTAGAAATCTGCTTTCAATCTCAATATTCAGAGAAAGGAAAAGTGCAAAGGCCTGGATATGGTATTGCCATGACCCTCAAAGGGTGGGTAACACTTGTATACAGACCAAATGTTTAGCTTTGAAATTTGCAAGAGGGCCAGGCATCTATGAATAAATCTGATTGCCTATAGATGAGCTATAGATTATCATATACTATTGATGCTCAGATGGAGCAAGATGTATGTGTGTGATATCACTTATAAAAGTGGGTCTCAAAGGGTGTGGCGAGCCATACTGGTGTGGCAGGAGAGGATGGCTAGTATGGCCGGAAGATTCAAGGACAATCAAAGAAACATTTACTGGTAATCATTTCAGTATTGTATGGTATGGTATATAAAAAAGGTATATTCAACCAGAAACAGTATCTAGCCTCTCTTCAAGAGCATTGGTTATTCTTTTACAGTTCTCCATGAAATATTGTTGTGAACAGGGATTTTCAACTCTGACAAATATGAAAAATCAGAAAAGAGAAAGGCTTCTTTGTGTTGTTGAGGAGATGAAAGTTTGTTTGTCTCAAATTAGGTCCACTAAAAATGAGATTAATGAGAGGATCGGTCCTGTGGAAACAAACTTTCCTGAGAGCAGCAGCGCATGTCACCAAGGAGCCCTTTCTTTTCGATGCTGCCTGGGTGGCCTGTGAAGGAGAGAAACACATGCTCTCCTTGCAACAGAAAAAAAGTGCACCAAGAACTCTAGCCAATAAATTTCAATGGTGGGAATAAATCCTACTCACAAGTCAAAAGTCAAACAAAAGTATGTATTCTGAAAAGAATTACAAACTTAAACAAAGAATACAAACTTAAACAAAGATTACAGCTTCAAACTCACAATAGTATGTGTGGCACAATAATTCGTTATACGGATACAAAAGTTTTTAAATAACAACAAATTCATATAAGCCATTTCATGTATTGAGCCAAAGTTAAGAGTCGATTCTGGGTTGAAAACCTGGACAGGGCCCTGTTTCGATGTGGAAAATAGGTAAGGAACCAAATGTTATATAATGCAGTATATAAAATTTATAAAACTTATAATTTATGACAATTTAGAATCCGAATGTAATTTTATATATTGTTTGATATTACCAGCTGACGAAGGTATCCACATCGAAACAGGGCCCTGTCCTGGTTTTCGACCCAGAATCGACTCTTAACTTCGGCTCAATACATGAAACGGCTTATATGAATTTGTTGTTATTTAAAAACTTTTGTATCCGTATAACGAATTATTGTGCCACACATACTATTGTGAGTTTGAAGCTGTAATCTTTGTTTAAGTTTGTATTCTTTGTTTAAGTTTGCAATTCTTTTCAGAATACATACTTTCGTTTGACTTTTGACTTGTGAGTAGGATTTATTCCCACCATTGAAATTGACTGGCCAGAGTTCTTGGTGCACTTTTTTCTTGGTATATTTAATAACAAGAACTCCTTGGAACAGAAGCACAGGTGTCCTTGTCTCCGCTCTTTTGAATTTTTTTTTAAAAAATAAAGAAAGTGAGCCTCCCGCTTCCTCTTTTATTCATTCTTAGTAATGTGTTCTTCCCCATCTCCCGGGAGATCCAGCCATTTGGCAAAGCTGTTCTCTGTGGACATCCTGTCCTGAAATATCCCCATCAACAGCCCCATCAGATCTTTCACAGGCACTTTTCAAAAGAGGGGTTAGTTAGAGCTCTCGCCATAAATTGTTTACAGATAAGCAGCGTTGCCAGGCGGCCGCAGAGCAAATGGCCACTTTCCTCTCCTAAGGCCCTTTGTTGCATTTGCAGAACACTTTTGGTTAAGGATTCATCTATCCATCTTTTTTTGCAACTCTCTGCATAAAAGGGCCATCTGTGTGCATGGAAGCAACTCCTGTCCTAACTGGCAGCGATAAGAAGCTTTCAGGCTACATATATTTTCTTACTCCCTTCTTATGTGTTTGTTTGTTTGTTTTTTGTGAAGAGTGGGGGGAGAGATAGAATACAAAATGGCTCAGAATGTGCACTGAATTGTTTTTAGAGAGTATTTAGAGCCTATGGAAGCAGTCAGCCAGATAGCCCCTGAGGCGGAACATCTTTCTTTATCTAGAGAAAACATCCAGCAGCCACACTATGGAAATGTAGGCTTCCCCACACTTCCTATATATCTTAAAGCATCTCCTGGGGATGATGTGGGATTCTATTACCCAGAAAAGGGCAGCCTCTTAGAGAGAGAATTTTAATCAAATATTTGTTTCCACTTCATTTCTCTTCCTGCAAAACTCATAGGTACTTGCCCTCCCCCCCTTCCTTTTTTTACCCTGCGTACTTCATTCCTGGTTGTTCAGTGCAAAGCTTTAATTCACAACATCCTTCACAAATTACTCCAAAGGAAAACAGATATGTCACACAAGTCCAGGAGCTTCCAGGTAAGAAAAGTTTGCAGTGATCAGCATGAAATTGCTGGGGACTCAGCTAGATTGGTAAAGAAAAAACGTTGTATATGCATTATATATGCAATATAACACTGTGACACCAGATGGCGCTGTGGAGTCCCATCTTTCCCTACCAGATTTCCCTGTATGAGTTTACAATGCATTTAACTTCAATGCTTATTTGATGTGTCTAGATCCAGCCTGGGTGTAACCCTCTCCCACTTCCTTCTCTGCATCTCCTTCAGCAGAGGTGTGATTCCATTCACCTGCTGGGATGCTGCTACATTAGGAACCCAGGGAAATCTCCCCTGAGGTTGATGGTGTGGGACTCTGAAGAGAACTCCTCCAGAAGAATCCCTGCTATTGTCTTAAGGCACGCTGAAGCACCTAGTCTCATGGACATTTTGCCTGGGCCTCCCAAATACTTCCTGAGCCCTGCTTGGGTGTCTGAAAAACAAAGTTGGCATAGTTGAAACCCTCAAGTTGAGTTTGGGAATGTTCCTGGCTGCCAGGAGGCCTTATCTCCTGGGGTCTCCTTGGGAAGAAGGGTTTTTTGGGAGGGCAGAGAAGTCAAAGGAGCTACAACTATGGGTATTGACACAGCAGATGACCAGGAATGGGAGATGCTGACACTGAGGGTGTTAGCCTCTCAGTCTCTGCTGGGTTGCTCATGAGATGCCAGCTCCAGCACATGGACCTTTCCTTGCTGGATACATCTCTACTACAAAGTTTGTTATTTTGTACAGGGGCCCAACTTAGCATGCACTTCACTAATAGCCCCCATACTGGTGATGTTTGCAATGTGGAATTTGTACATGTTATCAGTGCAATGTGGGATATGTTTCACAGAGGCAACTATACTACAAATGGGTCTAGATCAGGATTTCCTAATCTTGGGTATCCAGCTGTTTGGGGACTACAATTCCCATCATCCCTGACAACTGGTCTTGCTAGCTAGGTGTGGTGGTAGCCCAGAAACAGCTGGAGACCCAAGTTTTGGAAGCCCTGTAAGGCATGCCCTAAGCTCAGGTTTGGGCCTCTGTCTAGCTGGAACATCTTCCTATGGTCACCCAGTGAGACCCTGGATGCTTGGCTTGCATCACACCTGGGTTCAAAGCAGGGCAATAGCCATGGATGGTGGTTGGCTACTTCCCCAATGCTGATCGAGTGCCATTCCCCCAGCAGGGACTAAGTGGAATGAATAAACGATTCTTCTCCTACTGCCATACCAACCCTGTTTCTGAGTAGTGAATCACGATTTGGCCTGATTTCACCTAACACCTGTGTGTGCCCTGTGTCTGGGATTTCACTGCCCTCACGGGACCTGAGCAACATTTATTCTTGACTTTTCACAGCAACATGCATGTATTTCTCTCTCTCTCATTTTCAAATTCAGTGTTATGTTGTCAAATACTTATCCCTTTTCTCCTGCTTCGCGGTCATTATAATTTTCTTATAAGCTCTCATATGCACTGATGTTCCATCTAAGGGAGAAAGCGGAAGAAAAGGGCGCTGTTTACTTGCCGAAGTGCAGTTTCAAAGTACTTTTGCGGTGTCAACGAAGAAGCAAATAACAGCACGGAGAAGCATGAGCTCTTGAAATGAACGCCTGGACCTGACATTTAAGGGACATTCCAGAAATGAAAATTCTGCACTGTGATGTCTCTATGAGGATCTGGAAGCCTTGCCCACATTTAAAGCTCCCCCCCTTCCATTTCTCCCCCCACTCCCTAGATTGAAATGAGCTGAGCAGGAAAATGACCAGCTGTTTAGATTACCACTCAAATCCTCTCATGAATTTTTAAAGGTAGGGATTTTCCAGGAACCAACATCAAATGAAGGATCAAATGCCTTCTATTACAGAATAAGAATGTGTTGTTTAAAATCCCTAGAAATTACAGTCTTTGAAAACCATCTGGACTCACATGGTCTGCAGAAGAGGAGAAGAGAGGAACACACACACACACGGTGTTCTGTTTCATTTTACCACTGGAAGACATGTAATTAAAGGCACTTTTATTTAGCTTTGCATTGTTTCCACTTGAAACCTTTCAGCATTGCTCCATGGCTTCTGACTTTTCATATATATACAGTTTCCCATTTTAGAAATTCCTTTACTATGTTGCTAACAATAAATTATTGTCACTGTGGCACTGATTTATTACACAGAGATAATTTCTGATTAATGCCCTAGTTAGTTTAATCATTTCCTTAATTAAGGCTATTTTCTTTTTATGATTTTTTTTTCAACCAACAAAAAAAGAGACACTCAATGCCTAAGGAAATGTTCATATTTTCAGTTTCCCTCCCCCATTCTAAATAAGACAATTTCCTTAATAGTCAGGAAAATAGTGTGGCATTTTTTTGGCCAAGGGGGGGGGACGACGCAGGGGGAGGAAGACAGTAGAGTGTTGCTTTCTAAAAGTACCTGCTCTAAAGGAAGCAAGGGGTGGACACACTAGGTTCCTGCTCATTTCAATTGTGCATGGGGATGGGATTAAGTCCATCCTGTCCCACTTCTATGCAGATTTCAAAGGGGAAAACTACAACAATAAACCATGCCCAGAAAGCCCTATTGGCATTCCTAGGTGCATGAGTGGACAGTGGTAAACGAACTCCAGGTGCTTTTGGATGATATGGATTATCTAGACCAGGATTCCCCAAACTCGGGTCCCCAGCTGTTGTTGGACTACAACTCCCATCACCCCTAGCTAGCAGGACAAGTGGTCAGGGGTGATGGGAATTGTAGTCCCAAAACAGCTGGACACCCAAGTTTGTGAAATCTTGTAGGCAATACTCCCCTCAGGCACTTTTCTCTTGCTGATACTGCCCAATGCCATTTTCTGCCAAATAATACAAGATTTGACAAATTTAACCTTCTCTCACTGGGGCAAAGTGGTGATGGGGGGTGGGAACCAGTCAGAGGACCAATTGAGGTTGAGAGGGGAGAAAATAATGTCTGGCCTTGTCAACCACCAACCTAGAAGATTGTAACACCAAGGGTGGGTGAAAAGCTCTTAGGGAAAAACATCCCTAAACACTTGGGGGGAAGGCTTTTAAGAGCCTTGTCCCTTCTCGTGAAATCTTGCGGGAGGGTCCCATTCCTTTGAAAGTTTGTGAGTGCACTATGGGGGAGATGCTCTGTGACCCCCTTGTCACTCTCTTGACCACATGCAACTGGGCAAAGTCACCCCACACACAAATCGTGCCTGGAACAAAGCCTATCATGATCCGTGTGGTCTATTTAAGACAAATCAAATTTTAAAAGAAGGAAATAGTGGACACTTTGGACATATTTATGCAAATGACTTTAGATAGAGTCATCATGTGTCTTACTTTACAGAGGGCAGCCCTGTAGTTGAAGGGGTGCCCAGCCTGACCCTTTAAAAATAAAGAAACCTAAAAAGGAAGATTGAGGACATTGAAGTTGCCCATAAACAGCAGGGGCACAGGCCCCCAAGTCACAGTCTTCTGTCACTATGGTGAGGAAGAATAGAATGTAGATTAGAGAAAGCAGGGTGGCAGCAAGAGAACAGACCTTTTCTGGGATAGCTCCCTCTGTCTGTGAAATGCTGTCCCTAGGGAGCACTGCCTAGCACCAACTTTTGGGACCAGACAAATAATTTTTTCATCTCTTGGGCATTTGAGCTGCACCATTGATGGGATATTTTTACTCTGATTGTTTATTTTTAATAACAATGTGTATTTTGTGATTATTGACCATGCTTTCTGTGGCTAATGAGGTTTAGGAGTCTGATAAACTCTGCAGGGTCATAGGTTCCCCACCTGCACTTTGTGTAGGTCCTGTATCCTGTTGGGGAAGGTTCAATAAACTGTAAATGTAGTATAGACCATGCATACCATATCCACTATTTGTTTCAAGCTCCCATTTGAAAATGCTTTCTTTTGGTTACTCTTTGCCAATTCTTGCTTCATCTTTGTATTTCGACTCACTGAAATAAGAATTCAATAAGCCTGTTTGTGAATGCCATTTCAATATGCAGTGAGCAGTGACGGGGGGAAAACAAGGAGCAGAAAAGTGACATTTGGGTAGTAGTAGTTACCATAAATAGGCATTTGTTATAGCATCACCAATTCTAATTGCCAGAATGAATGACAGGAGTATACTTTTCAGATACTGTGGGCAAAATATAATCGAGGGAATTCAACTGAAACAATAGCTTTGTCAAATGCAACAACTTTGTCCCTTCTTCCACAGGACTCTGGGGGGGGGGGGTTGGGATGCAAAGTGTAAACATTAGTGTATTATCAGCTTTTGTCGATATCATTGCTTTGCACCTTTCCCTCCAGCGTAGCAAATGGGCAGTTGTCCATCTCGGGAGTCCTCCTCTATTTAAAATAAAAAATAAAAATAGAGGAGCACATGGATTAGAGGGAATTTAACATGCCAGGTTGGATATGCCCACGAGAAAACTGAAGATTGCATTTGAAAAGGAATTCAGGAGTCACTGAGGCACAATATTAGGAACAAACAAAAATGACTGAACTTGAATCAGGGAAGGGCCGTAGCTTAGTGGCAGAGCATCTGCTCAGCATTCAAATTGTCCCAGGTTTGATCTGCTGGATCTGCAGGTATTCACAAGCTGAAACCCTGGAGATCCACTGCCAGTCAATGTAGGCAATACAGTACATAGACAGATAGGCCAACCTTTTGACTCAGTCTAAGGCAGTTTCCTATGTTGCTGTGAAATCAATGGAAAGCCAGACAGAAGAGAGCTAGCTTTGAGCTCTCGGGTGGTTCTTTAAGGATGTCTCTCTTGGGCATCCAATGCAGAACCATGAATTTCCATCTGCAGAACTGCTATGCAGTTTGCCTTCACTTGCACTTAAGTATATTTGTAAATGAACCTAAATATCAGCTTCCACTGATGTGTTCTCCCCCCACCCCCGGGAGCCAAACCCCAGTAAACACTGCCCCTGGAATGTCTTCTTGCCATTTGGAAATGGGGAGCATGCAACGATATCAAATGAGTTTTTCTTTCATGTGTGTTTTAACAGGGCCAAGGAAATGTACAAAACAGACTACAGGGATCACCGAGATCATGAACAAATAGAATGTGTTTATTATGATGCCTGCTCAGAAGCAACTGGTAAATGTTAGCAACATCTAAACAGGATGTAGTGTATAGTTATTAACTGTTTGGAACACATCGGCCACATGTTTCAAAGTTTATTACTATTTAGCCCCACGGTGCTACTGTTGCAAGAGGCTTGTAACACCACTAACAATGTATCTTATTAGAGATGAAGGAATCTGTCAATTTTGGTCCCTTAGTTTCTCGTTTTTCAGGGAATCTGTTTTCCCATCTGTTTGTGATTTATTTATTCTGTTAAGCAATTTTGAACAAAAAATACATATACGCATTTCCATGCATTTCTCCTAATACACACATTTATGTATGTAATTTTATCTAACGTGTGCATTGTTGCAAGCAACTCTCCATGATATAATACATTTTGCTAACAGTAATACTTAGATGCACACCTTAACCTAATAATTGTATTTTCATATGTAGCTTTTGGCTGGAGAACTACGTTGCTATATGAGGAGAATTGTGGATGTCAAAGAATCGAATGGCTTTTTTGCGTACTATTCATTCATTTAAAAGAATTTATAAATTGCTTAATCAAATAAGCCCTATGCAATGTTTATAGAATTTCTAAGCAGCACATTGTTTCAGGAAGTGTGGATTAGATAGGGGAGAAACCATCACTCTCATGGGGAGATGAGTTCCTATCTTTCCTGAGCAAGGACAAGCAGGAATGTCCATGTTATGTGGAAAAAGCTAATTTGTGGCTTTTCTTAGCTCTGGTGGCCACTGGATGCCCCTCAAGCAGTGAAAAACAGACACCAATATTGCCTTGGTATGCACACTGACCGTGTGATGCTGTTTAGTTTTAGAGGTGTAAGAGAAAATGTGATGAAGACATTCCTGTGCTGGTGATATTTATGTCCAAGGAAGGAGAATTCTATGTACTTTGATGGCTAAATTTAGACACACAAATCGACTAATTCCTTAATCTTGACCTTCACGCCATATCAAAATTAGATGAAAATGTACTCAGAGCACAGTTAGTGACAAGCTTCCTCTGAAGGGAAGGGGATATCAGCTTTGAAAGTATTGCTATGGGTATGCAGTGCAATTTGGTCTTTCCTTAAGCAAACATGTACAGCCAGGAGAAAGAGCAGCTGCTTTTGATTACATATCTCACACATCTGCACTAATCTGTGATGGGAAGTTGCAAATATGTTATCTTTCCTCAGAAATAGAGCATGCTAGGCCTTGGCTGTTGACTCTTGAAGGTGTCAGGGTGGTTGTGTGAAGGACAGAAACCAGTGGGAAAAGCAACATTGGGGACAGGGACAGTGGGTGTGACCCTGCTTATCCTTCCCGATATTCAAAGAACACATGTATGAAACCACAGAGCCTAGGGCTTGCCGATCAGAAGGTTGGCGGTTTGAATCCCCACAACGGGGTGAGCTCCCATTGCTTGGTCCCTGCTCCTGCCAACCTAGCAGTTTGAAAGCACGTCAAAGTGCAAGTAGATAAATAGGTACCGCTCCGGCAGGAAGGTAAACGGCGTTTCCGTGCGCTGCTCTGGTTTCGCCAGAAGCGGCTTAGTCATGCTGGCCACATGACCCAGAAGCTGTACGCCGGCTCCCTCGGCCAGTAAAGCGAGATGAGTGCCACAACCCCAGAGTTGTCCATGACTGGACCTAATGGTCAGGGGTCCCTTTACCTTTACCTATGTATTACAAGTGGCTTAACAAAACTGCACAAGTTTCCCCCCCCCCAAAGATGGAATGGGGTTGAAGATCTGTCAAGTTTTTCTCTATTGAATTATGCTGATTCATATGGCTGAACTCCAGACAAAAGTCCTCTTCCTGACATTGTGAGGTTTGAAAGAAGCCAGGCCATTGTCCCTGACTTTTGCCAAATAGAATTACTTAATGTACAAGAGGAACTGTGCCAATCAATCAAGAGCTGATTTAGATGTTCATCAGAAGCAAGGGATGCAGTATGAGACACCCACTCTTCTCGCTCTTGGTTCTGATTATCCTCCAGGTCAATTGTTAAGAGTTATCTCTAGAACCTCAGTTTGTGTGACTGTAGCAGTACTCAAGCGTGGCCTATGTCAATGTTGCTACAGTTGCATCCTTTTCCTGGAAAGTAGCACAAGTTCATCCTTTATAGGAGATTGCTACTAAATAGGACTACAGTGATGTAGTCATCCTTGTGGTAGCTGGTAGATCTTTAGAATTCTTCCCACCACACCTTCCCTTGCCCAGTAGCATGGGCAAAGTTTCGGCTTTAGTTGATTTGCATTTAGGAGCCCAGAATCTAGTAGCTGTGGAACAGCCAAGAATCCATTTTCACTGAGATTCGGTATTCAACTTGATATGCAAAAGTATTAACTTGGCATGCTTAAGTTGATCTTCTAGTTTTGATGGGATGGAGGTGGTCTGTCACGTCCCTGCAGGAACTTGAGAGGAGCCTCCTCTCAGGAACCTGAGCCCTGCAAATGTAGTTGGACTCCAATTTCCACCAGCTCCAGTGAGTATGGCCAATGACCAAGAATGACGGGAGTTGTTATCCAGCAAAATCTGCAGAGCCAGACGTTCCTCATCCCTGATCTAATGATTGCCCTCCTAGGAAACTTGACATCAATAAAGACTCTGCTCATTAATTGACTTTGCATAGTTCGTAAAGGTTATCTCTCATCCTTATGCTCAGGAAAGCATGACTCCAAAGCATGACTCCAACAAAGAATTAGATTTATAGCCCAATCAGAAGAATACATCCTGTGTTCCACACCACTGAGACATCTCCAGGCAGAGAAGGGTCCACATAGGCCAAATAACATTCTAAATTCATACCTTATTTCCTTACCTTTTATTTCCCATTGCAAAGCTTATGTTGATGTCAGGTGACTGAGCCCAGCTTTAAAATGAACTTAAACAAGGAAGATTCTATCTCTTTTTGGACAGATGGTCAGCTTAGAGAAATCCTCAAATGATTCCTTAGAGCTTTATTTGGCCATATTTCAATGAAAAGCAAATTGCTACCAAAGACTGTGAACTCAGGGCATTTTTACACAGAAGGTGCTATACAACAGTTTTCATTCCTGTTACACACAGAGATTAATAAAGGTTCTCTCTTTTACGTAGTGTGCAGAACTCCTCATTATGATGAACTAGCAGCTTAAATGAGGTAATTATATATCATTAGGCTAACCATTACAAGATCGATTTGATAATCACTCATTGAGGATACGTTTACTGTAGAACTCTCTGTCACATTTCCTCTAATTTCTGTTTGTGGATCCACGATCAAATCCCTGAAAGCAACAACAACAAATGTTTGCTTGAGGAGAAATCCACTTCATTGGATCAAAAGGTGCTTCTGCCATCAATGCATGTTCAATGTGGCCATCCATGGAGGCCTTAGGAGGAAATTCTCCATTTGTAGGCATCCAAGCTGAATGTTGACAGGGCAAGGCTCCTCTTCCCCAGATTAATGTGGACCTGTTTCACATGCACAATGCATGAAGGGGGAGTTGCTAATATAAAATACCAGACTCAAGCACACACATGAAAAGTTACCCTGCTAAGATCATTTAAACTTCATTTATTTGTTTCTAGACCTCAACTTCATAAGATGCAGGAAGGCAATATACAACCTAAGATAAATTACATCATCAATAAATATTGGTTTGGGAAAGGAGAGCCCATAAATATTGGTTTGGGAAAGGAGCTCAAATATTGGTTTGGGAAAGGAGAGCCAGTGTGGTGTAGTGGTTAAGAGCGGTAGACTCGTAATCTGGGGAACCGGGTATCTGGGGAACCGGGTTCGTGTCTCGCTCCTCCACATGCAGCTGCTGGGTGACCTTGGGCTAGTCACACTTCTCTGAAGTCTCTCAGCCCCACTCACCTCACAGAGTGTTTGTTGTGGGGAGGAAGGGAAAGGAGAATGTTAGCCGCTTTGAGACTCCTTCGGGTAGTGATAAAGTGGGATATCAAATCCAAACTCTTCTTCTTCTTCTTCTTCTTCCTTCCTCCTCCTCTTCTCCTCTTCTTCTTCTTCTTCTTCTCCTCATATTTCAAAGGTCTGTCTGAATAATACAGGGTTTGGTGGGGGTGGTGGTTCTGGAGAGGAGGGTAGACAGGGATGATTCTGGCTAATCATCTATTGTCAAGGAGTTCCACATGGCAGGGCTTGCCATATTAAAGGCTTGATCCCTAGTGAAGGCAAACCATACTTCAGGGGTGTGGGGAACCCCCCAGAAGTGCCCCATCAGAGGATCTCTGTGGATCCTAAATAATCAGACAGTCTTTACATTACTTTGGGCCCAAGTGAGGGTAGTGAGGGTTCTCTTGCTATGAGGGATCCATTCTGCCATTCATAGGAAGTCATCATCTGATCAAGCTGACATCCATTATTCTGCTCATTGTGATTTGCTACAACAAGCCCTTTTACAAAAAGCCTTCCATGTTTGGCCATGTTCTCTGGCATCTGAAATCGTAGTAGAAGAAAAGGGGGCAAAAAGTATTTCAAAGTTGAATTAGAAAGGATCCTTCCTACCTGTAGGACTTACGGTGCATTTCCCATTAATTAAGTCTACCCATAGGCCTAGTATAAGAGAAACCATTTGCCTGGAAGCCATGGTCCTTAATGTTTTCACTTTGGCCTTGTGTTTGCAGATCAAAGAGGAAAACTAGCTTTGGGAAAGCTTCTTGATTTATCATTTTGATGGATTTCACATTTATTAAATACTTGTCCTTCTGAGCATATACCTAGCCCCTATGTAATTACCACCATTTGCGTGCAATGCTAAAAATGTAAACAGCTATTTTGAAGTGGCATATGATGCAACATGAGAATTGATCAGCGTTATGGCAAATTGCTCTAAGACTGAGTTCTGGCAGTTCAGGCCAGAATCAGTGTAAGTTTCCCTGGCACCTCTGGCAAACTGACAACCTCATCTGAATAAAGGAGTTAGAAGGTTGTGGAAAGGCAGCCAGGTGATGCCATGTCATCAAACCCAACACCTTGATCCTTCAAGGTTGAAGTCGGATGTCTCTTTCTCTGCCTGTCCCCTCCAACTTTTCTTCTAGATATGCCATGGAGGTTGGGTGTGTGTATCTCTTTTCTAGTGTATATTTGTTGGGATTTGTTGAGTGTCTGGAGGTGGTTGGAGGATGGATGTCAGCTAACAGATTGAGGTTCAATCCTGAGAAGACAGAAGTACTGTTTTTTGGGGGGGGACAGGAGGGCAGGTGTGGAGGACTCCCTGGTCCTGAATGGGGTAACTGTGCCCTGAAGGACCAGGTGCGCAGCCTGGGAGTCATTTTGGACTCACAGCTGTCCATGGAAGCACAGGTCAATTCTGTGTCCATGGCAGCTGTCTACCAGCTCCATCTGGTACTCAAGCTGAGACCCTACCTGCCCATGGACTGTCTTGCCAGAGTGGTGCAT
The DNA here is from genome assembly GCA_900245905.1 of Lacerta viridis. NCBI lineage: Eukaryota > Metazoa > Chordata > Lepidosauria > Squamata > Lacertidae > Lacerta > Lacerta viridis. Next base: position 85,113 of record OFHU01000014.1, on the reverse strand, counting down.
GTTGGGTGCACTTGGGTGCACTTGGACTACTGCAATGCGCTCTACATGGGGCTACCTTTGAAGGTGACCCAGAAACTGCAACTAATCCAGAATGCAGCAGCTAGACTAGTGACTGGGAGTGGCCACCAAGACCATATAACACCCGTCTTGAAAGTCCTACATTGGCTCCCAGTATGTTTCCGGGCACAATTCAAAGTGTTGGTTTTTAATTTGTGACTTTGTATTGTATTTTGGTATTTGTTGGAGGCCACCCAGAGTGGCTGGAGAGACCCGGCCAGATGGGCGGGGTATAAATAATTATTATTATTATTATTATTATTATTATTATTATTAGTATTATTGACCTTTACCTTTAAGCCCTAAACAGCCTCTGCCCAGTATATCAGTGTTTGTTTTAAAGGTTCTGATCTCCTTTTTCTCCTTCGCCTGTTCCTCGAACCCGCACCGGCACAAAGGAGTCTTTGAGCAGAGTATCTTTGCAGAGTACTGCTTTATTCTTAAAAGAGTCTTTGTCTGCAAACACGACTAACAGCTATTACATACACCAGCACTACCAGCTCTAACCAACCAACCAATACTAACATTTCAACCACTTTATATACACAGGTACAATTTGGTGAGAAATAGCATGAGTCATCGCAGGCTGCTGACTCATGCTGACTTTCTTCTTTTTAGTATTAAAGAAACAGCGGCCAATTTTCTAATAGCCGTGACACCCCTTCTGTTTCTTTAAATACAAAAACTCCAACAGAAAACAAAACATACACATACTATATACCGGTACATAAACCCAGTTTTGTCATCAATTCCTTATGACTTGTTGCTGGCAAAGGCTTGGTAAACAAATCAGCAATATTATCACATGACTGACAATACTCCAGTTTGATAATTCCATTCTGTACACAATCTCTAACATTTGCATGACGAATAGCGATGTGTTTTGATGCAGATTTCATTATTTCTGAGCCCGCTAGTGCAATACACGATTGACTATCCTCATACACTTTGATGGGCAAATCCACTTTACAATCCAGATCTTTCAGTATCTGAATAAACCACATGATTTCATTACATGCTAGTGATAGACTTCCATATTCTGCTTCACAGGATGAAGTTGCAACAAATCCCTGTTTCTTTGATCTCCATCCCATTAGGGAATTGGCAAACATTATAACCATTCCACTTGTGGATTTTCTGGTAGCTACACAGCTTCCCCAGTCTGCATCAACAAATGCTTCTAGTCTCTCATCTTGTGTACTAGATATCTTCAAACATATATTTAATGTCCCCCTTAGATATCTAATAATCCTTTTCACAGCACACCAATCCACCGTACTGGGTTTAGATACACGTTGGCTCAGAATATTTGTAGCACATGCAATGTCTGGCCTTGACCACTGACTTAAATACAACAATGATCCGATTTTTGAGTGATACAATTCAGGCTGATCAAATTCATCATTACACATTATCTTTTGGAAATCTGGTATCATGGGAGTCTGAACTGGCTTGCAGTCTTCCATGCCAAACTGCTCTATTAAATGAAGAATTTTCTCTTTCTGACTTAATAGGAAGCTTCCATCAGCTTCCCTCCTTACTTCTACTCCCAAGTAGTTGCTTACAGGCCCTAGGGCTTTAAGTTTAAACCTCTTTTCCAGTTGACTTGCAAGTTTCTGGATCTCATCTGTGGAACTCCCTGCTACAAGCAAATCATCAACGAAGACTAGGAGTATTAGATATTTGTCACCAGTTCCCTTAGTGTACAGGCATGGATCAGCTACACTCTTTTTAAAACCAAGCTTTATAAGGGCTTCATTTAAAAACTGGTTCCAGCATCTTCCACTTTGTTTGAGACCATAGACAGCCTTTTTTAAACGCCAAACTGCACCATTTCCCTCTTCAAAACCAGGAGGTTGTTTCATTAACACTTCATGGTCTAAATTTGCATTCAGATATGCAGTATCAACATCAAAATGGTGCACTACTAATTGTCTTACAGCAGCAACAGACAGCATTAAACGGAAAGTTTCACTTTTTACAGTAGGAGAAAACACTTCATCATAACTTTCCCCTTTAATCTGAGTGAAACCTCTAGCTACAAGTCTGGCTTTAAAACGTGGCTCTCCAGATGCAAGGGTTTTTCTTTTGTAGACCCACTTGCATGATACCACCCTGCCACTAGGTGGCGCCATTACAGTCTCAAACACTTTATTACGTTTGAAAGAGTCCATTTCTTCTTTCATAGCTTGTTGCCACAAAGCACGTTCCCCAGGGGGTAAGCCTAAGACTTCATCATAGCTTTGTGGCTCTACACAAGTCACATTACATACTCTCACTCCTCCTATGGTGAAACGTTGAGGAGGTACACCCTTATTTGTACGCTGAGAGCGTCTAGGCAAAACTACTTGTTCCTGCTCTCTTACATCAGGCTCCTCTTCCTCTGGGGAAGAGGTATTATCTATTGTCTCATCTTTTGGGGAAATCTGTGCCTCCTCCTCACCATGATCTTGTGTTTCCAATGGCTGCAAAGAAACCTCTTCTCTTGCTTGCAGGGGTAGTAGGCAATCTGGGTTAGCATGGATCATGGTCCACCTGTCTTGGTCAGCGAAGTCTGCACTTCGTGACAGAACCACGCGTCCTGGGCATAAATTAAAACGCCACCCTTTGCCATAGGACTGATAGCCCACAAATCGCAGTTTCTGTGCTCTAGCACCCCCTTTTTGGCGCTGACCTTTGGGGATATTTACATGTGCCCAAGAACCCCAATTATGGAGCATTGACCAATCTGGTTCTTTTCCAAACAACACACGATAAGGTATATCTTTTATAGAGCTTGTCCAGGTTCTGTTAATCAAAAAATTTGCTGTGAGGAAAGCCTCACCCCACAGCCTATGGTTGTGACCTAATCCTGCATCCACTAGCAGGCAGTCCTTTACTGACTGTATTACAGCCCCACGTCTCTCACACAGACCATTTTCTGCAGGGCTATAAGGGTTGGTCAAACGATGAGTAATACCCTTATGTCGCAACCACGCCCCAAACTGTTTGTTCAAAAATTCCCCACCCCTATCTGTTTGTAACTGTACAACAGGGCGATTGAAGAGCTTTTCAACTTGGACAACCCATTCTCTGAATGTGGGGAAACACTCTGATTTCTGCTTTAACAAAAACAGCCAACTAAAACGTGATTTGTCATCTATTACCAGAAAAGCATATCTGGCGCCCCCTTCAGTCTGTTGTGGAAAAGGGCCTATCACGTCACAATGGACAAGTTCTAAAACCTCTTTAGATACCCTATCACTTTTAGAAGCCACAGGCTTTCTCTTAGATTTTGCCATTTTACATACATTACAGTCTAGGAAACAATTGCAACTGTTTACTTTCAGGTTCTTACACACCTTTTGCATCTCTGAAAGTACACGAAAATTAGCATGACCCAATTTTCTATGTAGTTCATGTACACACCCCTTATGAACTGGCAAATTCTCCTGAACCACTTGGGCTACCTTAACAGGTTTGTTTTGCATTACATATAACCCATTTTCCAACTTTGCATGGCCACATACCTCAGCTCCATTCTTTATCAGACAACCATCCTGTGTGAACTGAATACTATACCCTGCTTTGATCAAACAGCTTACAGACAGTAAACAGTAGTCCAAACTGCTGACAAACAGAGTATCTGGTAGAGTAGTGTTCAAACACTCCAAAAAACATGTCCCCTGGCCATCAATCTTGCTTTTATAACCATCAGCAAGATAGATTGAGTCTTTTCGGTTGACTGGCTTCCTCAGGGTCCTAAAGTCCTTCCGGCTATTGCAGATGATTTTGCTGCTGCCAGAGTCCAGCAACCACGTTCCTCGAGGTATATTCCTCTCCTCTCGAGAAAGTGCAGACACAAACTGAGCAGAACGCGTGTTCCTCTTCCCTGAAGAGAACCCCTTCTGCTTGCGTTTCTGCGTCGATTGCTGTCTCTGCTCTACATCATCTCCTGGCAGCCTCGCCCTGCATTGACGTTGAAGATGCCCGGGTTGGTTGCATCGATAGCATCTCCTCACCGCCATGGCCAATTCAATTTCTTGGCGTTGCTGTATCTGCAGATTCTGCTGCTGGCCCCCTCGGTTGTTACTCCTCTGCTCCTGGAGTTCAGCCTGCCTATCTGACCTTCTTTCTGCCTCCTCGGTCAACCTTCCAACCACATACTCAAGGGTCAGATCTCGGGGACGCATACTCTCCATGCTGTTAATCACAGGCAACCAGCTTTCAGGTAAACTTGAAAGGATAATGTAGGTCTGGTCAGTCTCATCATAACGCTTCCCTCTTTGTTGTAATTGGAGGAAAAGAGATTTTAGCGTTTGCAGATGAGTTGCCAAACTCTCACCTTCCTTCATCACTGTCCTGAACAGCCTTCTAGTCAGAGAAATTATAGTTCCAGCAGTTTCTCTGACATGCATTGCCTTTAATAGACTCCAGCACTCAAACGCTGTACTGGCATTTGCAACATGCAATAACTGAGAGTTGCTTAAATACAGCATTATTTGGGTACGAGCCCTTTCATCTAGCCGTTTTTTCTCAACAGAGTCAGTTATGAAAACCTCATTTTCTACACAGTCCCACAGTCCATCTCGCCTCAGCAACTGCTGCATTCGTATTGACCATGTTAGCCAGTTGCTCTCGGTGAGTATTTCAAAGGGAATGCCTCCCCCAATATTAACAATCTGGGGAGACTGAAAATCTGCCATCCCAGCTGGTACCTGCTGAGCCTCTTCTATGGGGCCTTCAGCAATTTCCTCTGACTCACGTTTTAGAGTCTGCTCAGACGGTCCAGGCTGGCGCCCACCGGCTTCTGGTTGCTGCCTCTGTCGACCCTCAGGTCCCACCTGGCTTTGTAACCAATGCAGCCGCTCAGTGAGGCGCCTGTTACGGTCCTGGATCGATTCAAGCTGTTCCAGCAGCCGACACCGGATACTTTCCTGCTTCTCCAGCGTTGACTTAGACAGCCTGCTCCCTTCTGAGATGCTGTTAGTCGACCTGCACTCTGCTTATGCTCAGGAACACTGGGCCCATAACCTATCAGTGTTTGTTTTAAAGGTTCTGATCTCCTTTTTCTCCTTCGCCTGTTCCTCGAACCCGCACCGGCACAAAGGAGTCTTTGAGCAGAGTATCTTTGCAGAGTACTGCTTTATTCTTAAAAGAGTCTTTGTCTGCAAACACGACTAACAGCTATTACATACACCAGCACTACCAGCTCTAACCAACCAACCAATACTAACATTTCAACCACTTTATATACACAGGTACAATTTGGTGAGAAATAGCATGAGTCATCGCAGGCTGCTGACTCATGCTGACTTTCTTCTTTTTAGTATTAAAGAAACAGCGGCCAATTTTCTAATAGCCGTGACACAGTATACCTGAAGGAGTGTCTCCACCCCCATCATTCAGCCCGGACACTGAGGTCCAGCTCTGAGGGCCTTCTGGCAGTTCCCTCACTGCGAGAAATGAAGCTACAGGGAACCAGGCAGAGGGCCTTCTCGGTAGTGGCACCCACCCTGTGGAACCCTCCCATCAGATGTCAAGGAAATAAACAACTATCTGACTTTTAGAAGACACATCTGAAGGCAGCCCTGTTTAGGGAAGTTTTTAATCTTTGATGTTTTATCGTGCTTTAATATTCTGTTGGGAGCTACCCAGCCAGATGGGCAGGGTATAAATAATAATTATTATTATTATTATTATTATTATTATTATTATTATTATTATTATTATTTTCCAGGCATGTTTTCTCAATAATATTGACTTTGGGTGTCATCTTTATATCTGTTTGACCCCACCCCACCCCAGTTCTAATCCTTCAGCTTTAATGGCATGATATTGCTGTTAATGTCATTTTTATTAAGGCAGCAGTGTGGTATGTTACTAAGCTAGAGTCCTGCAGGAACTGCAGCTCTGATGTTAATGAATCTCCCCTTATGCCACAGATGTCCTGTGACAAGCTGAGGGTTTCACATCAGTGGGCTCCTTCCATTTTCACCGAAATGAAAAGAGAAGGGGGGGGGACGACAAAGCCCTGATTGCAGTTTGATTGTGCAAAGTCCAAAAAGGAACAGATACCACCTGAGAGCTGGAGATGGAGAGGCATATATCCTTAACCCAGATTGCATTCGTCCTGCTTCCCTGCGTGCTTGCCCTGCATCTGATAATAAAAAGACAGCAATGAAAAATTGCAGGGAAATATTTGGAGTCACTATATTAGTAATGCATGCAGCGCCAAGAGCCCCGCTGATAAGAGCTAGAAATATCAAACAAGAGTAAAGATAAGGGCGAAACGAAAAACAAGTGCAACTTGAGGAATAGACGATGACTGTTTCTTATCATCTGAGTACTTTCTTTCTATGCAAAATGTGTAAGAGGAGAGTGTGTGTGGTGAATATAGTACATGTAAAAATGCAATGCCTCCCATCTCCAAATAAAGGGTGGGGGATGGAAGGAGGTCTGGTGGAATTTTAATCCTTCACTTTCCTAAAAAGTTGTGAAGGAAGGATTCCATGGTAAACCAATTAATGGCTAAACATGAATCTGGAAGCAGAAGAGATGAGAAAGACAGCAGGACCAGCCCATAATGCGGCTCACCCCAAAGCATCATGGGAACTTTAGTTTGCTAAGGGTGCTGAGAGTTGTGAGGAGCCCCTCACAAAGCTCAAAAATTCCCTTGGAAGAGGGATTGCTTGTTAAACCCCTCTCAAAACTGTAGCTCTGTAGCATAACTATTATAAAGGTAAAGGACCCCTGACAGTTAAATCCAGTCGCAGACAACTCTGGGGTTGCAGCACTCATCTTGCTTTAGAGGCCGAGGGAGCCGGCGTTTGTCCGCAGATAGTTTTTTCGGGTCATGTGGCCAGCATGACTATGCCACTTCTGGCACAATGGAACACTGAAACCAGAGCAGTGCATGGAAACGCCGTTTACCTTCCCACTGGAGCGGTGCCTATTTATCTACTTGCACTTTTGGGCGTGCTTTTGAACTGCTAGGTTGCTGTTGTGGGGATTTGAAGTGCCGACCTTCTGATCGGCGAGCCCAAGAGGCTCAGTGGTTTAGACCACAGTGCCACCTGTGTCCCCATAACTATTATACTTGGATATTATTGGGGAGGGCAGTCTCTAATGAACTTTCTCATGTAATATCTGAATGGTGTTGGAACAAATGAATTAATGAGATAATGTTTTGTGCAATGTTTAGCATAACTATTCCAATATAGTTATCCCTTTCCTATAACGTCACATTCATGGTTTTATTTTCTTTATTTGATGTACCTACAAAGGTTTTGTGGGCATGCGCTGGTAATTTCCTTCAGGACATAAAATTTGGTGAGTGTTGTCATAACCATTTACAGCTACACATAATCCTACATAATCAACACAATTTTAATGTAGCTCATTAAAACCCTCCACATTTGCTACTTGGACACAAGTGTTTCCCTCCTTCTCTTCCTCTTTTGTTTTCCTGTTCTCTGGTGTGCAGTAAAAATTTAAACATGACAAATGTATCTGTCAATTGGTGAAGGACAAACCTGCCAATTCTTCACTTTTTTGCATCAGTTTTCAGTTTGTTTTTAAAGACCCTGGTGAAAATCTGCCATCATTTTCATGCAGATTCTCCCTAATATACACATTATTGGGCAGAATTTTTCCCTGATATACACACTTTTTCGCAAAGCAACTGCCCAAAATATGATTTTTTTGTGTGTTTATTTTATACACACTGCATTGCTACTCACAGTTTTCACTAAAATCCACATTTCTGTGCACATTGGGTTGGGGAACTGCACCACAAAATTCAGAGCAGTGTGAATTCTAAAGGACAGCTTTAGTTTGTGTATTGCAAAGTGTGAATCAGGTAGGCTCCAGGAAGAATCCAAATTGAACCACATTTATCCACCATCCCTGCTACAAATACACAGATACTATTTACATGATGAACTTAGTGGAACCAGCAGTCCATCTAGTTCAGGGTTGTCTACATTGATAGTGGGTCTCCAGAGTCTTAGGCAGAAGGGTTTTCCCCACCATTACCTGCTACTAGCAGTTCTCTTGACTGAAGATGCTATGGGATTGGAACTTTGGACCTTATGTATCAAAGTACACGAACTCTCACTGAGCTGTGGGCAAATAACCACAGGTTATTTGATGGGGGGTGGGATGCATTCTGGTTTGTTGCTTGAAGCTTTAAGTTCCTTCCATCTGGCTTCTAAATATCATCACAAGGGAACTCAAATCCTACTTTCCACTGGGTGTTCTTTTATCAGATGATTGATGTACAGAGGCACAGTTTCTCAGATGCTCCTTACAGTGTATCAGCTAATGACTCACTATTCTTGAACCATATTACTGCAAAAATATAAAACGTCCCCAGATACAGCTGCTGCGGGCTAACTTCTAAACCAAGGCTGTCATCAGCCTCATTACTACACATCTCATTCAAGTGTCTTCTCTTTCAAGCTAATCACTTTTTTTCCAAACACAGGTTCACGCTTCATCTCCTACCAAAGGTTTCCCCTTATCCAACTGTTTCTGGACTCTCATTATTCTCATAGGGATTCTTTTAGCTGCAGTTTAGTGAATGCGTAACCATGTTATGGAACCTGTAAGCGCCTCAGCGTGTGTGGTTGGATGGTTTTGTGCATGCGCTCACACGTTTTTGCGAGTATGGGTGCTTTGCTTTAGAAAATGGGGACTAGATTATTAAATTTGTAATGAAGCAGAGGAAAACGTCTCGCACAAATTCCCTAACAGTGTTCTAGTCCACAGTATTTGATAATTGCACTACAAAATAGTTTTCTCATTCCCCATGGAGACCAGAACCAGGCACATAATATATGCTAATCAGTATTCCCCCTACTTAATGATAAACTTCTGAATTATATATACCTGGGCAAAGTATACATATTTTTGTTCTTTGGAATTATTGCTCAGTAGCATTCAATCAGAAAAGTAAAACATTGTTTATATGCCCCTGTGATTGAGGGACTTTTTAGTGCTTTCAGTTCTCATCCTTTCAAATCACATGCATCAAGAAATCAATTGCTCCCATTTTACAGATCAGAAACGAGAGCACAGCTTAACAGTGCGATCAAGGCTGTTACCCAAAGTAAAAGTGTAAATGACATAACTAGAAGTTTATAATTAGAAATCAGGAGCCACAATATATTCTTACAAAAGTTGTCAGTTTAGAATAAATGTCCTCAACTATGGTGGGCATGTTGAGATGGTAATATCATGAAAAACCTGTTTCAACATAATTCATGTTATTCGGTTTTACACTAAAATACAAATATAGAACAATCAGGGTGTTGTTTTTCTTATTGACTAATGTACAAGTCAATAGTTCAAGGAATGTTTTTATTGGTTCCACCCTGTTTTTGTCACATGCAACACTGTTTCTTTTCCGCTGCAGTTCATCTTCTGCCCAAAGCTACATGATTCGTCTTGCTATCTGCCATAGTGAAATAACAAAACTTTGGTAATTCCACCCCATTCATTTGAATGCAAAGGAAATTAAATGCAAATGGGAGGGCGAAACATAATCATTTGCTGAATGAAAGCAACAACAGTGAACAACAAATACAAATCCATTTTTGAACATGGTGAGGCCTTGCCCCGCCTGGTCCCAGGTTGTGTGACCATCTGAAACTGCAAGTGCTGCCACTATGCTTCCCATAGGCATAGGTTGGCCACTGTGAGAACACAATGTGGGACTAGATAGGCCATTGGCTTGATCCAACAGGCTCTTCTTATGCCATGTCACCCTGAGCTCCATAACAGAAGAAAGGTAGTGTTTGTGTGTGTGTTTGTAATTTTGAGCTAAAAATGACTGGAAGGGAAAGGGTTGAGCAGCCTCTCTTTGCCAGCCTAGTCCTGACCGATTTGGGTTTTTGGAACCGCACAGTCAAAAGAAAAATGGAACTCGATGTAGTGATGTTGTTTGAGCTTAAGACTCTGTTTATTCCCCCAAATCTTTCCAGTCTGACCTCATTGAAAATTCTGTGAAGAGCTACCACTGACTTTTAGAGTCTGGGAAGAAAATTTATTTGTCATGTTGCATTCCCTTGAATCATATATCTAGTTGTTTCTTTTATTATATAGTCATAAAACAGAGCTCCAACTCATGACAGCAGGATACAATTGCAGCTTTAACATTCATCCCAACCTCAGCATCCATTCAACATTTAATCAACTATACAAAAGCCATTTAATGCTTGGGATACTCCAGTGCTATAAATATTATCCTTTAAGTAATTACATAGTTTTACGTCCTGTAGCATATTTGGTAACACTTAAATGTAGTGTCTTCGACGCATGTAAATGAACGTTTCATTTCAGTTGGGTGGTTTTTTCACTTCCACTTTTCTTTGCCTGTATACTAAGCAATATTTTTGGATTTTCAGAATTAAAAAAGTATACACCATTTGGGGAAGTTTAATTAGACAGAACTCCTCTTTACATGTGTCTGGAAACATGAAGGGAGAATGTTCTTGTGTTTGGGTTCTGCTGAAGGGTTTTCCCCAGGCATCTGGGTGACCACAGTGAGAACAGGATGCTGAACTAGATGGATCCAGATGCCCATGTGCAGGGGCAGAGGAAGGGGAGTGCGGTGAAGGGCCCCTGCCCTGGGTGTCACCACTGAGGGGGTGACAAAATGCTGGGCAGTACTCACAGTGGGGCCTGCAGCATGCCTGAGACACGCGTCTCTCCTAGGAGTGACATGGTGGGTTGGGTGCCCGCAGGCTCCACGCTGCCCCAAACGGTCTGCCCACCACCTGCCTCTCAGCTGTAGGGTGGCTGAGGGGGAGGAGGCAGGCAGACTCCTTGGAGACCCCGCAGAGTGCCCTATCCTGGCTGGCCCTGCCCCACGGGTGGCTGGTCCCGCCCCCAGGTGCAGGGCATGCACATCACCCCAGGCGCCTGACCGGCTTGCTCCACTGCTGCCCATGGGAAACCCACAAACCGGATATGAGAACAAAAACATTATCCCCTCCTGTGGTTTCCAGCAACTGGTATTCAGAAGCATGGGGGTACCTTCCCATTTTACCACCTGAGATGAAACAGAAATGGACACCTTCTGCCCTCGCACTATTGAACTTCTCCCACTGCTGCCATGCCACACACAACCCACTGCCAACACAGGAATGCCTTGACTTTCAACAAACGTGAGAGGAGAGGAGATGTTATGCAAAGCAGGGGAATGGCAAGGGAAGCAGCAACATGGTCTGCAGGAACACCCCAGCTCTTGCCAACCTGAGCGGGGGCTTATAGAATCATATAAGAGTAGAGTTGGAAGAGGCCCTGTGGGTCATCTGGTCCAACCCCCTGCAATGCAGGAATCTCAACTAAAGCATCTATGACAGAAGGCCATCCAACCTCTACTTAAAAACCTCCAAGGAAGGAGGAGTCCACAACCTCCTGAGAGACCATTCCACTTCCAAACAGCTCTTACTGTCAGAAAGCTTTTCCTGATGTTTAGTCAGAATCTCCTTTCTTGTAACTTGAAGCCATTGGTTCAAGTCCTACCTTCCAGAGCAGGAGAAAACAAGTTTGTTCCCTTTTCCATGTGACAGCCCTTGAGGTATTTGACGATGGCTTTCATATCTCCTCTCAGTCACCTCTTTCTAGGCTAAACATACCCAGCTCCTTCAACCATTCCTCGTAGGCTTCCCCCACTCCAGACCCTTGATCATCTTGGTTGCCCTCTTCTGCACACATTCCAGCTTGTCAACATCCTTCTTAAATCATGGTGCCCAGAACTGGACACACCAAGTGGTCTGACCAAGTGTAGCTTGTCTATTAAGTTGCAGATGGAGTATTGCCCTATCAATATCGGCCTGCTCTCAGCCAGCCAACCTTCTTTCTTGCAAGCAGTCTAGGGGATGGCCCTGGCTGTTAGCTTCCTCCTCCTCCTCCTCCTCCTCCTCTTCCTCCTTTTAGAACTCAACAGGGATAAAAATGGAGACAAAATTCAAATTTGTTGGCTTTGTCTGCCATAGGCTCTAGGTTGTTCTGACTTCCCCATCCTTCTCTCTCTCTCTCTCTCTCTCTCTCTCTCTCTCTCTCTCTCACACACACACACACACACACACACAAACACACCTGTCATTCCAGGAATTGTGTAGAGGAGTCTGCTCAACACTTGTGTAAAATCACATTTGTCCAGTAAAGCAAGGCCTGGGCCCACTCAAGTGGAGCAGAGCCGTTATATCTACAATAACCCATTCTATGTGCTGAGGGAAGAGTACTGGAAAAGCCATATTTCTTTCTGCTCAGCAGGGTGTTATTCAGGCTTGATGTTATTCAGGGAAACAGAAATCATAAATAAAATAAACAGGTCTGTGAAGCTTTCAACAAGCCCGATTTCACAACCATTAGCTTTGCCTGGCAGCTAGGACTCCTTCAGAAAGTGAAATATACACACAGCATTTGTTTCCCTTAATTCAGCACATGAATTTTCTATATGGAGCTATATTTGGATCTTAGCTCAGCTCCCAGTCCCAGGCCAATGCTCACTTAGCTGGCTGCTGATGCTCCCTCAGAATCTATAAAAGCAGTTGAGTTGCTCCCGTTTCAGAGCTATAAAGTAAAGCGTTATTAAGCAGCCTTCTCCAGTCTGCTGCCATTCAGATCTTATTGCAACACAACTTCCACCAGCCCCAGCCAGCATGGCCAATGGTTAGGAACAGAGGTGTCACCTGGATTTTCTGGGCGCTATACACAGTCTGTGGATTGGGCCCTCTGCTGCACTTGAGAACGAAGGCACAAGTTTTCATAACTTTTTCATCCGCTTTATTTACTATATGCACATTTATGCTCTCTTTTGCCAGTGGAAGGGCCAAAATAAAATCAGGGGCTACACACAAGAAATAAGATGTATGACAGACAGAATGCCAACAGGTGCAGTTGTTCCCTGAATTGTACTTCCATACCAGAAAAGGCTTACTCTGTTGAATTTTTGCCTGCCACACAGTTGTTAAGGATACAAAACTGCTTCTGTCTCGCAGTGCCAACTCTAAACCACGTAAGGAACTCAAATTAAAAGAAACAACATGTCAGAATAAAAACAACATCAAGAGAGATAATTTTTTTAAGAATAATAAATATTAAAAATCACAAGTGTCTCCCCGCCCCCCATATTCTGATTGTTACATTCCTCTCCTGATATTTTACATCAAAAGAGAAACACATTGTATTGTCAGTTAGCTACACAGGGGGTTCTCTCTGTGTGTGTTTGTGTGTGTTTATTTTTCAAATTATTGTAGCAACACTGAAATAATAGATTTCCCAACAACAAACAACTTGTCCTGGTATTTGTACAGACTTTGTATCACGTATCATTATGAAATTTCAGTGCCTGGAGTTTAGCTCTGGCACAGCAGGAGACGTGGCTAAGCCTCTTTGCAAAGTTTTCACATTTTGCATTTGCTGGGGGTACGAATGTTCGCTTGTGGTGTAGAAATATTTGCAGGGGAAAAACATTTGCACCTCATCTCAGGTGAACTCGCCACAGGAAAGGTGCATTCTGGTTGCTAGTATGTAAACTGCAAAAATGAGAGAGAAGCAGGAAACAGAGATCTTTAGGACTCCAGCGATTCCTTCCTATTTCCTGGTGTTCAAACAATTCATTTGTCAATCACAGCTCTGACTTCACTCATTGGCTTTACACACTGAAAGTGGGCGGGGCGGGAGTAGCCAGGCTGGTTTAGCTCTCTGAAATATGCAGGATTAGTTCATTAAAAAAAAGAAGAAAAAGAAAACTCAGTGTGCTTGCTCTGGGCTAAATAATCAGCATTCCCTCTCAGGAATTCTAACCATGGATGATGGGAGTTGTAGTCCAATGCCACTGGAGAGCATGAGTTTCAGGAAGGTATCCCCAGGAGAATATGAAGAATGTCCGGCCAAAGTTTAGCACTTTCAATGTAGAATTAAGCAAAATGTTTACCTTTGATGGAAGAGTAGTCTTAATTGTGTGTGAGATTTCCATCTTGGATTGATTTTCTTTTCCCCAAGGGAGGAAAAAAGAAACTAAATGGGAGAAATTAGTCTGGCTGGAGAGAACTACTACTAGTGGAAATGCTACTATTTATAATTGAAATAGCACTTCTAATCTGCAGAGTGCTCCATATGTTCACTCTCACAACAATTCCAATACATTACTGCTGCTATATCTCATTTATGTAGCACTTTTAATTAACAAAGTGCCCGCGACAGCCTCGTGATATAGGACGCCATTATTCTGATTTTATAGATAGGGGACCAAAGCTGAGAAATAGCGCTTTCCCCAAAATCACCTGGTGATTCCAGGGAAGACCATTCATAACCATTCTGTTATTAGCATGGTTAATACGTGGACTTTACTTTTGGAAGTTAGGAATGCCCATCAAGACTGGATGGCATAGCCATGATCACTGCCCCCTGGACTTCTTACTTTACTTCACATTTGCACAGGAGCCAATATAAATAAGAAGATGTTGTTGTTCAGTTGTTCAGTCGTGTCCGACTCTTCGCGACCCCATGGACCAGAGCACGCCAGCATGCCTATCCTTCACTGCCTCTCGCAGTTTGGCCAAACTCATGTTAGTAGCTTCGAGAACACTGTCCAACCATCTCATCCTCTGTCGTCCCCTTCTCCTTGTGCCCTCCATCTTTCCCAACATCAGGGTCTTTTCCAGGGAGTCTTCTCTTCTCATGAGGTGGCCAAGGTACTGGAGCCTCAACTTCAGGATCTGTCCTTCCAGTGAGGACTCAGGGCTGATGTAGCATATGGTAAATGCAGTGCTATCTTTTTCTAGAAAAAGAGCTCCTGGAACTCCAGCTCCCTGCAATTCAGAAATCTTTTCACCCAGGGTGGGGCACAACCCAGAGATTAAGAGTCTTTTGCCCTACCAACTGAGCTTGTTTTATTCTTTTTGTAAACCACTTGGAGGTTTTTTTCTCAAAACCAAGTGGTAGATAAATTTTAATGAAATAAATATAACAACATAAAAAGGTCTCTCCCATCCCTTTAAGCAACCTGGTAGTTTTTCCTGTAGGCTAAAGTGATTACTATTACAACTGGGTGTTGCATTTTTATGAAAGCTTTGTCCTGTTGAGTGTAGACTGTCATACACGATGACAAATATCAAAGTCCAGTGTAATATTCCCCTGAATGATTTACAGGCTGGCTGAGTTTATTACCAACAACCATTCACTCCAAAAAACCTGCTTAGCTATCAGCATGAAGCCTGTTTAATCAGGTTTGGACAAAAGTGTGAACAGGAAGAAAAGGGTGGCGATAAAGGAGCTAACTTCACACAACATGAATATAATCTTCCTGCTTTCTTCTGCAAACTGCATTGTGTCTCTTTCTCTCTTCCCATCCTAGCAGGCTTTCTTATTTGGCACCAAGCGATAGCTGCTTGGCATAATAATAATTGCAAATGTCCTTTGGAGGGAAAGTCATTTTTATTTAGTAAATAGAATGCATGAATAATGAAGAATACAAGAAAATTGTAAAATAATTAGCAAGTGGTTCAGAGGTGCTCATTTACAGCTGAGGAAATTAAATATGCAAATACATTATTATCACAGAGGTAGTTAACAGACAAATGAGTGAGAAAAAAGAGACAGTGCCTTCTAATTCATCATTGTTTAAAAGACACCTGTGAGTTCTGTCTGAAAAATGACAACACTGAGAAATGCAGATGGTTGCATTTTGCCTTCTATCAGTCATTTTTTACGCGCTAATTAGATTGGCGAAGGGGGAGCAGAGAATCCCCCCTTTGTAAGATGATCCTTGTTGTTTAAGCACCACAGTGGAGTCAGCCGAAGAAAGGACTGGAAGCTGTTTTGTTGTTGTTCTTCCATTTTTTATTAATAAAATCCTTTGTAGACCCAAAGGGACTGTTTGAGACTCTGCTAAAAGATAAACAGTTGAACATGGTCAGTGAAGGGCTAATTTGAAGCCGCAATTCTAAGCTTCTTATTGTTGCCATCACATTTACAGATCTCCCAGAGGCAGAGCTCTGGAACTGAAAGGACTCTTGTGGCCATCTTGGAGAAGGAGAAGGAGAAGGAGAAGGAGGAGAAGGAGAGGAGGAGAAGGAGAAGGAGAAGGAAACATCTTTTGTGAAATGTTGAATGCAAAAAAAGAAGACTGTTGACTTAGAATGCTCAGAGGATCATTTGCAATTCAGACAAAGTGCTCTTTTAAAAATGAAAGGGAGGTGATGTGAGGTTGCTGAGGGCACACAGTCACTAGGGATGAGGGAGAAATTTGATTCAGCACATGTTAAAAAATGAACCTATCAAATTCACACAATGTGAGAATAGAAAAACAGTCATCTTTTAAAACTCAATCTCCAACCAAGGAATTTTCACAAAAATGCATACAGTAAGGGAAGGTGTGTGTGGAAATGTATTTATTAGTGTAAATATACCAAAAAAGGCATTATATTGGGAGAATTGCTTTTGGCCTGCAGAGCAAAGACTTTGAATTTGTACAGCAGCACCACTGTTTAAATGTAGTAGCCTAACATTTATTCACTAGCATAATGATGACATCATAAATCAATCCCACACATTCTACAGTAGAGTTATATTATACAGTGGATGCTCGGTTTGCGAACATGATCCGTGCGGGAGGCACGTTCGCAACCCGCAGCATTCGCAACCCACAGCACCGCTTCTGCGCACGCATGGGTCATGATTCGGTGCTTCTGCACATGCACAAAACACGACCTAGCTCTTCTGCACATACGTGAACGTCGAATCCTGGAAGTAACCCATTCCGGTACTTCCGGGTTCGGCGTGGTGCGCAACCCGAAAATGCGCAACCCAAAGCATCTGTAACCTGAGGTATGACTGCACAAGAAGTTTTCATAATTTAGGTGGGAAGGAAAACAAAACTTGATGGAGGCCTATATTTACACAGCAAAAACTCTATACAATAGCTCTATTCAGACATGTGTTAGTCTTCACCCCTCCCTGCTGGACTTCAGACTTTAAACTGAAAGGTCCAAAGGGAGATGGTAATTTCTGCTCACCTTCAAATGCAGAGAAGAGGCGGTTTGTGGCTCAATGCAGCTGTGGTTCTTTCCCTGTGCAGCTGTGGGAGATGTTATGCTTTCCTCCATGGCTGCACGGAGTGCTGGGGGTTGCCCATTTGAATGGGCAAATGGCAAAGAGCTGGGGGTGGAGGGGGGCAGACCTGGCGGTTCTGCCACCTAAGTTCCCATTCAAGTCTGCTTAAATCTCAGGACTGCAATACCGCAAGGCCCACCTCTCTATATGAACAGACCCAGACCCTTCTTTGTGTACCTTCTCCACAAGAGTTCCAGAGTATAGAAATATGAGAACAGGCCTTTTCTGCAATGGCTCCCCATTTGTGGAATGTTCTCCCCAGGGCGGTTTGGCTGCTGTCTTCATTTGCTGGTGGAAACCTCTTCAACGAGGCCTTTGGCTCTCTGAGGTATATAGATGGAGGGCTGCATACATGTAACAACAACAACAACAACAACAACAACAACAACAACAACAACAACAACAACAGCAGCAGACCCGATCTGAGCTGCACAGCTCACTTGGTGGATAAGGCAGATCCTTAGCCTGAGCTGCACAGCTCACTTGGTGGATAAGGCAGATCCTTAGCCTAGTGGGTTCCCCACTAAAGGGGTCAAGGAGGGATGTTTCTGTCCAAAAGCCCACACAGGGGCCAATGAGACATAGCAACCCTCCAAAATGGTGGCCCTGGTGAGATTGCCCTGACTTGGTGTATGTCATAGGGTGACCACTAAACCCAGGCTTGACCCAGTCAAATAGCAGGCATGTGGTTGATTCAGAATACACATCCAGTGCCTTCGCCAAAGCCTACTTAAACAATAAAGTTGTGTCCTGTGGGTTGTTTTTTTTTAAAATCTTCCTTGTCTTGCCCCATGCTGGCTGCGTGCTTCCTGCACTTGGGCCTACAAGCATGTTTCGTTGAATATTATTACAGCCCACTGACTGGGAATCCTGATCGTGCAGGGAGGGGTTGTGGCCATGTTCAGAGCTTCGCACAAAACATGGGGAAAGGCAGGAACAGCAGAAGCAATCCTTCCATGAATATAGTTCAAGAATGTCTTTATAGAGCTACAGCTGATTTTCAAGTTTAGTATACTCAAAAAGAAACTTTTTTAAAAAAATAAAAAAGCAGAACCACCACCAAAACCTGGGGTTCAAATATGTGAGCCCTCATATTTTTTTATAAGCACTGAACTGAGTTCACAAATTTAGAAATAAATAATAAGAAGAAGGAAAACATTTCCCAGAAAAAGCAATCCTCTTCCCTAGAAATTATTTTTGACATCAAGTTCAGTCTTTGCAGTAAAATGGGTTACTCCAATACAATGTAAACTGAATTACCACTTCAATTGCCAGTCACGGCATAAAGAAGTAATAGTTCAGAGGATGAAAATTACCAACCAATTTTCTTGATTATATATATTTATTATAGGCTGTGCAGTAAACACACCTGACATAGAATAAACCAGCTCTTTCATTCTAAGGGGGGGGGGGTGGAGATACTTCATTTTCCCTAGGACACTGTAAACAGCTTCCCCCTAAACAAAGAACACATTTTACAACATTTCCTTGCTCTCTCTCTCCCCCCCTTTACATTGATAAAATAAAAAAGTACATAGCGGGGTGTCTCGTAACGAACCGTCTTCCAAAATTGCAAGAGGACATTCTATATGCCTACTGGCCATTTCATTTAATGGGATTTTTATTAGTGTACACTCTCCAGTTATTTAAACCACAGGGGTCTTCACAGGTAGAGGTACAATTTGAAGAGAGAGAAAACTGAAAGGAGCAATTTATTTCATTTTTTTCTTTTAAAAAATTAAACATATTGCATTTGTATTCATGAGTTTAAAATGCATTTCTATTAACATTTTCCAAGTGAGTGAGATGAAATATTCACTTTTAAGGCAGTTGAGGGAGGGATAGGGGGGAATCAAGAAATTGTTGTGTGATGTCCTTAAGTATACAAAACCAAAGTCATAAACACACAATAGCCTGCTGGATCAGACTAGTGTTCTCACAGTGACCAACCAAATGCCCATGGGAAGCCCACAAGTAGGACATGGGCACAATGGCACTCTCCTCTCCTGTGGTTTTCAGCAACTGATATTCAGAAGCATCACTCCAGCCCAATGGATGTGTAGATTAATGGTGCCAAATATGTATCTGTATTCTGGCTCTATGTCCCGGCCTGTCCCTAATCTCTATGCTTCACCTATGTGCCTGATATTTCTCTCATTGCTTTTTTCTGTCCTGGATATCTAGAACTTTGTCTGCCAGAGTGACTTGAGCTCTAGTCCTTTCTTCATGTTACCCTGAGATGTCATTCTGAAAGGACTATAGGAGAGATGCTGCAGAAGTTGATAATTACCTGGACTGAAGTTGAATCTGTCATGCTCATAAAACTTAGCAGTATTACCAATCAATCATCATTTGTTTGCTCCAGAAGTTCCTCTCTGGCTAGGAATGAAAAATGAGATTCCTCACCAGGCTGCATTGTAGGTACACAAGCAGAAAAACCCTTTAAATGTGGACGCCTTACTCTTGTTGTGAAACTATTGTGAACTAAAAGGATAACTGCTATAGGTGCAGCTATAGAAGGTATTTAGTTGTATCCCTTACTCCCAATGGGACTTCCTGTTTACGAATGACCTGCCCGGAACATCTGATCAAACAGTCTTTTGTTTGGTGAATACCGTCTCTGTATCTTGAGATACAGAATATACAAGTATATTCCCGAGGTAAGCCTAGTAGAAAATCTGATAGGAAATACAGCAGTTAATGGATGGATGGATGGATGGATTTTGTATACAGGTAGATAGCCGTGTTGGTCTGCCATAGTCAAAACAAAACAAACAAAAAAATTCCTTCCAGTAGCACCTTAGAGACCAACTAAGTTTGTTCTTGGTATATGAGCTTTCGTGTGCATGCACACTTCTTCAGATTTTGTATGTCTTTCTTCATCTGAAGATCACAGGGCGGTTCACAAAATAAAAATATAAAATGGGAACACTAAATACATAACAAAAAATAAAAACAAACCAGCAACCCCCTCCCACAAATCTGTTTAAAGGGCCGTAGAGTGCTTAATTAGCAAAGGCAGGTTTATAGAGCACTGTTTTCACTTGGCACCTAAATATGTGCAATGAAGGTGGAGAGCATTCTACAAAAAGGGAAACACTGCAGATAAGGCCTGTTCTCATGTTGTCACCCTCTGTACCTCATGTACATGAAGAAAGGCCTCAGATGATGATCTCAGTATCCAGGTAAGTTTGTATGGAGAGGTGTAGTCCTCGAGGTATTGCAGCCCTGAGTGGTTTAAGACTTTATAGGTCAAAACCAGCATTTTTAATTGGGCCCAGAAGCTAACTGGCTGTCAGTGCAGTCGGACCAGGATCGGTGTAATATGCTCAAACTGTGAGCAACCTGGCCACTGATTTCTTCACCAGTTGAAGTTTCTGAACTGTGTTCAGAGGCAGCCCCATGTATCACATGTTGCAGTAATCTAACCTAGAGGTTACTACAGCATAAACAACAGAAGTTAGGCTATCCCTGTCCAGATAGGGGCCCAGCTGGGTCAACAGCCAAAGTTGATGGAAGGCACTCCATGCCACCATGAAGCAGAAATGTAGAGAACTGAAGCACAAGTACGACACCAACATGGAGTCCCACAACAAGCACAAGTCCCTGCTGCAGTGATGCACTTCCAGTGTCAGAAGCAGAGGATATGGTGCAGAGCATGTGGTGGGGATGGGGTGCTCATTGTGTGGGACCAGGGTAGTATGTAGGCCCCAACAGCGAATGACAGGAGGAAGAAGAGTGATAGGATAGCCATTTTTAAATATCTGAAGGGCTGCCACTCCAAAGATGCAGCAAGCTTGTTTCCTGCTGCTCCAGGGGGAGGGGTTATCTGAAGCAATGGATTCAAATTGCAAGAAAGCTGATTCTGACTAAACCTTAGGAAGAACTTCCTGATGGTCAGAGCTGTTTGGCAGTGGAACAGACTTCCTCAGAACATGGTGGTCTCCCCTTCATTGGAGGTGTTTAAACAGAAGGTGGATTTCTGTCAGTCACAGATCTTTCAGCTGTGATTCCTGCATTGCAGGGACTCAGTGGACCAGGGGGTACTTTCAAAGTCTACAATTCTATGATTCCATGATTCATGTTCATTAATTTCAATTGTTCTATTATTACTAGCACTACAGTGGTACCTCGGGTTACATACACTTCAGGTTACATATGCTTCAGGTTACATACTCCGCTAACCCAGAAATAACGCTTCAGGTTAAGAACTTTGCTTCAGGATAAGAACAGAAATTGTGCTCTGGCGGCGCAGCGGCAGCGGGAGGCCCCATTAGCTAAAGTGGTGCTTCAGGTTAAGAACAGTTTCAGGTTAAGAACAGACCTCCAGAACGAGAATTGTATGGCAAAATTTGAAGAAGTACAAAATCTAAAAGAAAGGTACATTCCAACCATTAAATAAGTTTGGTTCACTTAAAAATGCTGAGCAAACAAAATTCTCCCCCTCCTTGGGGGCTTTGATTTGTTCTTTGCTTTGAGCTTTGTCCCTGGGATTAGCTGTGGCCTATGACTTTGGGGCTGAGTCCCACCAGCTGACTCATGACGCACAGCTCCTGTCGATTCCTAATGTATGTGAGCACTGTGAATGATTATTATTCATGAACTAATGCTCTTCAAGAATATGCTGTTACAGTACATGAAAATTGTCATGGGCTGCTAGGGAAGAGGAGCAGTTCTCTTATGATGTTTGTTATCTATGAATTAGCAAATTATTTTTGTTCGTGACTTATGCTTGGCATACTTCACATCCATGCCAATGGAGAGCAGGGCGGGCGTAAAGACATATCCTTGATTATCTGAAGAATTCCATATGGAAGACATTTAAGTCTTCCAGAGTTATGCAGTTGACACTTTAGTAAGCTTAATTTGCAAGACGCGTGCTTAATAAGGTCAGGTAAAGGTCAGGCAATGATGTTCTCATTAACATCAACAAGCCACCTCTCTCATTTTTGAAACCATTTTCTTTGGGGTTTATTTTTTGCCAATTATTTCCTTCTTGAGACTTAATGGGAAAATCAAGTCCCTTGATCCACCTTTTAGCCCGCAGATCTAATCTCTCCAGCCCTAATCTGCATTTGCGGGGTCAAGTTTAGTAAAAAGTCATGAAAATATAAACATGATAAGAAACAGACTGGGGATGGGGGAATATATACAGCATAAATTATTCACACTGAAACTAACATTCTTTCAGATGCAGTTTTTTTTTTTTACCTATTCACTGTATTCTAGTGTATTTCTAGTACCAGAATCTGGTTACAATTTGCATTTTCTATTAGGATAGAAAGTTCTTCTCCATAAAATGGATTGGTGGTATCCAACATAATCAGGTTAAACCCATTAAAATCAATGAATGTAGGCAACCTCAGTCCAATGAGATCCAATGAGATCAGGAGGGACAGAGGCGATGTATCACCTTCTTCTTCTCCTCTCAATTGTCTGCTTAATTATAGTTTTAACTTTGTGGTTTAAACATTAGTCCCACCTCCAAAAATTATTCAGGTGCAGATCTGGGTTGTGTATTCCTTGGGTCAGCCAAGATTGGATTGGAGGGATGGGCAGGGCTGTGCAGAACCCTAACCATGGTGCAGCTTTGGATGTCACATCTAGTGGAAATGAGAGCTGGATCATGGTTAGAGTGTGCCCGGACCTGCCCAGCCCTGCAACCCAATCTGGGTGTAAATGCCTGCCTGGTTGCTATCCATTTTGATGGGCTTGCTTAGGAGTCTTGGACCATGCAAAAGACAGTGTCAGAGACAGAAGGAACATGACAGTTGTTCAACTTCCAAAAAAAGGGACTAAATTTTAAGGTAATAATTTCTGCTGCTGAAGCTACACTAAGACTTTCAGAGACCAGAAAACGTAGTTATTATCCAAGTACAAAATTTGTCCAGGTTGTCCCTGCTTCCTGTTAATACCTCTTTTCTTTCAAATATGCCAGAAGCTATAGATGAAAATTTTAGCTTCTCATCCAAAGAAAGCTCGGATTCCGCCAGGAATTAGATGTGATTATGAATAGTTGAGGGATTGGGAATTAAATTTAGTTGAAAGTTTGTTACAAAGGAGAACACTACACTGAATAGCAGAGTTAAAATCATATAGAATGCAATCTTTGGTATAAAATATTCTGATTTACAATATTGCACTAAGGTGTAGTGTGTGTGTGTGTGTGTGTTGGACTTAATCAGTGAAAACTTCACATAGAGATTCTAATTGGATTCAGGTGGAGCAAGACTAATGCCTTATGTTGGCAGGCTGGAGACCTTTTTTTCCTGACAAATAGCCAAGTTCCTTTTCCTGCTTGTGTTTTCGGCAGGGCTACCCAAAACATGGGCACTGATACATTTCAACAAATTAAGAGAAGCTAGGGAGTTATTCTCACAAAGGCACTTCCAGCTGAGCTAGACTCAAAATGGGGTTCACCTTCCACATTCGCTGGCTCCCCTTCCATAGTATTTCTCCTAACCCTAGCCAAAAAGACCTTAAAGAAAGGTGAAGAGGTACCAGGTGATAACAGGGCTCTCTTCCAGTGGAGAAGCCCCAAAAGGACTCTCATTTCCTGCCTGTATGTGTAGTTAGCTCTCCACCACCTGCTACCAACATCCTCTTTGCACAAGGTTAGGCTCTTTTGTTTTGTTTTTTTGGCTTGGGAAAGGTGCGGAGGGAGCTGACAGGGGAAAGGGAAGTGTGGCAAACAAAACAAAACAAAACAAAAATCAATTTTCAAGCATTCATATTGAATTTTCAAAAATACCCTTGAGGTTTCCCAAGCATCTGACAGAAATACTCAAAAAGCCCAACTGATTGTCAAGGCGAGTCTGAGTGGTACTGCACGGACCTAATTCCCACACGCATTTGCATCGCTATATATTTTTCAAAAAATTATTTGTATTTTATTCATATCTCTTTTCACAAAGGCCCACAAAGAGGCTCACAAATAAGTGATACTACAATTTCATAAAACATAGCAACAATGTTTTTTGTTTTTTGTTTCAAATTCTCAGAAATTGATACAGTAATACTTTTTTGGGTTATAATAAATGTTTTTTCCCCCCCTGGGGGTTCCCCTCAAATATGTGACTTTAAAGCTGCAAGATGGGACTCTCTTTTTTTGCAGAAAAGGGGTAATCTCAAATGGTCAAGTCAGTTTCTTTGTTAAGCAAAAGAGCTCAGCCAGGTCTGTGAAGCTTCTGCTTTGTTAAGTAAGTTTGAGACAAAGTGTTGAGATAGAAATTAAATGTTATTGTTGTTCAGTCGTTCAGTCGTGTCCGACTCTTCGTGACCCCATGGACCAGAGCACGCCAGGCACCCCTATCCTCCACTGCCTCCCGCAGTTTGGCCAAACTCATGCCAGTCGCTTCGAGAACACTGTCCAACCATCTCATCCTCTGTCGTCCCCTTCTCCAAAATTAAATAGCTGAGGGCATTTCTGGAAAGATGAGCTGGAGAGGCATGTCTTTCACCCTCCACTGGTGGAAGGTGATGTCATGGTTGAAGGAGCAAAAAGCAGGCAGTCTTGGGACTAGAACGGGGAGAGACAAAGGCCTGACCTTCTATATGTGTGTAAAAAAAAATCTATGAGATGTCTCCTTATCCAGAGCGATGGCTTCTGGGCCTGGTGATATCCATTTTTATGGAGACTACCCCTAGATTTTTGTGCAACCTAACAATTATGAGAAGTGTGGATTTGAGAGTTTTGGTGTATACCATTTCAAAAAGTGCAAATTAGGTAAATATGGGTGTGTGGTGTTTTTTAAACTTTTCATAAATTTTAATTAATTTTTTTTAATTCATGCACTTGCAGTCCTGGGCTCCTTTGTGAGGAAGAGTGGAGTGTACCTTTGATAAATATATATACTGCCAGCATTCCAGTGCTTTGCGGCGTTCTGTTTGCACAAATGGGACTCCCTGTCCTTATTAAAGCCACCATGCCTCCACCACAGCTTCTGGATGATGGGATTTGTTGATAAAAATTCATGTTGATTGCATGCATCCATACAATGGAGAAATACAATTTTGTTTCCAAAAGTTAAAATGTGCCTTTGAAAAGGGACTGAGGGGAACAAAGCGTAATGCATATGGTAAATATGCATAGTGTGAAACCAGGAGCATTTATAGGATATATTGGAATGTCTCTGTGTTTTTTAACACCCCTGTTAATGTTCTACAAGTAAGCATAACTAGTGCAGTAATTAAGTTTATGGGTGATTTTAAATGCACTTTTTCAAATAAATGCAAAGGGACCTGTGTAGTTTGGGAGAAGGGGTTTGCATTAGAAATGGATTTACACCAGGAAAGAAACAAGGTCCTGGATGGTTTGTAGAGGGAACCAATATAATGCGGTGATGCTGCACTAGCCGTAATCACCTGGAAAGGAAGACTGATCAAAGGGAGCAGGAAGAGATAATGGATATTAAATTAGGTATAAGTAGCATGGCTTTTGCTGCAAATTTGCTTTATAATATAATTCTCTGGAACATTACATCACACAGTGAAACAAAGGAGCTTTCTGTGGCTACAACAAAGTTGCACCCAGGTGTCACCTTTCCATTGTGACAGGAACACTTCAGCGACTGCAAGACAAAATCAGCTGGAGAAAAACTAGCAAATCTGGCTTCCTATGATTTCAAAAGTGTGGTGTGGGGTTCTTTAATGAGGCTGTGCCATAAAAGAAAGTCAGAAAATAATGATGAGGAAAAGGTGAATAAAGGGGTGTGTGTGTGTGTGTGTTCTCGCACAAGGGATGGGGAAGAAATTAAAATCTGTTCACTTTCAAATGTGAACTTACCTAATTCACTCTTTGCAAAACAATACGCAAACTTAAACATAGTCATCCTTCAACATTTGTGCTTATTCAGATGTTGCAATGTAGTTCTGCAGTCAAGTAATGTGTGTGAAAATACATACATTAAGGCTAATGTTTTGGTTTTTTATGGGGTACTCAAGGGTACACAGTACCAGCACCTTTTTTCAAGAAGAAAAGTAATGGTTAAACGTGTGGCACTTACTGCAACAACTTCATGATTAGTATTGACACCTTTTTTTTCTTTTTTAAAGAAGAAAAGAACTGATTAGGGCAAAACATAAACATGTGTATTAATGGAAAACATACAAAAACCACATTATATTTGTGTAAATTGCTGTGTGGGGGGGGGGGGAAGTTAGATTAGCAAAAATGGCATCTGATTAAAGATAAAGATTATGAAAATTGACTGGATGTTGTATATGCCTGGTTATCACTACGGCAAAAGTTTGGGATATTGTGTTCGTTTTTTAAGTTTTAAGTAAAATTAAGTTACATGAAGTTTTAGTTTCCTCAGTTTGTTTGATGAATAAAAATATTGCCCTTTATGACAGAGTATGAGTAGGTATTCAATAAATGTTTGCCTTTGAAAAAAAAACAATTCCCTGGGAACACACTCTAATGAAATGTGTTGCACATGCCTATGGACTATGTTAAGGCCTGTAAAAATTTAGCAACTAGCAGCTTATTCCCAGTCTACTTGTGGGATCACTGTACCCAACTTTGATCTGTGGAGCTGGCCATGTTACAGATACCACATAATGCTCATTCTGCACTTAATGAGACAGCATCTATGTGTTGCCATCAGATAGGCTGTACTCTTTCCTGCACTGGATTAAAATATTTAGGCAAGCTTACCTTGACATGTAGATGTTCAGATTAAAACACATGTCTGTAGCTATTGTTAATTTTAATTATCTTTTGAAGATATAAGAATACTTGCTTTTAACAATATTTTATTGATAATGTTAATATGGTTGTTGTTTTTCTCTTTTAGTAAAATTCATAGAGATTTTATTACAGTAAAGCGGTATATGCATTTTACTAAATTAAAAATAAAAGTTTGCAACCAATTTATTTATAAACCAATAAAATATTGGTTTTTAAACAGATATAAATACAGTAACCATTAAACACTTATGCAGCAGTACATCTCATTGGGCCTACCGTTGTTCTCTAATGTAGTACTGAGAGTTCATGCATCGTTTTTTGTTTTTCCAAAAGGCAATTAATAAATGAAGATTATTTAATCTAAAGACAGACATGTTTTAGATTTAACATGTGAGTAAAATGGAAGAGTGGTGATATCTCAAATTATGCAAGCATATAGTAGCTTTTCTACTATGAATTAGACTACAGTTTCTTAGCTAAAATAAATTTGAGGCAATTAACCCAGTTAGCAAATCACAAAAGGCAATTAACACCAAAGACTTGATGACATGATTTACTGAAAAGTCAGCCAGATATGTCTTTTACTTCTTCTCATATCTCTTGCATAGTTTGATTTGTTCAGTCTCAGGTTAGACTGCTGTGAACCTGGGCAAGATGGAGGCACTGTGCATGAGTAGATCCCATGTCTGAGAAATCAGTCAATTGCCTTCTCTGCATGGGGTTGCGTTCCCCTTTCTGAAGGAGCAGGTTTACAGT
Source organism: Lacerta viridis (assembly GCA_900245905.1). Lineage (NCBI taxonomy): Eukaryota > Metazoa > Chordata > Lepidosauria > Squamata > Lacertidae > Lacerta > Lacerta viridis. The sequence goes on along the minus strand of OFHU01000014.1, from coordinate 57,500 downwards.
TTGAGGATGCTTCTGAATCTTGCTCTGTCATTAAAGGTTCAGGTAGTCACAGTGGCTAGAAGTGGCTTTTAACAACTGTAGTTGGTTTGACAACTATGACCATTCCTGGACAGGGAGAAAAACTGGCTACAGTACCCCATGTGTTAGTTACTTCAAGACTGGATTATTGCAATGCACTCTCTATGAGGCTTCCCTCAAGCTTGATCTGGAAGCTGCTCTTAGTGTTAGTGAGATGGTGGATGAGTGCTTGGTAAACTGGCAGGAGCATCACTCGGGCAAGGAGGCAATGATTCATTACTCTTAGGATTTCTTCTCCAAAAAGAAGAACTTTGATTCAAGAATTGAATCAGAGCATGTCCAGGCAAATAAGCGAAGTAAAAAAAAAAATAAGTCAGCTTAATATTGGAATGGGAATGTTGATAACATGACTAGGTTACAACAATTTATAATTCAGAATAAAAAAAAAACAGATTACAGTCACAGGAATAGAGTAGATTCTGAGAAAACATATCTCAGATGTCAAAGGTATGGGGGGGTATGAATCCCTGTAACCCATGCATGTGGCGTAAATAACAAAAGAATTGGCTGGATGGCTGGATTTTAATGCTGGGCTTTGCACAGACTCTCCAGCAAAAGAGAGCCCCCGGGAGCAGAGCTTAAGCTCAGAAAGTCAAGCAGCACAGTGAAATATTAGGAATGTAGGCTGTTAAATCTTTTGTATATCCTGTTTAGTCCAAAGCACTCCCTTTTTCTACCCCTTTTCAATGGAAAGACCACACACTGTTAAGTAAGTTTAAAATGCTTTACTTACAAAATGTTCTGAAGGTGAGATTCATGGATTTATCCAAGCAGCAGCAAAGAGAACACAGGCAGAATACTATTGGGTAGAAAATACAGGATGATAATTTCAATGTCTTCCTTGGCCAGTTACATAGCACCTTCTAGGGTTTCAATACTCCCAAAAGTGAAAATCAGGACAAAGTTGTTAAGCTTTGTTGCCATACATCTGGATTTTCCCAGACATTTTGCCGATTCAGCAAAAATCTGCCTGGATGCCATTTTATTGCCCAATTCCTGTATGTGTCCAGGAAAACCAGGACATATTGCAGCCCTAACTTCCTCCCACATCAGAGAAGAGGGAGCATGATCTAGCTGAGTCTAGGAATATAACTCTATTATCTTAACCCTTTCATGCACTATCACTCATGCACGGTTATGTTTGACTGCAATTTTCCACAAAAGGCCAGTGTAAAGAGACACATCTTTCTGCTCCTTTGTACAGCTGCAACTGTTCAACCATACTGTAGTGTTTCCAGAGTGATACAGTAGCTGTAACAATATTAACTTCCTTGTTTCAACGCTACCTGGTAAAAGTACAGGTGCTGAATACAGCCTTGGTGCTGGATACAAACCAGACCACTCTTGAATGAGGATAGGAGACTTCACCATTTGCACTGGTAGTTCCTGCTACACTATTCTGGTGATATCCAGCATAGGATGTGGAGAAGGCACTCTACATTGAATGGTGAAAGAGGAATATGAGTTTCAAGAGTCGTTGATATTTTATTTGGAAGTTAGATCCCAGTTATTCCACTCTGGTATACCATCTGGGGATTCAAGGTGCATTGTGAATTCTCTTCATTTTGTTCCCTTGATGGTTTCCTTGAGCTTTTTCTTAAGGCTGGAAGAATTACGTAAACTGTATTTTAAATTTTTGGATAAATTACAATATGAGGAATATGGAATTTCATCTGTGCCTCATCTGCTGAAATATGTCTCAAAACTCCTGATTCCTTACAGTTCTTTAGTAGATGAACCACGTGACTGCATATTCTGCTTTTATTCTTATTTTGTATTCTCAGAAGATGAAAATGAACAGCGAATGAAATTATTGGGCTCATTTGACAAAATATACAGTTTCCTGAAATTTATCAAAATATCTTGGCACTACTAATATCTTTAAATACAGCTGAGTTTGACAAGCTTAGGAGCAAAGTGTAAGGTGAACATCAGGTGACCCATAAGATCTCTGTAGGATTGCTATAGTTTCAGTCTAAAGGGCTGTAGATGGAAACCTCTTTCTACCTCCAAACTGGAACATATTAACTAGGTCCCTAGGTGCAGTTGTCCTTGAGAAATCAATGGCAAGTCTTGCACAAGATCTATAGCAAATTCTGTGTTCTCATCTGTTTGAAATGAACAAGCATGGTAAGCATTCATTTTCGAAAGCTAAGCAGTCTCGAAATTAACTTATGCAGGTTATCTAATCATCCCTAGGATCTGACTGTTAATGCTGTTGCAAAACTACAGGCACATTTTTAAAATGTTCAAGTTGCTTTAAAAATGAAATAAATATTGCATTAAAAATCTCTCATAATAAAAGATCCATGTTGAAAACGAACACAGCTTCCCAGACGTGTTTCAGATGCACTGTTTTTTTATCTCCTAAACTTGCTTGGGAAAACAAGAGTGCCTTGTAAGCTCTCAAAGTTTGGTGCCATCAGTGCAATTGTTTGATAATTTGATTAATCACATTGATATGTCTATTTTCTAGACTCTTATTCTTTTCCATCTCCTTCTGAGCTGTAAGCAGGAGGTCCCAGGATCCATCCCTGGCATACTGAGCTGCAGTTGGGAGAGAATCCTGTATGAACCCCTTGAGATCTGAAAAAAAAATCTCTGTGAATTGAAGATTAAGATAGAAGGTTGATAAAGTATCATTTCTTTGTGTTTGTGTGGATGTGTTTCATTTTTCTTTCTTTTTCTCTTTCCTCTTTTCCTTTTTATTACTGGTATTTTGCTCTCTTTGGACATTAGCTTTGTTTGGTTTTTATTGTATTATATGTTGAAAACCTTTAATAAAATAGATCGAACCTTTCATAAAATGAAACCATGGAGATCTGCTGCCTGCCAGTGTAGACAATATTAAGCTAAGTAGACCAATGATCTGAACCAAGGTTTCTTTTTCTAGCCGAAACTCACCAGAACTCAGTTTCAGCACCTGTCAGGTGAATGCCATTGCCGTTATAAGAGAGCAAGGTTCATGGTGAGTTCTGGCACCTCCCCCCCCCCTGGAAAAATAGCCCTAGTACAAGGCAGCTCCCTGTATTTTCCTCTCCTCCTCCTCCTCCTCCTCCTTCTTTACCTACATGATGGCAGATAACAATATATTTAATTATCCACACAAATAACGTAATTAGCGCAATGAAGTTGTCTGTACTATACAACCCACTCCTTAAACACATTGACTTGGAAAGAATTGCCCTTTACTTATGTGAACTTTAAATTGTACTGAAATTGTTATGGCCTTTGGTTTGATAAAAATAAATTCTTTTATTGTATACATGAACTATGCTAGTAAGTAAACTGGCTTAACATTTTGGTCTTAGCTTTGTGTGCATTTTGGGCAGATTGGAATTTATTTATTTATTTCCTTTTAACAACGTATAGCAAAATGTTTGAGAGTGATGGTCACTGTTGTGAATGAGACATTTCATGTTGTAGTTCCCTATCTTTAACGAAAGGTGCAGCCCAAACCCAGGCAGGTCTACTCAGAAGCAAGTGCTGCTGAGTTTAATGGGGCTTTCTCATAATAGGACTGGGTATAGGCTTGCAACCTAAATTTTAACCACATTATGATTTCAGTTCTTTGCTTCCAGGGAAATTTAGGGTAGGCCTGCAAAATCTCAGTTTGGTAGCAGAATGCATGCATGCATTTTTAACCCCATGTTTTGCAGATTCCCATAGTGTCTCACAGCAATTAAAATGCAATAGAAATAACAATAAACATTCAATAGAGAAAATGGTGCTGAAGGGAGACAGTTCTCAGCTGGCGATGAATCCAGACACAAAAGGTCTCTGGCATTACCTTCACCTCCCTTTGATAGCCTTGGCAAACCTATAACATATCTTGAAGTGATTTAACAATAAAGAACATTAATGTAAAGAATGGCAACAGTTTCATATTTATGTAACAGATTTTTGCATGTTGCTTTAATCGTAAAAAAAAAACCAAGCAGTTTCCATTAAAACAAAATATACATTACATTTTTTCAGCAAAAGGAGTAACAATAAGTTAGCCAAACAAAAAACAAAATATAGATATAATATAGCGGTTAAAAACATATGTTCCAGAATGAAAGGACATATCAAAATATATGCCCATGTGTAAAACCACTAAAACAGTTTCATCAGTTTCATACATAAAGACAATAACAATTGCATATATAAAAACAATTTCAAATCAAATATAGATGCAGGCTGATACAAAATGAAGAGGGGTGCACTGTTCAGTTCTATTCCAGAGTTGTTTAGGCCAGATGTCATATTTTATACTTATAATAGTAATACTAATAATAATAATAATAGTAATATATTTCAATCTATATCTGTCTGTGGCCTAAATTACATTCTGATGAGCTTAGTGCTTATGTACAATTTTTGGGTTCTGGTTTGAAATATTTGTTAGGATTATAAAAAATATTATTTTGCAACGAGAATGAAATTCTCATTATAAAGAAAGTTAAGTATTTTGTAGAGTAAATAGAACTGTTCTGCTTTACTTCAGAGCAGAGAAGGATTACATGTATTTGAGTTTATGATTTATTCTCTAATATTCATTTCAGTTGGCTATGGCTTTAAGTGAGTACTGTAAAATACTTTCATTCCATTTTCATTATTTTGTTGATTTGTGACCTCGCAGCTAAGCTTGGGTTTATGGTTTTTGTTTGGGTTTTTTTGGTTTAAAAAAATCTAATAAATTCCTAAGAAACCTAATAAGTAAATACCCAAGGGATGTATTGGGTCCAGTCCAATTGCCAAACAGAAAATAATTCAATGGCTCCATGTATCATAACTTTTATTGTGCATTACTAACAAAGAGGCCACTATGTTATAGCCCAGATAATCAGCTATTTTCACTTCACATAATCAGGTTTTTCTAGGGTGCTTGGGAGAGATTCCCGGGGTTAGGGATGTAAGAAGGCATTCATCCTTCTTTGTTCTACCCTGTATTTGTTGCAAACAGCCTGTTTCTTTTCTGCTGCAGTTCATCTTCTGCCGAACACTATGTTATCCATCTCACTGTTCACCATGGTGAAATTACGTAACCTGACGGGATCACAGAATTATGTCAGTTATGTAAGTTATGTTGCCATGATGTTACTGAAATTACTGCAGTCTTTCCTTTCAATGCAAAATAATCAGAATTCAAATGAAGGCAAATACAAAGAATTACATGTCATTTGCGCAGCCAGGCGGAGTCCCCTGAACCCCGGGCGGCCCCTGAGTGAAATAATGACACGTGACAATGTTCTATGGGATTAAATTGGCCACAACTTTATTAATATTCAGATGTAGGGAGACCTTGGCTCAGGCATTGGGCGTTTATCCTTCCCAGCCCCCCAGCCGGGGTTCTGGGTAACTTCAGGGTTATCCAGCATGAGTGGGGAGTGGGCTAGCTCTGGAGAACATATGTTCAAGCAGATAGCCCCCCCCTATTTGCCGCCGCTGGAGGGGGAGGGCAGTGACGACCTCTGGGCATATGGTCAATGCCTTCCCCGAGACCCCATTAACGGGAACCCTGTTATTGACACCGCAATAGGGGTGGGGGTCACCGCCCCACCCCCACCCACAATTTTGTAGATGACTAAAGGATTCCGCCCAAGGCCTGCAACCGCCAAAGTTGTGACGAATTGCTACGGGAAAGGCGAAACCTGCCAATGCAGGGAAAGTCCTTTCCTGGCCCTTCAACAGCGACCTTGACATAGCAGCGCCTGCGTGCCTGTGTGGCTGTGGAAAAAAGGTGGTTAACCTGCAAAGTAAACGTCAATTGAGGGAGTGGAGGGTGGGGAAGCTCTGAATCCAACGGCCGCTTCCCAGGTATGACTCAAGTTCTATTGTGTGTACTGTATAATCCCTCCTTCTACCTGGCCAATCCCCCTGGCAACACCTCCCCAGCTGGGATTAATAAATAATAATAATAATAATAATAATAATAATAATAATAAATCTTTATTACGGTCATAGACCAGCAAAAGAGAAAATAAAACGATAGTACATAGTATAAATATTTCTTAAATATCGTCTTTTAACAATACTATTTCAGATCCCGTGTTAGATTAAAATTAAGCTAAAATTTAATGGGAGATAATTCCATTTAAGTATTATCTGCTATGGCTTGGTGGACGGCTTTATCGCTGTTGTTAGTTGATGTCACGACGCGTCTCAGTCTTGGTGCATGATAGCAAAATTTAGCTACAGTCATAGTTTGGTCTGTGCTGGTGTCCTCAATTAAATATCTAGTCAGCATTTCAATTGAACGGCCTGGTAGATTTTTTAACAGGGGTTCGATTAACTCCTTCCTCAAATCTCGATACAGAGTGCAGTGTAGGAGAACGTGGCTAATAGATTCGATTTCCTTGAGATCGCAAGGACATAGCCTCTGTTCTATTGGGATCCGAAGATATCTACCAGTTAGTAACGCCGAGGGATATCTACCAGTTAGTAGTCCCCAGCTGGGATTGGGCGGCTGCTGGAGTAGGTGGGGTCCACAGGTATCCAACCTGGGAAGGTGGTGCCAGGCCCAACTGCCAGGAGCTGCACCAAGGGGGCTACTCGTGACCACGCAAAACGCGCACCCCATTTGATGTGGGGAATGTTCATTACAGACTGAAAGCAGCAGCAGCAGCAGCAGCAGCAGCAGCAGCAGCAGCAAATACTGATCATATTTACTGGGTTGCCTTCCGTGGGACAAATAAAGAAACTTTGGCAATATCTGCTCCCGTTTCTGTTTTTGGTCAGAATTCTCCAACATCCCATGCCAGTGCCTATACTCCAAAAAGGACCTCCAGGACATCATATCGCCAAAGGCACCATTCCTAGCCCTAGTATTCCCAGATCCTGGGCAGTGAGCAACAGGGTTGCTTGGGCCAGTTGCAAGAAAATCCAGAAACAGGGTCATTTCCCACCCTTCCCCTCTTGTATACTAGCTTTGTGTTTTACTCTGCCACTGGTCCTGCCGAAAACATGCTAGACATTGTCTCAGGGTAGCACCTCCTTAGCCAGACAGTAGGGGTGGCGAAGGAACTTGTTCTTAAATGGATTCATACATGGAATGCACACTGTATTTGAGGAATGATGAAGTACTGCAGTGTATAGTGAGGTCCAGGATTTTGCAGGGGGGTGCATGAGTTTGGGGGGTGGAGTTTCTCATAGCAGTTCCCCGGGTTTCCATATATGCCCACAGGCAGGAAACTGGTCAGTGAGTTGTTATCTAACCACTGCAGTATATTGTTATATACCGGAACTAAAAAAAAAGCTTGCAAATAGCATCCACTAGGTGGCTCTCTCTGCAAGCACTCCACTCCTGGCAGGATCTTTGGCTTCAGCTTCTGTTCTTGTCATGCCCTGTACTCGGTGCCAGTACTTGCCTTCCATAGACTTTAATGGGTAGAAAAACCTTAGCCACCTTTGAACCATTGCTCAGAACTTTGCCAAATCAGAGAAAGCATGTGCTCTCCAACAAGCCAGAATAATGGTCATCAGTAGTTTTGCCCCAAATTTGAAAAATATAAATGATATGCCTGGAGAAAATCTCAAGAAAAAATAGACCCGTGAGTTCATTTTCAGCACTCTTAAACTTGCTTTTCCTGTGGCATTTTATTTTGGATCACTGTGGCATTTTATTTTGGCATATTCATAAACCTTATCTGGTAGATCATCTGTGCCAAATTTCATCTCTGCCATTTATGTTCTCTCCCACTTAAGTCTGGGGCTGTCATGCTCAATGTTGATGGGACTGAGGTACCCTGACATGATGTAAAATTGACACGGACCAGAAAAAGACAGATTCAGACATCCCTGATTGATTCCAAGGAGGAAGCATGGAGGGCCTGATCCACTCTAGAAGTAGCAGTGATGACATAATCCTCTAGATGTAATTTGTATTCACATTTATGAATGGACTTCGCAAATCAGGGCATTTCATCCACACTTCAAAGTAATTCTAGCTCCCTCTGCCACATATTATGTGACTGGACCTATTATTTCTGGAATTTGTGAATGTCTACACAAACAAAACTATGTATCAGCTTCAGCCAGCTCAAAATTGGCTGTAGCTGACACACACACACACTTCTGCCATCAAATTGAACAATAAAGATTTTGGAATTGGACGTAAACCAGTAATTTTGCTGATGATGAATGAGACAGAGTAGAACACAGCTTGCCCATCTGCAGATATATTAACTCTACAATACTGACATGAAGATAAATGAGTTTTATTATTAACTGGACACACATGATTCCAGGGGACATGTACAATGTAGATACTTCCTCTACCACAAAGCTCATTTACTTTTTCCTTGCTATAGTTGGGAAGCTTCCATTATTCATAGTACATGTATGCAGTTGTGAGTCATTGCTATAGAAACATATTAGGGAGTATTTCAACTAAATGATAAAAAAAAATAACCCAGTTGAAGATCAAAGTTAAGGCTCATGTTGGCTCAGGCCACACAAACTTGGAAACTAAGGCTGATGCCTAAAGAGACATGCCCCCGTCATCAGCAACGATGTTGTGCAATGTCACAAATTGTGCTTGCTTACCCTCAATGTACCCAATGTACCAATGTACTGGACCTGTATTGCCTTATGAAACATCAAAACATTACTATATTACTAGAGAAATCCTCTTGTGAGTTCACCCATACCTGCTACTTGTTTACATGCTTCTCTGACAAAGGTCAGTAGACGATGATGGGAATTGTGGATCAGCAACATCTGGAGGGTATCATACTGACTATCCTTGCAAAAGCTACTTGGACCTAAAGAAAACAACTATGACAAGCAATGAAGCCATGAGAGAGAACAAAACTCACCCGTCAAAATCAGGGATCATGGGCACTTTTGGAAATTTTGAGTGAGTACCATGGGCACCACCCCATCTGGCCACTTCCCTCTCCTTTCCCCTAGATCAGCCCTCCCCCAGAGAGACAGAAATCACACACACTTTTCCAAGGGATCTGAGTAAAGAATGGACCCAGTAGAATTAACCTGAGCATATTTGAAAAGCTAAGCAGGGCCTGATATGGTTTCAGATTGGATGGGGGATCTCAAGTTGAGATTCCTGCATTGCAGGGGGCTGAACGAGATGACCTTTGGGGTCCTTTCCAACTCTACAATTCTATACAAAGCTGAAAAGGGAAGTGACAAAGAATGTCACTCCTCTAACTTCCTCCTTCAGCACTCTGTATTTTTCAATGAAGAAAAGCCTAACAAAGTGCAGAGCTGGTGAAGTGGGTGCTCAGGGGCTTCATGGGCACCAGGGGAATATCTCAAGGGTGCCATTGCCCCCATGGGTGCTACACTGATGAGTCCTGATCTAAAAGTCCCAGAATAAACTTTGTTAGAGGGGACTCCTAGTCCAAATTTCAGTATCATCTGCTGTTGCTGCAAAAATTTTGTACATCTGTTTGAAAGAGATTCAAAGTGAATAATATATTCCAGGTGAACTAAGTACTGCTAAGCTGTAAAACCTTTTAACATAGGGAAGCCAACCATATAGGAAATGGATGGTCCAATGTATAGGATATGAGCGGAGGGGGGGAGCAGAATGACAGTAATAATCAAACACCAATACTAATTCAGTAGTCAGTCATAGTTTGAACAACAGAGAAGAATTCAATAATACACGCTTTTGTGTTTTTGTAGAGAGAGGGTCCTTGCTCCAGCTGAAAAAAGAAAGAAAAATCTGTCTGGAGAAATTAGAAAGATATCACTCTCCTTCCTGAGGCTCATTCATACATACTGATTGCATCCTTTTGAATGTAAAGTAGTTGCAAATCCAGTTCGCATAAGCCCTTAAATCTAGTTTATGGATGTTTTGCATCACTGGAGGCAACACAGCCCAGACAGAATACATCAGCCTAAGCATGTTGCCGGATACAAGCTCTTCAGTTTAGTCCTATTTGGGCGTTATTAGAATGAGGGTTAAATACCTGACATAGAGGCAGCAGAGCCAAACACCCCACCAGTGTCCACATCCAGGCCAGCTTTCCTTCTCCTCTATGTGCATTCAGCACAAAGGTTTCAACAGGCTTTCCAAGTGTGTGCAGCTCAGTGATTCGTAAGCTCAGGCTTTTCGGGGAAGTTCATTTTCGCAATCCATGTTAATAGGCCTAAATTGATTTTATTGGTATTTCTTAATGAACATTTTCTCTTGTTTCATGTAAACTGCTCAGAGGTTCTTGATGGACGAAGCGGTATAGAAATCTTATTAAATAAATATGTGAGCAAATTCTGATTTGCAGCCTTGGAAGAAGGCAAAGAAGTCCTTTTCCCGGAGAGAATAAATCAGGTTATGCTTATTTCCCACAAGTGATTGGTGGGCCTGCGTGGTTGGGGGCAGGGGACTGCCTTGCTCTCGTGACTTCCACAAGTCACTACTGGTTACTGAGAGTGGGAGAGGCAAGGCATCAGGCTTCGGGAAATCAGATCCCTCCCACGGTGGCAGCCAAGAACCAGAGAAATGATAAAAGTTCTTATCAATCAATTTATTCAATAATTCTCAGAGCGCAACAGAGGAATGCAGCCTTCCCTAAATAATGGTGTTGCTACAAGTAAAGTCCCACCCCCTACATCATTCCTGCGTCGGCTAATCTGAGCTTTCTGCCTCTGAGCTCCCTGTTCTCCTACCCTCAATGCCCGTCTGGTCCTGGGAGGGGGGGTCAGGAATGCTTTCTAAAGACACTGAGTCTGTCAGCAGGGGCGTAGCAAGGGGGGTGAGGGGGGCAGGCCGCCCCGTGTTCCATAATGGAGGGGGTGACAAATTATCAAGAATTTATTTTGGGGGGGGAAATGAATTTTTTTTGAATTTTTTTTAAATGCCTGCTCCGAAGGTCTTATCTTACTATACTAGGGATTATATAGCTATATATGAAATTTCATGCATATCGGTTAATATCTTGACCCTCCTCCACCAAAATAGCTGTTCACTTGGCTGTTTTCCTATGTCATGAAGGCTGAAATTTCAGTTCAGAGAACACTTACTGTTCCCAACCCTAACCCTGTGGAAAGCCATCTAATTAGACTTTAATTTGATTTTGAGATGTTTTTAGGAGGTAATTTAATTATTGTTTGATTTTATACCAATGTTATGTATCTGATGTTAGCCACCCTGAGCCCGACTTTGGCCGGGGAGGGTGGGATATAAATAAAAGTTTTTTATTATTACTTGTTATTATTCCTTTGTAAGAAAATATGAAATAACGTAAAACCATTTTTGCGGGGGGGGGGAATCAATGGGGGGGTTGACAAGAAATTTTCCGCACCGGGTACCACCTGACCTTCCCATGCCTGGGGGGGGGGGTGACAAAAATTTTTTTGCTCCCGGGTACCACTTTACCTTGCTACGCCCCTGTCTGTCAGCTGTCTCTCCCCTGGTGGTGCTGATTCTTCTTCCTGCTGTTCCTCTCCAAATATTTCCCAGCTTCTCCCCTCTGCAGCCTCTGAACTATGGCCTTCTGCAAACCACTGTTCTAGATCTATACTGCCCTCCTGTTCTCGGCAAGGTTCAGGAGAAGAGGGGGGTGGTCGCCACCATTCCTCCTCAGTCCTGCCCCTGACAGCAGGAGACACAGTGCAGGTGTGCAGCAGCGGAGCCAATCTAAGGCCCTGGATATTCCCTCTTGGTAACTGGGAAGGCAACTGGGATAACTCAGTCGGTAGAACATGAGACTCTTAATCTCATAGTCAGGAATTAGCGCCCCATGTTGGTAAAAGAGTCCTGCATCGCAAGGGGTTGAACTAGATGCCCCTCGTGGTCCCTTCCAACTCTATGATTCTCACGTGGCCGGCTACTGCTTCTCTCCATCACCTTGAGGAGATGTCATGCTTCCTTTCCATCCATGTTCTGTGGATTCTGAACATCCTCACTTTCCTGTCATTGACAATTGATCTCATCAGCCAGGAGATATATTCAAAAATGTTATAAAAGAGGGAGGGAGGGAGGGAAAATAAAAATCCCTTGTGGATTAAAAATTTTAAGGTCACTTCATTAAACTGGAGTTTGCTTTCTTCTTTAATGCATCAGATTGGGTGCCATTGAGAGGAAAGGGGGATCATTGGAATAAACTCATCACTGTGGAACAGTTATATAAATCACAAAAAAGGAATCCGAGTGAATCAAAAAAATACAGTTAGAAAACGAGAAGGGATGTCAATAAAATGACCTCAGCTCAAGAATTTGTTGTCGACTGATGCATTTGCAGGGCTTCAGTTTGCATCAAAATTACTTCAGAGCATAAAGCCCTTTCTGACAAAAGAAGGCTTAACTCAAGAATTAAATGCATCCAAGGTCACATTCTTCTCATGCGGTTAGGGCTATAGGAAGTGATTATCATTTTATTCCAAGTTTTACTCTCAATCCTCGGTGAAATTATTCTGTATCTAAGATACTCACTTTGGCTAAAACAAATACTTTATTTAAAAAGTTGATCATATCAATAATGCGCACACTCCTCTTCCTCTAGCGAACCTCAAAATATAATTTTCCACTTCAGTATGGTTGGGGGTAGGACAGGCTTTCTCAAAATGGACCAATAGGCTCCTACCTTATACACCACACCAAGGTTAGTTACATGATGATGATGCCTAGTTCACTAGAAGTCATCAGATATTCCAGAGAAGACTGTCAGCTTGCATGATTTTCAATTTGAAGTTTCTAATGAAAAAATCCTTCTAAATAAATCCAAAAATATCCTTCTAAAATTTTGTGTACTTTTGCATACCGGATGTAACTTCATTCCAGAAATGGGATATGTGAGTTCTGCACTGATTTTAAGAGTTCCTCAGAAAAGTTATTTATTTCTTTTATTTATTTCATAAAATTTATACACCATGTGATTATAAAAAACCCTCAAAGTAGTTTACAAAAAGAATAAAACAGAAAAATTATAAGTAAAAACAATTAGAACATTCAGAAAATTAAAACCAGGAATAAATTGAAAACACATAAGCATTCTAGATTCTAGAGGGTGAAAGAGGAGAGCGCAAAATATGGTCTGAAGCTCAACATCAAAAAAACTAAGATCATGGCCACTGGTCCCATCACCTCCTGGCAAATAGAAGGGGAAGAAATGGAGGCAGTGAGAGATTTCACTTTCTTGGGTTCCATGATCACTGCAGATGGTGACAGCAGTCACGAAATTAGAAGACGCCTGCTTCTTGGGAGAAAAGCAATGACAAACCTAGACAGCATCTTAAAAAGCAGAGACATCACCTTGCCGACAAAGGTCTGTATAGTTAAAGCTATGGTTTTCCCAGTAGTAATGTATGGAAGTGAGAGCTGGACCATAAAGAAGACTGATCGCCGAAGAATTGATGCTTTTGAATTATGGTGCTGGAGGAGACTCTTGAGAGTCCCATGGACTGCAAGAAGATCAAACTTATCCATTCTGAAGGAAATCAGCCCTGAGTGCTCACTGGAAGGACAGATCCTGAAGCTGAGGCTCCAGTACTTTGGCCACCTCATGAGAAGAGAAGACTCCCTAGAAAAGACCCTGATGTTGGGAAAGATGGAGGGCACAAGGAGAAGGGGACGACAGAGGATGAGATGGTTGGACAGTGTTCTCGAAGCGACTAGCATGAGTTTGGCCAAACTGCAGGAGGCAGTGAAAGATAGGCGTGCCTGGCGTGCTCTGGTCCATGGGGTCACGAAGAGTTGGACACGACTGAACGACTGAACAACAACAACAACAACAACAACAACAACAACAACAACAAGCATTCTAGATATTTGGGTAGGCATGTTGAAACAAAAATATTTTTAGCAGCTGCCAAAAAGAGTACAGTGCCTCGATCTAGATACATCCAAGAAGTGTTTCAGTTAAACGTGTTGTAAACTTTGTATGAGAAATCGGGTTGGCAAAAACGGAACTCCACAGTGCACTTTTTGTTTGCCAATGTAGCTGAGTCCAGGGAGTTTCCCTGAAATGTTGCTGGACTACCACTCACATCTTCCCTGACCTTCAGCCATGCTGACTTGGGATGATGAGAGCTGGAATGCAACAGCATTCTTATGATGTTCTGTAGGATGTGATGCTATGAGCAACCTCTCCTCTGATGACCAAAGGAACCATACAGGTGTATGCAGAGGCAGACATTCTTTTGGGTAACCCGATCCTGCATTGTTCAGGGTTTTATTTAACAAGACTTCGAACATGGCCCAGCCATTGATCAGCAGTCAGAATTGTCCAGACAGGACTGAGGAAAAAGAGTTGAAAAACATGGGGGAGTGGTGCAATTGTAGAGACCGTGGCTGGGGTTGGAAGCTCATGGTCTTCTGGATGCTATTGGACTGCTGATCAGGGGTGGTGGCAGTCGTAGTCCAACAATATATTGTGGGTGACAGATCCTTCCCCCGCCCAGCTCTTATTCAATATGATGACCACCCCAGACAAAGGAAGAAGGTTGAGCAACAGACTCAAGCCCTAAGAATATCTCAGGATAGCTCATTCTATATAACTGCAGGGAAATGGGCCAGTTCTAGTGGACGAGTTAACACAGCAGCAGCAGGAAGCACTGATATAAGTAAAGGCTGGCGCTCTTTCTACCTGTTTTGCCTAGATACTTTCACTGGAGCAGTGCTAATTATAATTAATGTGATCACATAGTTTTATTCCCTTTTTTGATGAAGCTCACCACATGAATGACACTGAAACATCTATAAAAATATAACAAATTAGATGTGTCAAGCTGAATGATAATGGTCTAGATGTAGGGGAGATTGTGAGACAAGTTGTATTACCTGACTAATCTGTGCCTGGGATGTGCAATTGTGCACAACCAGTAAAAGTGCCTTAGCACCCAAAGATTTAACTGGCATGAAATGAGTGATGTAAATCTGGCCATATAACATTTGTGCAAATAGTTATGCCAGGTATCTCCTGCAAACCTACATTAGGTTTTATAGGAAATGGCTCTCAGTTATTTCCAAGGTGAGTTTTTTTAAAAAAATTATTTTTAAAAACCCTGTTAACATGAATATAACTGTGGAATGTTTTAATTTATTTGTTTTTATGTGGATTGTGTTCTGTATTTTGAGATTTTTAGATATGCTGCCCTGAGATGCTGCTGCTGCTGCTGCTGCTGCTAATTTTGGATGAAGGACAGTCTATAAATTATACAAATAAAATAAAAATAAACACATGCATATGTTCTTCCATTCAATATACAATTAACCTCTCGACAATCAGAATGAGAATTATCAAAATAGTTTGACATGGTTGTATCAAATTCTATTCTGCACAGAGTAAATGCACTGAAATTAATCTGTATAACTAATTTAGGCACATTAATTTTAATGGCTCTACTCTATAGACCTATAGATTCAATACACAATATGCCCAGTTTATGGCCAAGATCTGACAACTTTTGTCCACTTTCAGAAAATGAAAAGTAAGCTTTCCCAGCATTGATCTTGGAACTGCCGCTGTAAAAGGGGTGTTCAGACAAACTCCATCCACTCATTCTGCAAATGCATCACTCACCCAATACTCCTCTTGTGTCAGGCCCCCAAAATAGTACTGACTGTTAAACCAGCAAATGCAGAAGGCTGCCTCTCTTTGTAGCATTTTATAGGCGACTGGCACACTGAAGATGAATGCTTCTTTCTTTTTCTTCTATTTTAACAGCGACAGAAACAACAGCAGCAGTAATATTCTTCAGTAATGTATCTGAAGAAGTGTGCATGCACACGAAAGCTTATACCCAGAACAAACTTACCGGTAGTTGGTCTCTAAGCTGCTAGCAGTAATACAGTGATAGTACATAGCGTTTCACTATACACTGCACTGCAAAATAATAATAAAATCTAGGGTTGTATCTAGTGTTACAGGGTCAGGTAGGTAGCCATGTTGGTCTGACACAGTTGAAATATAGGCTATATTAGAAAATAAAAAAACTGTCCAGTAGCACCTTAGAGACCAACTAAGTTTGTTCTTGGTATAAGCTTTCGTGTGCATGCACACTTCTTTGATTGTGTCCTGTTCACATGCTGATCATGGGAGGACAGAGCATAGCTATAATCTATCATGATGATAGATAGTTATCACCATGGCTTAGCGACAATGGCAGTACCAGGCCTCGGAAACAGGAAGTTTCAGCCATAGTGAGCAGGTACTTCCTGTTTTGGTTCCTGTCATCATGTTACTAGAAACAATCTCTTTAGACCATAGATGGTCACGTTTTCTTTTATTTTAACACACACACCAACCAATAACTCAGGGAATGTAGGGCACCATTTTTATACTCACTAGATAATCCCATTCAACTGAGATAACTGAAGGGCATTTACCATTTGCATCAAATTTATGCCCTGTAATTAAATGTTTAACCAGGTTCTCCAATGCATCAAGGCTAGCCGCATTGTATCATTAGCGATTGTAGTTTATTTCACAGGGAAAATAACCTGCTTTTTTATGTTATCAGTAACACTTATTACTTTATTTCCTTTGTGTGTTGTTCCTATTCAAAGAGGAGGGGGGTGGAATATTGCGATCCCCTTGGAGTTTTTTTATGAGTTAACCTCCTTGTAGCATCTGAGTATTTTTTTAAAAAATGAATTCATTGAAATTCAGTTCAAAAAAGAATGTAATTTACTGCTGGTTGATAATAAGAGATCATCTGGCTTCAGCTAGACTTGGGTGGCTGTGTCTAATAAAACATTTGATGCAATCTTGATTAGACCACACAAAGCCTGGTATTTGGGAAGCACTGCATGTGATTTGGGCTTTTATATCATCCTAACCCTAGTGTCCCTTGCACTGAATGATATAATCAGTTTAAATGTATGTACTCTAATGATGTGTTTGTCATGAAAACAGAGCCCACAATCCCTTCATCAATGTGACAAGGAAGAACAATTGATTTAATTTGTGGCTGGTTGCTAAATATTACTGTGGTGGGATGATTTTAAGAGTTCCGATAATTACGCAAAGCTGCTTTATGCATAATTTCTACAGACGATGGGTGATAAAGCTGGGCATTACCCTTGGCAGTTTTGCTGCTCTTTGTTTTCAGTTTTCAAAAAGAAATGAATATCCTATTAACTTGAGCAGTGGAAAGCTAATGAAGCTGGGAAGAGAGATGTAGAGACTCACCATTCCTGTCTCCAGTGCCATTCTACACCTTTTCCAAACCAGGGTAGTTTTCATACTAATAACTTAGTCCTGGTATCTTACATGAGAGAAGAACACTTTTATGGATTTACTTACAGGTAGGTAGCCGTGTTGGTCTGCCATAGTCAAACAAAATAAAATAAAAAAATTCCTTCCAGTAGCACCTTAGAGAACAACTAAGTTTGTTCTTGGTATGAGCTTTCGTGTGCATGCACACTTCTTCAGATACACATGCACACGAAAGCTCATACCAAGAACAAACTTAGTTGGTCTCTAAGGTGCTACTGGAAGGAATTTTTTATTTTATGGATTTACTTATTTAGAGTAAGGGATGAGGAACTTAAAAAAAAAGGACAAGTCTTTGTCCCAAATAGACAGTAACCCAAATGTTGATCAGCTTGGGGAAGAGATATAAATGTATGAGGGGTTAAATATAAGACTTTTGAGTTTCACAGTCCTTTTCTGCAATGGCTCCCCATACAAGGAATGTACTCCCCAGGGAGGTTCATCTGGCTCCATCCTTATACATCTTTAGGTGCCAGGCGAAAACATTCCCCATCTACCAGGTCTTTGGCTGATTAATATAGTGGTAGCTCAGGTTACAGACGCTTCAGGTTACAGATGCTTCAGGTTACACACCCCACTAACTCAGAAATAGTACCTCTGGTCAAGAACTTTGCTTCAGGATGAGAACAGAAATTGTGTGGCGGCGGCGCGGTGGCAAAGGGAGGCCCCATTAGCTAAAGTGGTACCTCAGGTTAAGAACAGTTTCAGGTTAAGAACGGACCTCCAGAACGAATTAAGTTCTTAACCCAAGGTACCTTTACCTTTACCCCTGACCATTATGTCCAGTCGCGGACGACTCTGGGGTTGCAGCACTCAACTCGCTCTATAGGCCGAGGGAGCCGGCGTTTGTCCGCAGACAGCTTCCGGGTCATGTGGCCAGCATGACTAAGCCACTTCTGGCGAACCAGAGCAGCACACGGAAATGCTGTTTACCTTCCCGCTGGAGCGGTACCTATTTATCTACTTGCACTTTGATGTGCTTTCAAACTGGTAGGTTGGCAGGAGCAGGGACTGAACAACAGGAACTCACCCCATCACAGGGATTCAAACCGCCGACCTTCTGATCAGCAAGCCCTAGGCTCTGTGGAAAAACTCCATGTTAAACCTTTCCACCAGTACACATTTTGTTGTCGTTTAGTCGTTTAGTCGTGTCCGACTCTTCGTGACTCCAAGGACCAGTGCACGCCAGGCACTCCTGTCTTCCACTGCCTCCCACAGTTTGGTCAAACTCATGTTAGTAGCTTTGAGAACACTGTCCAACCATCTTGTCCCCTGTCATTCCCTTCTCATTTTAAACCTTCTTTAATGCAATCCATTTCTGTGTCAATTAATGCAATTATACTTAACACAAACAAACAAAAATACCTTGTCATGAGCACCACATGAACACAATGTAACCTGATCAGTTGGTTACAATTGCAAGCTTCTTTTAAGCCTTGTTACAGTCAGGGAAGGCACACAGGAACGCCCCCTCTCGGCCCATGGGTGGCACGTTGGTGACCTCTAGAAATAAGGGGTTCTGAGCTAGATGGACCAATGGTACAATGTACAATTACTTTGAAAATGAATTGCATAAATGGAAGGATTCAATAGACAAAGGTCATTAATTAGATTTCTATTTATTAATTAGATCTACATTATAGTGCTTGAATATGAAGTGTGTTTTGTCTGGGTGATTGTTGTTGTTGTTGTTGTTGTTGTTGTTGTTGTTATTTAATAGCTTTATAACAGAAATGAATTGTTAGTTGCATCCAGGTCCCAAGAGAATATGCTATTTGACCTTGATGCTCTCCATGCAAAAGTCATTGCCATATGGAACAGGCTTGTAATTCCTTTTTCTGACATGAAGGGATCGAGACATTGCCACATGCCACAGCATCTCAAAAGCTACTGTAAAAGGCATCTTGACTTGAAGAAAAGGCAGCTTTAGTAGCACAAGTCCCAGGCAATTTTAGGAGCTGATAGGAGAAGTTCTATGAGCGTGTTCTGCCTTCATTGTGTGTAACAGCAGTGAAATATTATTCAGAAACACTTGTGTATGGAATTCAAATTTCCTTGCTTCCTGGCAACAGCAGGAGATTCATGCTGAAAAGTGACATTGTTTGTGACACTGGATGTGGCAGCTTAATGAAAGGGTTTGTAAACAGATTTAATATTGGGATTTAGTATGTAAACATGAAGAGTTCTGTTGTACCTGTTAGGCCAGAGCCAAAAGGGAAAGGATGGATCTGGGATGTAGATCAGAGATCAGCTCAATTCTCATTTCTGCCATAACATCAGCAGATGGCCTTATCAGCCTCTCTCAGTGCAGTTACAGGTACACACACAGATTCCCCATCTACAATATGGGGTTAATAATACTTTGCTTACATTAGATCAACCTCCCGCAACCTGGAACCCTCCAGATATTTTGGACTAAAACTCCCATCAACCCCAATGAAGACTCATGAGGAAAAGAGACAGTGAAAACAGGTTATATTTATTAATATAACAACCGAAGCTCTGCAAACAAAATTAACCTAAATCAGAAACTAAAAACCGGTGAGGATTTTTGCTCATTCTGGCAGGAAAGCATCCCTCCAGACCCCTGGGCACATTAACAGCCATAGACTACAGCTCCTCTGCCAAGGGCTGGGAGAAAATAGCTCCTTCTTGCTAGGGGAGCCAAAGGTGAGATATGACTGAGAGGTGATATGATGACCATCTTCAAATATCATAAGGGCTGTCACGTAAAAGATGCAGCAAGCTTGTTTTCTCCTGCTCTGGAGTGTAGGACTTGAACCAATGCCTTCAAGTTACAAAAAAGGAGATTGTGACTAAATATCAGAAAGAACTTTCTGACAATAAGAGCTGTTGTACTGTGAAACGGGTTCCCTTGAGAGCTTGTGGACTCCTTTGTTGGAGTAAGCAGAAGAAGGATGGCCATCTGTTATGGAAGCTTTAGTTCAGATTCCTGCATTGCAGGGGGTAGACCAGATGACTAATGGGGCCTCTTTCAACTCTATGATCCAGTGAAGGTATGGGAACCCAACACATGCACCCAGGCCATACTCATGTTGTCTATTTTGGGCCTAAAGGGCACCCCCACACTCCCTACCCAAGGAAATTAAAAGTTAGAGAAATGTCAGGGAAATGGAATAAACAGTCATGTGAATGCAGCCTAGCTAATCTCAAAAGTTTGTTGGGTTTTTTTTTTTTGAGGGGGGGTGAAGTATGGATTTGTGGTCCTAGGGCAACAAAGCACTTTAATCCACTTGAATTCTGCAAACCCAAATTCCCAATATGTGTTTGAATCTTTCTCACAAAATATCGAACACTTTGGAGAAATCAGCTATGAATGTGATTTATTTCTAGGATATTTGATTTAATGTATAAAAACTCATGTGACTCCTTCATCATGCACCTTCATGGAAATCTCAGCAATTAATGGTTTGTATTTCAGGGTGAACACCCATTTAAACTTTCCTCCATACCTTCCTCATATTATTGTACTGAAAAAGCACTTACCTCTATTATATCTTCTAAATGGAGTAATTCGGTTTTGAACATTTCTAACTAGGAGGGTATCTTATTAGCACATTAACTCCTAATGTGTTGTAAATCAAATAGGTATAGCCATTCCCCCACGGGCCTAGATTATATATAGTATGCAAATATTGAATATTTGCTATGTAAAACATCCTAAATAAAATATATTGGCCAATAAAAACTGATGGGAAGGCATTCCAATGACACACTACTACAGATGTAATTTTAATATTAAAGTCCATGGATCATCTCTTTCTATGACCAGAGGTCAACAAATGAGCTTGCTGCAAGAGAACGCATGCTTTGGTCCAGTGATGCACGCTCAGCATAGTATTAGGGAGAGAGCCTGAACTTCTGAAGCTTCAAAGAAGGACACTGTTTGCCTCCTGTTCTCAGAGTGGCCAAATGGATGCCTATGGGAAGCCTACAAGCAGGACTTCTATTCCTCCGCAACTGGTATTCAGAGGCATTCCAACTCTGATATGCAGCCATAATGACTAGCAGGCATTTAGCTCACAGAACTGTGGGCTGCCTATCAGGTCAATCAAAGCTTGTAGGGAGGAGGAGGAGGAGGAGGAGGAGGAGGAAAACTTTCAGCTTTCCTTAACAAAAACGGCCCTTTAATGTAATTTGAGTATAACGATAAAATATGAGCTACAGAATGCAGATTCTCAAATACTGTATTTATCCGACTGTAATGTGCACCTTTTTTTGGACAAATTATGCAGTGAAAATTAGGGTGCACATTAGATTTGACGGTGCCAGCAAATACTTTTTTTGGTTTCAAGGTTTTGAAAACTGAGGTGCACATTAGATTTGCATAGATCATTATTGATTCATTATTACAAGGGATGCTTGCATGGTTGTCAATATTTCACATTCCCCATGTCTACAAGTTTAATTTGTAGAATACAAATTTGGTTTTAAAATGACTCTTTCTGCAATATGCAGGTGTGGTGCAATTCGAGGCTTGTGATGCAATCTTAAATTCACTTTAGCCCTATCCAAACATTCTGCCTGAACAAATAAGGGCAAAGAGTGCATAGGGAGTATATTGAGTATAAAGGTCTGAAGGATTTTCTAAGAAGACTCCTTATGATCAGGAACCATGAACATAAGAATGTTAAAAGAGCCTGCTGAATCAGTCCAATGGCCTCATCTTTCCAGCATCCTGTTCTCTTAGCAGCCATCCAGATCTCTGTGGGATCTAAGCACATGGCAGGAATGAGCCAGCTCCAAGTGGAACTTTACAGCCAGCTGCAGAATACGGGCAGGAACAGAGAGGTTTAGTTTTGACACAGGCTGAGGAGAGGCCAGAGCTGCCAGAACTGACCCTCTCTGACCTTGGATGGCCAGTTGCCAAGGGAACAACTGAGAGTGGGCTGGAAAGCTCTCAGGAAGCTCAAACAGGCACAAACAGACACAGAGACAGTCTTTTGGAACAGTAAAAGGTTGGAGCTGATCCAATAAATCTGAAGAGTCAGCAAATTGGAGGGCTGCTGGACAGGAAGCAAAACAAGAGACATAAGGGGCGAAGGTTCAATATCTTCTGTAGGAACCAGAAAGAGTCTAAAGAAGGGTCATCTTGAGTGATAATGTAGGTGGCTTTGTTAGAGCGTCCCAGAGCTATCTGTTTTTTTGTGTGTTGTTTTTTTTGCAATAAATCCTCCTTTTTAATTACCTATGTTTACTGTGTTATCAAGCTGGGAACCTGGACTCCTGACAGCACAGGAGCTCTCTTCCCTCCTGCAGTTTCCAGCAACTGGTATTCAAAAGCATTACTGCTTCTCACTGTGGAGGCAGAGCATAGCTGTTCTGGTCAGCGGCCATTAATAGACTTATCCTCCAATATCCTGAATTATCTAGGTTCCTGATTGCAGTGAGGCTTCAAAAACATGCTTGGCCAAATGTGCTTAGAAGATGCCTTCACAGCTTCCCACAGGGATGGTGGGGTGGACGAGGTCCACTCATTGTGCACAGGACAATGGGAGGACAAGCCTTCAATGCACATTTTGTCCTTGCGTGCCTAGGCTGAATGTCTGTCTGTCTGTCTGTCTGTCTCTCTCTCTCTATATATATAATTTTATAAAGACAACAATCAACAAAAAATCAACAATCAACAAAAACTAACAAATACAAAACAGTATAACCATGCAAAAGAAAAAACCTACAATAAAAACAAAAAACTTATTATTATCACTAACTTCTGTCCTTTACATTGTATCTTGACTTCCTCTCACCTCCCCTTTCTGCGTTCTTTGTCAATCATCTTTAGTAATTCCCTATACATCTTAAAAAATCTTATTCTACTATAAAAAATCATTATTCATATCTAATATCTTTACTCATTCTCTCACACTTCCTAAACACTTAACCAAACTCTAAATCTACAGTCTAGCTTTTCTTCCAAATTATATCTAATTTTCAATCATACAATAATTTTTAAGATACAATTTAAATTTCTTCCACTCTTCTTCCACCGCGTCGTCCCTCTGGTCACGAAGTTTCCCGGTCATCTCAGCGAGCTCCATATAGTCCATCATTTTCATCTGCCATTCTTCAATCGTTGGAATTTCTTCTGTCTTCCAGTTTTTAGCTATCAAAATTCTAGCTGCTGTTGTGGCATACATAAATAAAGTTCTATCACATTTTGGAATTTCTTGGCCTAGGATGCCCAGTAAAAAGGCTTCTGGTTTCTTTTTAAAATGTGTTTTTCAACACCTTTTTCATTTCATTATAAATCTTTTCCCAGAAGTCTTTTACCTTTGGGCACAACCACCACATATGGAAAAAAGTTCCTTCTGTTTGTTTACATTTCCAGCACTTATTACTTTGTCCATAATACATCTTTGCCAATTTAACCAGTGTCAAATACCACCTATAAAGGCTGAATGTCTTAAGAGGGTTTTTCTTGGAAGTAAATCCACACACACACACAAATCCACATCAGCAACAGTAAGACAATGGGCACTGTACATAGCAAATAGCTGGTAACTGGAGTCCATATGACAAGTCATATTTGGTATATTATCATGTTCTAGAAGGCAGTGCACTCTGCTTAATGCAGTTTTGCAAGTCATTAGCCATACTTCGGTTGCCTCTGTGGAAAAACATGCCTTTGGGGAAAACTGGGTATTCCGCAAACTGTAACATGAATCAACCCCAAAAGCATCTTGAGTACTTGGGGAAATGAAATTATTTAATTTATTAATTGATTGATTGATTAATGTTTATGCACCCCATATCTCATAAAAATGCTTCCTTGCTATTGCCATGTTCCCTCGCCCTGCATTTTTCTTCATTTCCAACATATACATTCAACATCTTTTTTCAAAATGTGAAAACAAGTTCGAGGGAGGTTAAAATAGCTGTTCTGCCGTAATAGCATAATTTGTTTCTTGGGCATTAAATGAGAATGCTGGGATTTTTAATTCCTTTGCTTGGTTTCCAGCATCTCCTATAATTAATTTTCTCTTATTTTGCTGCTATAAAATCAAATGGAAACTAATGACGTGGAACCCCAAATTGTCAAGGCAGAGATGAGCCTCTTCGACAACATGGTGGGAAGGCTCTTCTTTCTGACAAAATAGCAGATGACTTGCGTGGTTTGCCACGAGGTTGGTGTTCTTTGCCTGGTAGTGATGTTTTGCTTGAATTAGGCCACCCAGCGCCTGCAGTTTGGAAGCAAAAACAAGCCATCCCTTCTGTCACTGCTTTTTGTCAATTTTGCAATAGATTAACGGTGTGATTCCATACATATTGGGATGGAGGAGAAATTCCTTTGGTCTGCTTTTTTGCAGAGAACCGACCCAATGCTCCCAAGCTTTCTTGCAGAGTTGGACGGCACACTTCTGAGGATTATGAAAAATGTACTTTCAGTGCACAGGAAAAGTGGGCACAAATATTTTGTTCCAAGCAGGGTTTCCAAAACTTAGGTCTCCAGCTTCCTTTGGACTACAATTCCCATCACCCCTAACCACTGGTCCTGCTAGCTAGGGATGATGGGAGTTGTAGTTCAAAACCAGCTAGAGACCCAGGTTTGGGAAACCCTTGTTTAAAGGATGGGTACAAAATGCATATCTCCCTGATGAAAGCATTTGAAAGTGTGCATTTGAAATAAATGCCACATGCACATGTTGAAGCACATGACTTTCAACCAAAGAATCCTAAGAAGCATAGCGTACCCCTCATAGAGCTGCAGCAACCCTTAGCAAACCACAGTTCCCAGGAATCTTAAAGGGGAGCCATGTACATAGCCAAAAAATGTACATAGCCAAAAAATGTATATGAAATGGGGCAGGATGTATGGAATGGGATGCTGATTGATGCTCAGAAAAAATTCTTTAACCCTGGATGAATACACCTCCTCTTTAGACACTTTTCACTTTTATAACACACCCACACAAAGGTAATTTTGTGGTTGGGTTCAAGCAATAATAAATAAATAGGCACCAGTGAGATGGAAACGAGATGGAATTATCTGCTCAGCCCTTCGCTATATCTGTAAGGTGTATGTCTCGCTGAGCTCAAATAGCCTTGCTCCCAGGCATAGCATTTGTGAGGAACCTTTGGTCTTCTGGATGGTGATGAAGTGCAACTCCCATCATCCTTGTCCGCTGGCCATGCCTGCTAGGCCTGATGGGAGCTGTAGTTCAGCCACACGTGCAGAACCACAAGTTCCCCACTCTGAGTTACGGGACTGCAGCCCTTAGAGCTCCATTCCTTGAGCGAACTCCTTTCCCCAAAGCTGCAGATCCACAATCTATTTAAGAACTTATTTATTGATACGAGCACGCCGACAGTACAATAAAACTGTAAGGGAAAGCCCATTTACATGAATGACTGTGTTATACAGAGCGCAACTATGTAAATGCTTTGGCGGCGTGCTGCCATTTGGCAATGGCGGGCTCCTCACCAAAGTAATTGTCTCTCCGATGAATAGATGTATTCAAGCTATAAAGCTGCCTCACCAGCTCAATCAATGTCTAACTTTGCAGAATAGGGTTTTTCTTTTAAGCCATGCTACAAAACGAAACTAATCACAAATTGTGGTAAATTTCTCCCCAACCCCTCAGTATAGTTTAATATGTTTAAATTTCCTGATTCAGCAGGGTTCCCCCCCACACACAAACTATATATTGATGTGTACATTTGAGGCAAGATGAGAAGAAGGCTTGATCATGCTACCTAATAATCTCTGTGCCTGTTGTATATCCTTTCTGTGCATGATCTGTAGAGTTATTGGGGTTTTGTGGATCCAATAACTACATAGATGGCAATTTCCAGCTCTGCAGACCTTTCAGGGCTGCTTCATAAGAGGAGTGTGCATAGTTAAACTGTGGGACTTGTTCCCGCAAGAGTCAGCGACAGCCACTAACCTGGCCAGCTTTATAGAGGATCGGACAAATTCATGGAGTAGAAAGTCAACATCAGCTACTGGCCATGATGACTATCAGGGTTGGCCCACCCATGGGGCAACCACCTCCAATGGCAGGACCCACAGGGCAGCAGGTCCAGCCTCCAAGGAATGCATGACCCTCTGCTGCTGCTGTTGTGGTGGTAGCAGCAACCGTTGCAGCACACTCCTTGGAGGCAGGGTCTGCCATCTCCTCAGCAGCCATCCCTCCCTCATGCCACTTCTACAGTGGCCTCCTGATAAACAGGAGGTGCTGCTGGTCTCCTCCCACCCTGATTTGGATTGTCACTCACCCGTTCTTCCCTGACATGAAAGGTGGAAGACAGCCATTTTGTGGTGAGCCTCAGGTGCCAAAATGTCTTGGGCCGGCTATGCTCTACCTCCGCAGTCAGAGGCATTGATGCTTCTGAATACCTGTAGCTGGAAACCATGAGAGGGCAGAGTATTCTTGTGCTCTGGTCCTACTTGCAGGTTTCCCACAGACATCTGGTTGGCCTCCGAGAGAACAAGATGCTGGACTAGTTGGGCCATTGGCCGGATCCAGCAGGTTCTTCTCATAGGAAGAAGCTTGCTGAATGAATCAGAGGTCCATCTTGTCGAGCATCGTGTTTTCCATGGTGGCAACCAAATTCTTATGGGAAGCTCACAAACAGAACATGAGAGTAACAGGTCTCTATCTCCGTTGTTCTCCAGGAATGGGTATTTGGTGGCTGCTGTCTCTGAAACTGGAGGTTCTCTATACTTATCACAGCTAGAAGTCATGGATAAACTTGTCCTCCATGAATTGATTATGTGTAGCAAGAAGAAGCACATTTTGATCTGCCTTAAATCTCCTGCCATTAGTTTCGTGGGATGACAGGCCACTGGAAACCTTGAAACCTTGGGGTGATGGTCTATGATGATGATGTAGCATCAGGCCAAGGAGAAGTTGGGGAATGGGGATAGGAGCCACTGAGAGAGGCTCCACTACCACTTGTATTGACAGGAAAACTAGGTTGGAAAGAAAGAATACATTTCTCTCTGCCACCACCTTTCCCAGTAATTTATTTCATCCCACCTTCGCCACCTCCTAGACACCAATTTCTGTCCCCTCCAAAAAAGAAAAAAAAAGTTCCATGGAGAATTTTCATCTTCACTGCTGGTTGACAGATGTTCAGACAATTCTGGAGACCAAGCACTGGAGGAATTCACCTTCCTATTAGACAATAACTTCTTTCATAACACCCACCCACACAAAGCTGAGCATTAACTAGCAAAATAAACGGTTTCCACACATACAAAGGTCTTGAGCAAGTCACACTTCTTTTATAGTTATTATTATTAAGGGTTAATCAGAACAAAGTGTCAACCTGACCCATGGATCAATAGGAAACCAAGAGCTTTAACACTGTCAACTTCTTAATCTTCATGAACAAAACTGTGTCTCATTTGTACCAAAACATTTTTTGAAGTCCTTGATGAGATGTCAGTGACTAGGTTGGCCTTCACATACTCCAACACATCTAAAGTTTTGCTTTCTTTTAATGGCCAAGAAAATGTACAAGGCAAAGCTTTGAAAGGCTTACAAAAAAAAAGCAAGCAAGCAGAGGGAACCAAATGAAAGCTAGTATTTTGCTACTGGAAACAAGGAATTGAATCAGGAACCAGTAACATTACTAACTACAAAACACAGTTTGTGGGAATTTGAACTCAAAACTCATTGTAGTCAACAAATTCTAATTACCCATAGCATAAATATACATTCCATGGAAGTTGGGATTGCAGCTATTTAATCCCAAATTTCTGGTTAGTCAGAAGTTAATCCTGTTGAATTCAGTGAAGTTTACTCCAAAATAAGTGCCCAGAGGATTATAACTATAAGGTAAAACAACCTCTGGGAGTTCTAGAGAGTTTTAAATAGTGGATTTTTTTTTCAGATCACATGTTTCTGTTTGGGTTCCTGACATGTCCTTGTTAAAATAAATAGCGCAACCCCCACCTCTTTTTGTTGCAAATTATTATCCAGCAGTCATTTGAACACTGTGAATAATGAGTTTTAGATTCATTCTGAGTCAAGCAATCCATAAAAACGCAGCTGTCTACATAATCATAAAAGCAAAATATCAGTAACATGCCTGCATTTTGTTCTCAACTTGTTAAGTCAGCTTGTGTGTATACAACACAGTGATCCTGGTTTATTGCATTTATCACTAGTTACTATTACTTCTGTTAGAGAGCTTATGAGCTCTTGTTAACTTTGACCAAATCATACTACCACAAAAATGGGCATTTTTAATTTACTTTTTGCATTTCGTGTGGGAGAGATTACCCCGAAACCACAACTCTCATCTAGGACTTCTGCAAAGGATTATTTTGTATCACAAATTAATGATGAATGTTTTACATTCTTGGCATCCCCAGGGTCATCACTGTGTCCTTGTCAATGGACTTGACACAATCAAGCTCTGCAGATGACCTAAATCCAAGTATGGGTTAGAATCTCCCTTCCAAAAGGATAAAGGTAGCTGCTTTGTTTTCATTATGGAGCCCATCTCCAACACACCTTTGACACCAGGGTTGAAGTGAGCGGTGGTGTCAACAAGAACAATGTAGGAGATACAAAGAACTAGTGGAGATAGGTAAAACAGAAGCCATACAAAGTAATCCAAGAAGTAAGCTGCATTTCAGTAAACCAGGCACGTCCAACTCTCTAGAGACTGCAATCTACTCCCAGTACAATAAAACTGGCAGTGATCTACCCATTGTCATTGCCAAGTGTCGTCAAGCTTTTGGGGGGGAGCATTGCCCAGAGTTTTGGGAAGGATTGGATATAATTGTTAAGCTTTTTAAAGGGAGGAGTGCCCGGAGTTGTAGAGCTTTTGGGAGGTGGGAGTTGCATAAAATCGCTCACTCAACAGTCCGCTGTCCTCCCTCCTTCTCCCACTCTACCGCAGTCACAGGGAACTCAAGCTTTCACAGCTGTGGCAATGGGACATAGCGCCAGGGGTGTGGTGCGGTGCAGCGTGATCGATCAGGAGAACCCAGGCAATCACTTTTTTTTAATCCTGTGATCGATCTGGAGCACCTCGGCGATCTGCCTGTCCATCGTGGTCAACCGGTTGAACATGTCTGCTGTAAAGCAACGCAACTAGACCCTAGCGCTGAACAAGCAGGCCTGAAGAACAAAGCTGATGACTCTGGGGTTGCAGTGCTCATCTCGCTTTACTGGCCGAGGGAGCCGGCGTTTGTCCACAGACAGCTTCCGGGTCATGTGGCCAGCATGACTAAGCCGCTTCTGGTGAACCAGAGCAGCGCACGGAAACGCCCTTTACCTTTCCACCGGAGCGGTACCTATTTATCTACTAGCACTTTGACGTGATTTCGAACTGCTAGGTGCGCAGGAGCTGGGACTGAACAATGGGAGCTCACCCCATCATGGGGATTTGAACCGCCGACCTTCCGATCAGCAAGCCCTAGGCTCATTGGTTTAGACCACAGTGCCACCCGCATGACTTAGAGTGGTTGGGTGCAAAAGCGGACTGGGCACTTGCACCATTAATGGTTGTGTGGAACAGGGTTTTTGTTTGTTTTTTGCTGGTGTTAGCTTGTCATACACAACTATCAAAGGTGTTCTCCTTTGTATATGACCATCCCAGCTGTACTATCATCAACAGACCTTCAACAGGAATTTGCAGATTGTATTATTATTATTATTATTATTATTATTATTATTATTATTATTATTTTAATGATAGCAGCAAATAAGATAAAAGCCTTCTGGCTAGATCATTCCCAATGTGTTCCAACATTGACTTCCTAGGTGTGGCCTGCTGCAGAAGCACCAGACCCTGTTACAGATCCTTACGCTATGTGCCATAATTTCCCTGCCATGATTTAAATGCCATCCTTTCCTGTCTTACATCCAGCGGCAGAGCTAGCCACTCGGGCACCCGGAGCGGCACACATGCCATGCACCTGTCTCTCCGCCCCCTCGCCCCCCTTCCTATGCCCTTGCTTAAATCCCTGCAAGTGGTTAGGTTATATATTTTTAACTTCCCTTTCCAAGTTTTGAAAGAGGTATGATTAGATTTTCTCATATTGTTCCCTTCATGAGGAACTCACTTCCTGTTTGTGACATTAAACTTCCTGCATAGCAGGGGGTTGGACTGGATGACCCTCAGGGTCCCTTCCAACTCAACGGTTCTGTGAGTCTATGATTCTAAGCTATAATGAGGAATCCCAGCTCATCCTAGAGGCTGACTGTTGTCTGCTCTGTGTTATACAGGTATTAAATTTAAAACAGCTTAAAATGAATAAATATGTGTACACACACACACACACACACACACACACAAAACTACTGGTAAATTTCATACAGTTTGTGAAAACTGCATTTACCTCTCAGCAGGCAATTTGCTTATTGTAGTGGATGCCTTGTATCTCTCAGAATCTTGTATAGCAGGAAACAATGGACTCTGATGAAACATCCATTCACAATTAATTAGTACAGTAAAGCAGGGGGAGGCTTTGCTTTTGGCAGCATCTCTGTTGGTAAATTGTGCGATGACACCTCTCTCACACTGACTCTACAAGAAGCTTTGCCCAGCTGGCTTTCATGAAAAGAAAATCTCCTCTCCAGATTCTTCCAAGGAAAACGCAGGACAATTTTGCAAAATGACAGAGGGGTGGGGAGGAAGGGGGGGGGAGAGAGTGGAATAGCAGGTGGTCTGAAATCTGTGTTTATGCCAAATATTTTTCCAACTCAGGGATGTTATTTAAAGACATCTTCCATCAAGCAAGTTTCCAGCTTATCCCCCAAATAGTAGAGGGGTGGAGGGACCTCACGAGGCCATCCATTATTCAATTCTCATTTGCTTTGAAAATCTTTGCAAGCCAGAAAAGATCCTAGACACGATATTGCTGTTGTACATGTCATACAATTTAAAAGCGAGGCTGTTCAAAATAAAAACGAAACCCTGAAAATTTCACACAATGTAAGATTAAAAACAAATCCAAATAAAATGACACTGAGAAAACTCTTAACTTCAGAACACAGTGATATAATACTGTACAGTTTCACAGTTATATGCAGATAAGCAAAACTTTCAGTTGCCAATTTTTACTACTAATTACTATTTTTATTATTTATATATTGAATAAAATTAGCATTGAATAAAATTAGTGTTGTTGTTTTTTTTATAAAAGAATCTGACTTTTTACATTATGTGCAATGGGATGATCATTCTAAATTGCCTGTCAGACTCTAGAACAAGCATATTTGGAAGAGAGAAATGCCATTTCACATAGCGGCATCTGTTGTTTGGAATATCTACTATATACTTTGGAAAGTGATTTGTCTGCCTGTTAGTCCGTTTGTTCTCTATGTGCTCAGACACCTCTCAAGATATCATCGCCAAACTTAGCATGAGGGTTCCCAAGGTGTGTGTGTGGGGGGGGTCTTTCTCAATGTTTGGACACGGGACACCACTTTGATTCAAGATGGTGGGCATAAGTGCAACTCTGGTGTGACACTGGGGAATTGGTTTGGTTGCCTCTCAAGGTGTTGTTGCCAAACTTGGCAGGAAGCTTTCCAAGGTGAGGATGGCAGTCTTCATCACTGTTTGAATGCCAGACGCCATTCTGAATCAAGATGGCAGATTGAGATGTGACTTTGATGTGACTTCGCCCATTTTCTTTGGCATGGTGAGTGCAAACTCACACATTACACCGTCCATCTTAAAGAAACACAGTATTTTTTGGTTTCTAAAAATTCCTAAGCAGGGCCAGGCACTCTCTGCTAATTAGCTATAACAGCAAGGTGTGGTCTAACATTTAGCAAAGCTGATAATGTTATGAATTTACTCTATATTCTGGCGTATAAGACTACTTTTTAATCCAGGAAAATCTTCTCAAAAGTCAGGGGTCGTCTTATACACCAGGTGGAGAATCTGCGGTTGAGTATATCTCAAACTCTATATTTTAACTGGAAAAATTGGGGGTCGTCTTATACGGCCAGTCATCTTATACGCCGGAAAATACGGTACTTCCTCTTCTCACCAAGTGTCAGTTTAGGGAAGAAATAGGTGGTGTGGTTCCTTCCAGAAGCTGCTTAATTTACAACTCCCATAATCTCTGACCATTGGCCATGCTGCCTCAGGCTGATGCGAGTCCACCAACATCATGGAGGGCACTATGTTGACTATCCTTGGATTAGAGAGTTCTTATGAGTGGGTAGATGTTATAGATTTGCCAGCAAAACTGCTCAATTAACAGCTTCGTTTAAAATTGGTTTCGCACCCATAGTTCCACAGAATGACCCCTTACAGCACTGTAACATTGTCTGTTTCTCCCTAAGCTTAGTTTTGGGCTCAAAGATTCCATTGACTTATTTCCACACTTGTGAAGGATATGGTAATCTGCCGCGCTATACTGTTCTGCACTGAAAAATCAATATTAGCCATTCACAGCATTCCTTTAGGGGATCCCGTTAATAGTTATTTATGATCCTTTGCTACTTCTGACACAGCAGTACTGATTTTCACTGAACATGCCTTTAATTAACTCACAAATCAATAACACCCCTAAAATAAACTTAGCAACAGTGCAAGTGGCAAGATAATTTTCTTACATTTAGAGGAGCTTACCATTTGCAAGAGTTCAAACTCAGAGCTAGGAATATAAGGAGAGCCCAGAAGCGTCAGAACAAAGGCCTACCAAGTGCAGGATCCTGTTTTCCACAGTGGTCCATGGAAAGCTCACAAGCTGGGACATGAGTAGAATAGCCCTTCCCACCTTTGCTCTCCAGATACTGGTCTTTGGCAACCACTTGTAGTCTTTCATAAGCACGTTTTTAACAGTGAGTCCATAAGTGACTGTGGTTGTCAATTCTGGATCCACACATCTTTCTACAATGGGGACATGGGTTTCCGGGCAAGAGTTGATCACGGTGAGGGTTTGCTAAGCATGCCTTCCTCTTAGCATGTTTCTCCCTTTAGTCCTCAGTTCGAGCATCTTCAAAGCCCATTGCACCTTTGGTAAAGCCTGTTCTCCAATTGGAGCACTCAAAGGCCAGTGTTTCCCAGTTGTCGGTGTTTATACTACACTTTTAAAGATTTTCCTTGAGAGAGTCTTTAAACCTCTTTTGTTGACCACCAGCATTACACTTTCCATTTTTAAGTTTGGAATAGAGTAGTTGCTTTGGAAGACGATAATCAGGCATCCGCATAACATGACCAGTCCAACGAAGTTGAAGTTGAAGAATCATTGCTTCATCAAAGAATCAATATTGATACTGGTATTCAGAGACATGGTGCTGATCCTAGATAGATTTTTGCAAAAAAAAGAAAAGACGATCTTTCAAAGCAAACCCCATGCACATGACATGACACCATAAGAAATTATGATTCTGTCCTTTTAAGTATGGGAATTCCACAGCAGGATGATTCAGCTGATGAATCACTCAGTGCTGGACCTATAACCCACCAATCAGACACAATTTGATTTGATTTTAAACATAGTGTTTAGGGATTATTGTTGCAAACAACAACAACACACCCTGCTGCACTGAAGATATGGACCAAGTACAGTGGTGTCCAAACCTTTTTTCAAAGAGATTTGATGAAGTGAAGGGCCATTGGGGCCAACCAAAGTTGTTGACCTTTTTTAAGGGTTGAAGTTGTTGAGGTTTTTGGGGATTTCCCCCCAGGAAATAAACTGCCACAGGGGCCGGATTAAACTTTGGACATGCTTGAAGTAAAATAAGTGTAAAATGGACTTTTCAGTGAATAGTTCTCTGGGCTCTAGAGTATAATATGCATTTATTGTGCCTAATCTTATGCACATCTACTCAGAAATAAGTCCTATTTGGGGTTAGTAAGTGTGAATATGATTGCATGTTAAACTTCCCTAAGCCATACTCTGAGGAGACAAGTTGTGTCTGAGTAGACCAATGCATCTACATTAATGTGTGATGGGTTATAAGTGGTCTGCAATATTTATTGATTTGTTTGGAAGTGAGATTTGTCCGGAGGTGGGACATGAAGAATGAGAGTGCGGAGCAGACATGCACTTTCAAACCTACCCTTTGTGGAGACTAAATACAAGATGTGAATTTGAGAGTCCTGTCAACCTTTTATCAAAAATATATTTGGCAACTTGAATGTATTGCCCTTTCCATTACCCTTAAACTGTCATGTATTTGACAGTCTATCCATCGTGCAACACAGTATTGGATCCAGAGAAGCTTCTTCCACTGGATAGTGGTCTTCAATTAAAGGAAAACTTCTCTGGATCCAACCCACAGTGTGGCCCAGTGTTGTGTGCAGAGGCAATGCTCTGAATGTATATAAGAATTTATCTTAATCTGAAACAGAGCTGCTCTCATTGATGACAGCAGTGGAATTCCTCCACAGGAGCACCTAGTACTCTAACAGCTGTAGAAATCGGTGTGGAAGGCAATCTCCATAGATGACCCACACTCATTAAGCATGTTTCCATCACAACAAGAGCCACTTCACTAAGCCTACAAAACCTTTCTTTGCCTGCTCCCTTCAGCCAGGGTGAGGGAAGTTGTAGTCCAACAAGACCTGGAGGACCACAGGTTCGCCATCTCTGCCATACATCATACAGTGGTCACAACTTTCAAATTGGCATCTCTTTATCATCCACACTATATGTTACTTTCAAAGGCCTTTCCAATGCTGACTTCCCCTCTAATGACTGGAGCAATCTTTAGTAAAAGAGATCCTTCCAATCATGAATATTAATTTACATCCTCAGGAAAACATCTGGCTTGTATCAGAAATAATTATTATCTACTTCTGACACATTTATGAGTTTTTCCCTTCATTAATTTTTATCTGCAAGATATTCATTGTTATGGCAGGATAGCTTCCAAACGAACACCTGGTTTTTACAACTCTCATTGAACCCTTCAAGGTTTTGATCTGGTAACAACTTAACATTTGACTAGGGAAGTGATTTAACTATTTGCCATTTTTCACATGGTTGTGCTATCAATGTTCTTGTTTTGAGATGTGTGTCTTTTGCTTTGCTTCAGTTTTTTGTTTTGTTTTTTAGTTTACTGGTATCTCTTTTCCATGATACCACATGGTCTGATGTGATATCATTGTGCTCCATGGAAACATATGAATATATATTTGTACAACATCACACAATTCCTTGAGGCATTAAAACAAGGGTGGGGAATCCTGTTTAACTCAAGGGCCATATTCCCTTATGTTCAACCTTCTGGGGGCCATATGACAGGATACCCTTCAGAAGTTTATCCCCATGCTGGCTGGGGCTTATGGATATTGTAGTTCAAAATGTATGGAGGGCATCACGTCCAGGAAGGCTGCTACAGAGTAAGACCAATCACATTGTGCTAAATAAAGCTAATTCGGTTCATTTACAAAGCCTGAACACATAGTTTTTGGGTGACTTCCTGCACCATTCCGACACTGGCAGCCAATCCAAGGCATTATGGCACACGATTTTTCCTTGGGAAATTGAAATTGTGAGTTTAGTATCTCTCAGACATTGTAAATTAGAGTTAAATTAGAATGATGAGGTTGGACAGGTGAATCCTCCGACATCAATAAGGCTGCCCGTACATTCATAAATCAGTTCCCCGGGGTCTGCATTGCATTTGTGATCTTGCCCAAAATGGTTAGAAGACACCAGTCACCAAACAGTATCTCTTCTCAGCTGGCATGTCTGCCTAATACATTGATAGTCCATCCACCCACCCACCCCCCAAAAAAGATTGAGGCAAAGATCCAACAGAATGATCTATGTGCAAATGCTGCATGTAATTAGAGTCTCGTTCCTCTCGTTCCCCCCCCCCTACGTAGATAGGCCAGACTGGCTTCCCTTTGTTTCTGGTAAGTACTTTGGAATGTTTTTCTTCATAGCCTTTTTTAGTTGTGCAGCTCTGGTATGAAATCATAAAAGCAGATTGGGTGGAGATGCTCTGTGACTGCCATCTTGGCTATTGCTTCCTTTGAGTCATATCAAGGCAGCTGAGAAAGGTGGAATGTTTTGCTATGAGAATTTAAACTCTCTTTCACTCATCATATATTTTAAATTCATTTTAATTTGTTTTACTGTTTTACTGCTTTCTTCCGGAGCAAACGTAACTGAAGTACTGTTTGATATTTAAAAAAAAAATGATATATAGATTGATAGATATAATAGGTATAATCTAGAATCTGCAAAAATTAGAATGTGAAAACAACCAGCATGATGGTTGGGGGCCGAGGCCAGTGGGCATGATAATGGACTGCTCTCTAAACTCAACATCAGCACATAGCATCCTCTAGCACCTGTCATGATCACATTGCTTTGCAAGGTACCACCACTAACATCTGCCCTGGGCCCTCCACACTGGGTGGCCAGTTCTGAGAGCTGCCATTTTAATTTCCCACAGTTCCCTAAAGAGTTGCTGCACCAGGGGCTCTGGGACACTGCAGGAAATAGTTATTTCCATCCAGGTGCTGGTCCAGCTGGTCCATGCATCACTATCACAAGGGGCACTGACATTGAGAGGGCATCGCTGAGGACCCCCTCAACTCTCAGTTGTCTTGTTCCTCCCCATGCATTCATTCTATACCGGTGGTGGAGAACCTTATTCATCCCAATGACCACATTGCCTTGTGGGGAGTCTTTCAGTTGTGCACGGCAGTAGTAAGTGGAGCAGGCCAGAGGGAAAAATAGAGAGCAGAGCAATGGATGTGACTCTTCCCTTTGTACAAGTGAGCTACATTCCACCCATAGAAAGGTCAGAAATATATACACCAACATCTCTCCATCCAGCACTTGAGGATGGTGTGAAGCGGGGCCAATGTTAAGTGTAGCCTGTGGGAGAGATGGTGTGGCCTGTGGAGAATCTTGACAGCCAATTAGAGACGGCCATATTTGACCCATTGACTTAAGGCTACCCACCTCTGTTCTACAAGGATTTGCTGTGCGAAAGTGAAAAGCTAACTTATTGAGCCAGACCATTGGTTGATATAGCTCAGTATTGTTGACACTGATTGCCAGTGACTCTCCAGGGAATCAAACAGAGAACATTCCCAACCCAATCTGAAGATACCAGGGGTTGAATCTGGGAGCTCCTTCATGCCATGTAGATGCTCTACTACAAAGCAACAGATGACATTCTCTTTTTTCCTAGGAGAAAATGTTTGTTTGAAAAATGCAATATACCGGGTACTTTCTATTGCAGTGGTGCCTCTGGTTACGAACGTAATTCATTCCGGAATCCATTCTTAACTTGAAACTGTACTTAACCTGAGGTACCACTTTAGCTAATGGGACCTCCTGCTGCCGCCACGCCGCCACGCGATTTCTGTTCTCATCCTGAGGTAGAATTCTTAATCCGAGGTACTACTTCCCGGTTAGCAGAGTCTGTAACCTGAACTGTTTGTAACCTGAGTTGTTTGTAACCCAATGTACCACTGTATATGCAAAAGCAATACATCTTTTTATATTAAAAAAAAATGTAGTTGAGTCAAACTGAGATTGCAGTTGCTTGAGTGGTGAACGACTCATTCTGGCTTCTGTTACAAAGAGAAATGGTCTTGGAAGAGGTCACATTTACACCAATAAATGTGCCACACAACAGACGTACAAGTTTCACTTTATTGTCTTTGTCTCAACTGTTGCCACCCAGACATGCTATGAATTGTCATTTTACTTCTTCAGCCTCCATGCAAGACTTGGCATTTTAGAGAAAAAACATAAAACCCTGTATAAGTAAACACCAACATTTTCCTTCCAACTATAAAACATCTGAGGCTGGCACCATTAGAAACACAATCTGTCTGCTTTCAAAGAGGACATATCAGTTTCATACACCCAAGAGGCTCCTATATTAAGTGACTTTATAAGTATTCAATGAATGTAAACAAATGCAAGTATGGATATAAAGAAAAATAGCTTATTAGGAAACTCATAAACTGAAGCCCTGTGTCATTCAGCAGTGCTGGAGGGAGAATATACTGATTTTTATTGCCAATGTGCAAATAGTTTTGCCTGTCATGTCTCCCACTTCTCTATACAGTATCATCATATTTTGATTATGAGGTGCTATTCAGTCAACGATTCACTGCCCTATGTGGGGTGCATATTGTGTGGATTTGGATGTGGCAATCCTTTATTTCAATTCAGAAGTAAATTATTGATTCATAATGCATGCTTTGATGCAATACTGCATATGACTCCTGCCCCAGAATTTCCCAAACAATAAAAATGATGATAGTACTAATAATAATAATAAAGACAGGTCTCTGCCCTCAATGCGTTTACATTGACATAAGCATTTATTTTATATACAAAACTTATATCCTGCTTCTCTTTCCTGCTCCCACCAGGGAGGTGCCAAAAATGGTGAAAATAAATAAATATATTATATATAAACAAACAATGGTGAAAATAAATAAAATATTATTTTCATTAAAAGAAAATACAATACAAAAATGAAAACTAGTAGTTTTTGAGTTTTCCAGTTTTTAGCTATCAAAATCCTAACAGCTGTTGTGGCATACATAAAAAATGTTCTATCTTTGTTGGGATTTCATAGTTGGTCATGCCCAGCAGAAAGGCCTCTGGTTTCTTAGTAAATGTGTTTTTCAACACCTTTTTAAGCTCATTATAAATCTTCTCCCAGAAGTCCTTTACCTTTGGGCACGTCCACCACATATGAAAGAAGGTACCTTCTACTTGCTTACACTTCCAGCATTTATTACACAAACAAACCATGATACATCTTAGCTAACTTAACTGGCGTTAAATACCATCTGTACATCATTATCATAATATTTTCCCTTAAAACATTGCATGCAGTGAACTTAGTATCTTCCCTCCACAATCTCTCCCAATCCTCCAACATTATATTATGCCCAACATCTTTAGCCCAATCAATCATCACTGATTTAACCATTTCATCTTTCGTATGCCACTCTAGCAACAAATTATACATTCTGGAAAGATTTTTTTGTACCAGGTTCTATTAATTCCATTTCCAACTTGGATTTCTCTACCTGAAAGCCTTGTTTCTTGTCCAGCCTAAAAACACCATTTATCTGATGATACTGCAACCAGTCAGATACTTTCTCTTTCCATTGTTCATAGCTTTTCAATTTAAAGTTCTGACCTTCTTGTTCTAATGAAAACTAGTAGTTTTTGAAAAGCCTTATAAGTACTCCTGTTGGATGCCCTTGGTTTGTAAACTGAGATATTTTATACCCAGGGCGACCACTGCATCACACACATTAGGATATTTAACCACACACTTCAGCATCCCCTTCTCACAAAGCAGCCGTGCCTCGCCAGGGAATTTTATCAAGAATTAAGACGCCCTCATAATCAGTTGACCCTATTAAGGGTTGCTATGGCTTGATTTGTTGGAACTTCTGATATGGAATGAGACAACAATTGTGCCCTATGGGCCAGTTACGCTCAATGAGGAGTCGCAATCTCTTTGCATTGTAGCAGAGCTTTTAAACCGATGATTGCATGCCACAGGAAATAACTGCAGTTCTCTCTTTTTTCTCAGAACATTTTTTTCCCTTTTTTTGCAACTGATGTGTTTATTTTACAAATGGACCTACACACGCTGTGTTATGACAAAACCATGTGGAGAAAATCTCCTACTCATTGAATGCCTGTAAACCAGAAGACCTCCAGGATATCAGTTGAGTTCTGGGCCAATGATCTCCTGTCGCTTTATTTGGTTCTTGCTGGTACCCATTTCACTGCTGAGCAGCCAAATGCCATTCACCGATGCAAGATCCTTGCCTCGAGGATTTGACACAGATGGGCCTGATCAGTCAGGTCTGTTAAAAAGCAGAATAGAATCTGAGGCCTTCTTTACACCGATAGTTACTGTATCCTTCAGTCATTTCGCAACAGCTGCTGTCTGTTGGAATTACATTGAATTTATTTACTTTCCTTTAAAAAAATAAATCCTTTTACCTGAAAGACACATTTTGGCTTAAGACAATTAAGGCATGAATTATCTGTCCGCTGAAGGTCTGTTGTGACAGGGTTCTGTGGCAATACCAACTATGCTCGGGATAAAATTGGTGTTTTTACATTTGCCTCTTTCTGTAAACACAAGATGATTAACTTCAAATTGGGAGAAGGGAAGGTGTTTTCATACTGATAAAGATACTC
This sequence comes from Lacerta viridis, assembly GCA_900245905.1. Taxonomy (NCBI): domain Eukaryota; kingdom Metazoa; phylum Chordata; class Lepidosauria; order Squamata; family Lacertidae; genus Lacerta; species Lacerta viridis. The sequence continues at coordinate 17,156 of OFHU01000014.1, read as the reverse complement.
ATTGGATCAGGAATCATATCTATTTTTGTCACATCATTACAAAATCTCAAATAAGAAAGAATTCAGAGCCCACCATTAGACTGTCTTTTTTCCATTCTTGAGATGTGGTGAAAACACTACCAATATTCTATCTATTCTATCTCCTTAAGGATAATTTTCTGAACAGAAGAGATCACAAGGGTTGTTAACTGTGATGGCTGTATGGGCTTTGATTTCACAGAAGTTCACATGTCCATCAACTGTGTGTCATTATCCATCCATCGCCTCAGGTATGGTCAACAGCCCTCATTCTCCTCTCCCACTCCCAGCCTTTGGACTCTCTGTTCCCATATTATTCAACCTGTAATTCTGCAACTTGGGATATTTGATCCCATATTCTGCAACCTGCAGCTAGTTGAATCTCGAGTCATAACAGCTGATGACCACGGAAATACTTTCCCCAACCTGGAATAAAACATCTGAGGCTGGCACCATTAGTAATCAAGTGGCTGATTTTCTTCATATGTGAGGGTTTGATAATACAAGGTATATTAAATATGAATATCAATATGAAGATATTAAAAACAAGCAAATAAATACATAAATAGGGAGGAAAGCTAGTCCAAACAGAAGCGATATTCTGGTGTTATTCATAGTTCCTTTAATTTGCCATTCAGATACAGGCTGCATAAATACAATACATTTACAGCACATGAATTCCCCCAAGAATCCTGTAAATGGTACCGATAATTTACTCCCTTACATAGCTACAGTTCTCAGCATCATTTAAAGACTACAGTTCCCAGGATTCTTTGGGGGGAAGTCATGTGCTTTAGATGTGTTTAAATGCATAGTTCATATGCAGCCTTAATGTCTTCCTTTGAATGTTTGTTTATATATTTATATATAGTATAATTATATTAATTATATATTTTTATATTTATTATATAATATAGCTTTAAATCTATTCTCTAACACCAGTCCCATGGTTTCCTTTTGTTGAAGGCCTCAGCTAGTTTTGCTAATTTTCACTTGTAGCTCAGGATTAAAAATAATTATTCATCATCTAAGCACTACAGCTATATTCTAATAGTCAAGCTCACCTGAACAGATAATATATACAGCCTGCACAGTCTGTGAGGTCACTGAAAGTTCATTTTTTCCTCTACCCTTTAGTCTGTAATACGGCATTTATCGCTGTCCACAGTTCTGCATGCTTTCAGCAGCATTCTTCCATATGCCAGTCTTAAGTAATTTATGTTTCGATTTACTATCTATTGAAGCCTTTTGCTTCCCCCCCTCCCCCTGACCATAAACAGTGATATATTTCAAGACTGCCAGGAGCCATGTGTTAAAGACCAAGACTTACTCCTCCAGATGGAGCTCACATGGTGCAAAAAGTCACATGACATGGCATTTAGTTATGGTTATTTAATTATACGGATCGTGTGCATGCATAGCACTCTGCACAAAATTCAGAATTTTAAAAAATGGAAGAGTCGTGCGTTAAGAACACCCTTTAGAAACAATTCCACTTTGAAATAAGGTTGGGTCAAATGCAGACAGGGAGAGATGTTTGTTTGTTTGTTTGTTTTTGCATGCAGGAGGCTCCAGATTCAATCGCTGGCATTTCCAGGTACAGCTGGGAAGGAACCAAACCCAAACTCTGGAGGGCCACTGCCAGGATGCATTGAGACATGGGGGATATTGCATTAGATTTCTTGCTTATAATGCCTGCATTTCTGTCTTGTTTTCTGATGTTCTTTTCACACTGCAATACTTGTTGTAGATAGCTCCATGCATGGCATGGAGAAAGGAGATGACACTTTCACTGGAAACCCAATGAAGCTGAATGCTGGAAGGTTCAGGACAGATAAAAGTTAAGTACTTCTTCGCACATCCCAGTAAAGTAAAACTCGGGAACTTGCTCCCATAAGAGGCAGTGATGGCCACCAGCTTAGAAGAAGATTAGATCAGTGCCTGGGTAGCTCAGCTGGTTAGAGTTTGCTGCTGATAACACCTAGGTTGCAGGTTTGATTGCCATGTGGGACAGTTACATTTTCCAGCATTGCAGGGGGTTGGACTAGATGATTATAAGGGTTCCTTGAGGCAGGGGTCACCACCGACACTCTCTCATGGTCCGCTGGGAACTGCTAATGCTGGGCCTGTAAAAGTCACCCAGTCAGTGTAGTGGTTAGAACGCTGGACCAGAATCTGGGGGACTAGGGTTGAAATCCCCACTCATCCATGAAGCTCACTGGGCAATGCTGGGCCAGTCACCTAACCTCCCTCATGGTTTTTTTTTGCAAGTATAACATGGAGAGGAGGGAGAACCATGTGTGCCAACTTCAGCCGCTTAGAGAAAATGCGGGATAGCAATGTTATAACAATGCTGTATTGAGGTACCAGGAAAACACACCAGGAGGAGGCGAGTCTCTCAAACACAACTGTCCTCTATTGCTACATAACAAGAATGGGAAAAGAAAGTAACTCTGGAGGTCTACAGCAAGCAAACTACAGTGGTGCCTCGGGTTACAGAGCTTCAGGTTACAGGCGCTTCAGGTTACAGACTCCGCTAACCCAGAAATAGTACCTCGGGTTAAGAACTTTACCTCAGGATGAGAACAGAAATCGTGCTCTGGCGGCGGTGGCAGCAGGAGGCCCCATTAGCTAAAGTGGTACCTCAGGTTAAGAACAGTTTCAGGTTAAGAACGGACCTCCAGAACGAATTAAATTCTTAACCAGAGGTAACACTGTACAGTTGTACCTTGATTTTCAAACAGCTTAGTTCCCGAACGTTTTGGCTCCCGAATGCCTTAAACCTGGAAGTGAGTGTTCTGGTTTGCAAACTTTTTTTGGAAGCTGAATGTCCAACTGGGCTTTTGCAGTTTCCGATTGGCTGCAGGAGCATTCTGGCATTCAGAAGCTGCAGTTTCCAAACGTTTTGGAAGTCGAATGGACTTCCGGAACGGATTCCATTCAACTTCCAAGGTATAATTGTGTGTTGTTTGTTTGTTGATGCAAAAGAAGAAGAAGAAATAAATAAATAAATAAATAAAGGAGAATTCCTGGATGCCAATATCCAAGATTGTTTGTTATATGAGGCTGGTTATCCTGCACTCAAGAGGTTCAAAAAGAACTACAGTAGTAACTCGACTTACGAATTACTCTACATACGAATTTTTCGACTTACGAATGAAAAAAGTGCCCTACGAATTTTTTGACATCCGAAGGACATCCGTTGGCGGTTTTAGATGGGGTTTACTCGACTTACGAATTTTAGATGCGGTTTACTCGACTTACGAATTTTTCCGAATTTTTCGTTTCCAATGCATTCCTATGGGGAAATCGCTTTTTTCGACTTACGAATTTTTCGACCTACGAATGTGCATTCGGAACGGATTAAATTCGTAAGTCGAGGTACCACTGTACATTGAAACACAGTGCCCCCTGGCATTCATAACAAACAAGTAAATAACTTGCCAGTTTGTGGAGAAATTGTCACGAGAATTTTTGAACCATTTCTAACTACAATGGAATTGTTTCATATTTAAAGGTTGTCTTGTTGTGCATGGTGTCAGCCACAGCATGGGAACCGAGGGCAAGTATCCCTGCCCTTCCCCAGAGGTGCCTCACTTTCCACAGAGCAGGAATTAACAAAAATTGAATTTATTTCAGTGGCGTCGATGCTTGTGCTACACTTTTGCCAATCAACATGCTCAAGAAGCAAGAGTAATACATACAACAAGGAACAGTAAGCATTTTAAACAAATGAACACATAGAAGGTTTACAGCTCCAGAACGACAGGGTGCCAGAATAAAAAGCAATGGGGGGAAAATAGCCACTTCAAAAAAAAAAAAAGTTTATTAAAGTCCTTGTCTCCACAGCAGGTAATAAAGAGGGAAAAATACTGTAGCAGCCACCTTTACAAGTGATTTATTAAAATGCATCACCTCAATTGTACAGAAGGAAAACACTTTACCAAGTGCCTCGGAATGAATTTATTCAACTAACTACACCCTGGCAGCAAAGGCTATTTAAGAATAAATAAAGATGCAACATCACAAATGCATAAAAAATTGTGTTGCAAAAGCTGTGTGTATCTGTGAAGCCCTTCAGTGAGTTAAATAACTGACCATTCATTCCACTCACTTCAGAGGATTCCATTCCCCTTCCACTAGACCTTTCATTCCACCATTAAAGGGAGATTTTTGTCTAATTCTAGATGGCGACCTAACACCCTTCCCCAGGGCATTCTTGGGTAAAAGAGAGAGAGAGAGAGAGAGAGAGAGAGAGAGAGAGAGAGAACCCTTATATCTCAGTGCTATGCAAGGTTTGATTCATTATTCCTCCCCGTACACCTACAATTACTTTATAAACTGCAGGGTCCTGTGAGGGGGTGTCTTGGATTTCCAACTTTAAAGGTGGAGTGGAACGAGTTTAAAAATAACAAAATCACCAAAACTAAAATGTAAATATATATGATGGTTTAGAAAATCGAATGAGCCCTGGGAAGAGTTCCTGAGGTATTGCAAACACACCATTTTGGAAGGAATGCTAAGACACATGAGGTGCATAAAATCATAAATGAATCACAAGTGCAAGATATAAAATATGCTTCAGCAACTAATGATATGGGGCAATATCTAACATTGCACCAGTGGTCTATATGGGACTTCCCCATCCTTTTCTTCCCCATGCAGCCCCCTGGAACCACATCTGTTCCAGAGGGTCTCCCAACCTTCTGGAAAAGGTCCATTGCCCAAGCTGAATTCTATGGGACAAGTGAACCGACACTGTTGAATGTTACCCATGATTTTCGAGCTTAAGCATATGAAGTTTTATTGAATGTGGCCTTAAACACACTTTCCTTTGTGTGATGAATAACTGGGGGTGCCAAGTTGAATAACATATTGGGGGCAGAGAAGCCCCGCCCCACATAATTGATCACATGATGTGGTGCACACACACCATTTGAATGTCAATGCCCATCAACTTTGGAGGGGCCTGGCCCCCTAAAATGTTTTATTGGGGTGTGTGAAGACCCCTCAGCCCCTAGGAGTTGGCTCCTAATTAAATAACAAAGGATTGTTAAAGGTATTTCCCAAAAATTTACAGTCATTGGTGAGAAAGGGGGGATGGAGGAGTTACAGATAATGAAACTTTGGTTTTAGCTTATAGCAACACAGGAACTCACTTGAGAGCTAAACGATCTTTATTGAAAACCTCATTTTCCAAGAAACTCATGCTTATTAAACCAGAAAGTTGTTGCTAAATTATCTGGGACTCTATGAGAAGAGAGGCCTAATCTCACAATATGTAAGTCCCTTTAGCTATCCTTCATTGCCAAACTGCTGCGGAAGTTTCCTCAGGTCTGCAGCTATCAGACTTCCAGTCTCCTTCCAGAGGCACACACATTACTTTTTGAACACTTTATGCCTTGCAGTCTGAGAATATTTAAGGACATGAGTGAATCTCCCTCTTTCCAGTCTCGTGTGACTTTTGCATATTTTTGCACATATTTCTGTTCTGTTTTTGCATGGATTTTTCTGTAAACTGCCTGCAATGTACCCTGAAAGGTGGCTTAAGCAATTATTTATTTCTTAATAAATAATAAATACTTTCAATCCTTTCAAAATGCTAATTTAAACACAAGTTTTAATATGTTATTAAATACATATTACAATATGCTCCTGGGACATATGCCCTGATGAGTGGCACCTTAAATTCAGTGGGAACCTTTCTGACAGCTGAAGAGTACTGATGAAGGTAGATGACACTAACCCTTGATTTCCTGACCATCAACACCTGAGCCAGCTCTGGACAATTCCTTGGGAGGACTCGGGCTGGCATTTGGATCAGAGATAAAAGAAGGCAGTGTTCAAGGAGGTGGGATAACCCTACAAGAGGCGATACCTAAGACATCCACCCCTTTGGGGAGGATAAAAGGGACACTCTGTTTGTTGTAATGCTGTGGATTCTCCTCTCTGGGTGTCAGCAAAGCTCAGACGCTGACAGGAGAAGAAGAAGCAAGCATAGAGAGAGAACAGTTAAAAACAGAAGGCAGAGATGATGGGGAGAGCAGCTGTAATCTGAGTTCTGAACAAAGGGGAGAAGAAAGACAGGGCCAGAGCTGTGTGAGAGCTCCAATAGTGAGTCAGACGTTGGAATGCAGGAAGCATTCTCTCCCAAATCTTGAAGGATCTCAAAAGTGGCTGAGACGCGTGAAAGATACCGGAAAAGAAGGTGGGGGCTTCTGTGCTGGGGAAGGGGGGGGGAGCTCAGTCTGGGCAACTCCATCTTCTAGGGAGGACGATGAGTAGAGGAGCTCTACTGAAATAATTAACAGCCAGAGTCATCTCGCGTTTGAGGGAGAGACCAAGCCATAACACAGGGTGAGCACCAGGAAAGAGAAGGGTGTTTGGCAGGGGCAGGGACAGCTCAAGACATTTTGGCACCTGAGGCTGACCCCAAAATGGCACCTCCCACCCTGCCAGTGGAGAAGGTGTGAGGGAAGATCGACATCAGGAATAAGGTTGACATTGGGATATGCTTTCCCAGTGGATCCTGCCATCTGAGGCAGTCGCCTCTTGGGTGGGCCAGCCCTGTGGTGGAGCTTCCCCACACAAGAGGTGGGTTAGTAGGATTTTGTTGTTTTCTGATGGCTTTAATGGGAATCTGGGGTGACAGAGTGGAGTGAAGGAGATCTGACCGAATCAAAAGCGTGCCTTCCCGAAGGGGCTGGTGGTGATGCCATGTTTTTCGAGCATTTATATGAATAAGCTGCTTTGAAATGTGTGAACTTTAACTTTTCACCTATATAAATTCATTATGCACTTTACACTATAGATTTATGATTTGCTATGCATTGACCATGGCATCCTCCTGGACTGATTTAGTGGGATGAGTATCAGAGATATTGTGGTGGTTCCATTCATATATTCAGTATTGTGTCTGGAAAGTAGCACAAGGTGAGTATTCCTCAGCTCCCTGGATTATAACCAATCAGTATGTTATTGTGCACATTATCTAGATATTTGGGACAGAATTTGTGTTTAGGGAAGGAATTAAAGTCATCAATAATATGTCAGTCTCCAGATTTCTTTTATCTATCTCCACACACACACACACACACACACACACACACACACACAAAAACCCCTGATCTTCATTGCAATGTAATACCACAAGGTACGATAATATCCATAAAAAAAGCAATTATAAACAAATAAACAAAAAAGATAGATGAAACAAAATCAAAACTGCAGCATATTACCGGTATATATATAACAATAAGGAAGTTTTGTATGATTTCTACCACATGTATGTATTCAAATCAAATACATTTTATCCTACTGTTTGACTGTACTTACACAGGATGTATAAAACCCACCTCCCAATCAAATTAATTTGCTCTTAAATTACTATGGATTAAAGGCCAGCCGATACCTTCATGCACATCACTTAACCTCTACACTTGATAATTTTCTTCACACTTGATGATTGGCAGTTAAAAGTATAAGCTGACAGTGTCTGCAAGTGCTGTATTTGCAATGATATAAAAGCTGTGTTCTCCGATTTGTGATCGCATATTCACACATAGCTGTCGTTTGATGTTACACGATGTTTAAGCGCTTCCTGCATTTTTCAGTAGTCTGCCAAAGACCTAACAACATCAGCAGAACTCACCTCTCTCTTAACTTTTCCTGAATCTCTTCCATTTGATATGTCATCTGGCTTTAAATTAATGTAACCGCTTGGGAGAAACTAGCGCCAAACCTTTCGTCAGCCAAGTATATGAAAAGTTAGTGTGATATTTTTGATCATCTATATTCAGAGCTGACAATTAATTCCACTATCTTTTTTATATTAAAAAAATAAGAAAATCACTGATTAAAACTTAAGCAGCCAAACATCTTCAGCATTTAACTTGTGTCCTTCTCTATCAGAACAAAATTGGGCATTTTCCTATACACAATAGAGGGGGGGAAAGCAATTACTATCAATCAGTGACTAAGCAACAGATTGGAGTATTTAGAAAGACTCATTCATACACAGATTTGCAGCAGTGTTCAGCTTCTCTGATTAGATTCCATAGATTTTAAATTGTAGCTAATTAGGCTGTCATAGGTTCATTAATGGCTCTACTGATTCAGCACTCCCTCACCTGCATGCATATTAAAGCTCATTAGCTCCCTTGTCTAAAATACCACCTGCATTAATTGCTGCTGATGCACTAGGACTCTTCAGAAGCCTCTTCTGACAACTGGCCTACCTGCCTGCTATATCCATTGCCCCCAAAAGCTCTTTCCGAGAGAGCAATTCACACAAGGTTCACGGCCAGGCCCACGTGGTAACACTGCAGCTGTTGTTAAGGGCAGTCAAGCCTGTTTTCTGCTTAACAGCAGGAAATAAAGAATTAGCAATGCCTGTACTGTAATACTTAACATCGGGCTGGTTTATTTTCTCTAGAGCCTTTCCTGGATGTTGCCTAATGAACTGTATTTTATATACTGCCAAAATGCCAGGGAGCATACTCTTATAATAAATCGACAATGAGCAAGGATAACCAGAAAGAATGTACTATTGTTTTAAGTGTGTAGTACAATGGGCTTGGAATCTGTGTGAAGATGATGAGTGCCCTAGACTCATTTAGTGTGAGTCTCACTCGTTCTCATCTCTTAGCAGTGTTTATTGCCAACATGGCGCTGTCCAGATGTTACTGACTACAACTCCCATCAGCCTCAGCCAACACAACTGTGCTGATGGGAGTTGTAGGTCAAAACGGGACGCAGGTGACGATGTGGTCTAAACCACTGAGTTTGTGCTTGCCGATCAGAAAGTCAGAAGTTCAGATCCATGCGACGGAGTGAGCTCCCATTGCTCTGTCCCAGCTTCTGCCAACCTGGCAGTTTGAAAGCACACCAATGTAAGTAGATCAATAGGTACAGCTGTGGTGGGAAGGTAAACAGCGTTTCCGTGCATTCTGGCTTCCATCATGGTGACATCCTAAAATGTACTCAGAGCCCAGATTCAACCCTCTATGTCTCTGCCTTTCTCATTCACACTCAAACAACCCATTGTTCTTTTCACACAGAGACACCTTTCACTCTCCCCCCTGCCTAAAGGTGGATTCCATACCCTCCAAGCGTCCCAGTTTTTCAGGGACTGTTCCAGAATTACGAAAGCCATCCCAGATTCTTATTTAATCCCAGAAAGCTCTCCTTCCTTGGGGGTTTAAAGCAGAGGTTGGATGGCCATCTGTCATGGATGCTTTAACTGAGTTTCTTGGACTGCAGGGGGTTGGGCTTAGATGACCCTTGGGGTCCCATCCAACTCTATGGTTCTATGATTCTATGTCTCTTCCCTTCCCACTAGGGCTGCCACTGCCGAGCTTGGAGAGGAGGATGAGTCAGTTCTTGTTCCAAGTGGAGATGGCGGTAGCAACGGAGCATTTGTTGCCTCTCCATGGCCGCTGCCACAACCCATATCAGCCCTGTCCATAGACCATGCTGGCTGGGGATGGCGGGACTTGGAGTACCACACATCTGAATTCTCCATCCTCCCTTCTCCAATTTGGTGCTCTGCATATATTTTGGACTTCATCTCCCATCATCCCTATGTGTTGGCCCTGTTGTCTGGAAGACATCGGGATGGGAAAGGCTGGATTAGAAAATACTAAGCTAGATGGCCCAATGTTTAAATGTGAGGCCGCTTCTTATGAGCACCATATCTTCATTTCCTTCCTCCTCAATGAATTAGCTTTTTCACCCTGCCTCTTCTGCAAACCAACCCGTTTAAAAGCTTACATCTACAGTATAAATAAATCTCACAGCCATGCACTGCTCTGTTTTACATTGAATTAACAGGATATGCTCCCGTGTTTCTTGCTTTTGAAAGGGGTTTTTTGTGTGTCTTCCTATATCTTTCAAACTGCAGTGTTAGCAAGAAGAAGAAAAATCCTCCCAAGTTATTGCTGCAGTGTCTTTCTTCCCTCCTCAGCTTATTGAAAGGAAAAAGAAAGTACACACAGCTTCAGAGACCTTACAGCAACCCGACCTGAAGGACAGTTCTTTGAAGTCTAAAAACATGTATAATCTACTTTTACTTAGTCTAACAGAAGAGCTATATTTACCATGCTTATGTCATTATGGATCTTATTTTGTTCTGAGTACAAGGTGTATGATAGTCTGGAGATTATCAATTTGGGATACATTTGAAAGTCTTCTTTGATCTCCTTAAAGCTATCAATCTTCAGCCTCAGAAGGAACAAAGAGATAAGAGGAACCAGAAGCCTCATTTGCATTTGATACCTCTGAAAAAGAAAAAAAAAAGAGGGTGAGGGAACTAAATAACTAGAAAGCCAAAAGTCCTGCTCTGTTCACCGCAGGGTCTTTGTAAAATGGCTTGTTTTATAGCCATAGAGACATCCAACAGACTGTAGCGAGATAAAAACCACTAACTCAATTATCGCCATGGGCAGGCGTATTCTTCATAGGGCTTGTAAAACTAGGATTTGTTTTTAATGATGAACCAGAACCAGAATTTCATGTAAGATATAAGGCTGATACTGTAACGGGAGGAAATTTTGCTCAAGCTTCAGAAACAGGTCAAATAAGAATGAACGTTAATTATGAAAGGGAAATGTAGGGATAACATGTGGTTAACAGCTATGTCTGAAAATAGGATTTTGATCATTTCCACACTTTGGAACGGAAGTATTCATTAACACATCATGCTACCTTTGCACCGTTCCTCAGAACCCATAAACTACTGACGGGGAACCTGAGGAACCTCAGGAACGAATGTAGGCCCTCACTGCAAAAGCCTCTTTATCTGTCCTTTGGGACCCTCTGCAGCTGCTCCTTCAACTGGTCCAAGCTTGGAATGTGTCCTTGGAACTCTGAGAATACCTCTTGCCAGGAAGGGGGGTGCAGTGGGGGCGATCTGACCTGGGTGTCACCACTGAGGGGGGGTGACAAAATGCCGGGTGGCACTCACTGTGGGGCCTGCAGCGTGCCCAAGCCACGCGTCTCTCCTGGGAGTAATGCGGTGGCTTGGGCTCCGTGCTGTCCCAAATGGTCTGCCTGCCACCTCCCCCTCAGCTGTAGTGCAGCTGAGTGGGAGGAGGCAGGCAAACTCCTCGGAGACCCCGCGGAGTGTCCTGCCCTGGCTCGCCCCACCCTGCGGGTGGCTGTCCCACCCCTGGGCACAGGGCACGTGCACTGCCCCAGGTGCCTGATCGGCTTGCTCCACTGCTGCCTCTTGCTTCTTTGAATGGCCAATAGAAAAGAATGCATACAAACTAGCCCACTCTACTGAAGGTAAAATTTGGATACGTTGCTCTGCCCATGTTTGCCTCTGGAACGACCTAGCAATGTCATGTAGCCTCCCAATCAGCTGCTCAGAAGGGAATGTAAAAGGTTCTCCACCCCTTCAGGAAGCTTGTCACCTCAGTTCATACAGCATTTGGAATACTTTGGATGCATAGTTGGATATTTAAAGGCAAAACGGGCTTTCTTTTGTTCCATCCATATATTGGCACTCAGCTATTTGCTTCTTTCTTTCTTTCTTTCTTTCTTTCTTTCTTTCTTTCTTTCTTTCTTTCTTTCTTTTTGCCTTTCTCTGCCCAGGCTTGCAAAAGCACTTGATAGAAATCTCGAATGCCTCTTGGCTTCAGATGAATCACTTCTAAGCCTCCTTTCCGAACAATCAGAAAGTAGCAGTTCAATAAACATGTTCCATTTAAATAAAGAACTGCAGGGTCACTTCCATTCATATCGATGAAATGCTTCTGCTGAATCTATATTCATCCTCCACACATTGATCCTGGTGGTGAATCAAAATGAAAAGCAAAATAATGAAAAGATTCTCCACCCCCACCCCCCAAAAAAGCAGGGGAGACACACATGGGAAATAGATGGGGATGGTGGCAGAGATTGTGGGGGAAATTCCCCTTGGGAGTTCAAGTACAGAGGCTCACAGCAAATTCTCAATTGGTCAGATTTTATTCAGTATTGCATTTCTGGACAGAGTCCAAGGATTCTGTGAGACTCCATTATGATATGTAGGCAAATATATGTCACCTGAGCTGCTAACCCAACCACGTTTTTCCACCTTGGCACTTCACCATCTCTCATCCAACCATAGTATTTCAAATAGAATTTACTCTACCCATTTTTACTTTACATCTCAGAACCCTCCTTGTACTTTATATGAGGTTGTTTTTTAGTTTAACGGTCAGCCGTTAGGTTCCTCTTCAACCAGTTCTTACCAGTCTTGTGGTCATGTTGCATTCTTGCTGTGACAGACTTTGGGCTCTCAGATTTCAGTGACATCCTGTGCAACACTTACATCTGGCACCAGGGCTGTCTTAAGCATATGTGGCGCCAGGGTGCAAAGATCCGCCCGGTGCCCCCCCCCCAGTTGCCCAGTCCCAGGCATGCAGGAGGGTGGAGCCGGCCGGCCACCTCAGAATCTCACTGGCTCAGTCGCCTGCGAAGTCGCTCAACAGAGCTGCCCACAGCAGAAGAGCCCGCTGCGGTGCTCTGACCGATGGGTGGGCTCTTCCCCAGACTCAACTCTAGGGCCCCAGACTCTCGGCCTGGCGCCCCTGAGAGCCCGGCACCCGAGTGCTCCACACCCCTAGCGCCAATGGGTAAGATGGCCCTGTCTGGCCCCCCTCCACCCGTTGTGCTCCATTCTACAGCGTTGTTGTGGCACCCCCTGCAGCACAGAATCCCGTGCCCTGATTCTTGTGTACAGAACACTGGCCTCACTTAACAGAGTCATAGCAGGAATGGACTCTGAGGGTCATCTAGTCCAACCCCCTAAAAAGCAGGAATCTCAGCACACTGTCCCTCATCCAATTTGAAGCCATACCAGACTCTGCTTAGGTTTTGCAAATGTAGTAGCAGTTTTACTGATGCACCGCTTATTGGGCCTAACAAAATTTCCACCTCAAGATAAAACTTCTTTTTTATGGCAGGGAAGGGGGCAGATCCCCAAATCCACATTAGGGCAATATTTTTATTAGGCTAACCAAAAATGGCACAAAGCAATGAGCAAGTTTTTGAATTATTCAGAACTTTTCCACAGGCTTGTATTTAGCAAAGGGAGAAGCTGATGGTGTCAAAGTCACAATGTCTGTGCAGGCAACATTCATAAAACTGAGTGTGAAAAGAGATAGCAGACTTAATAGATTGGACACTCCTAGAGGCTATGCAGGTTTTCAGGCTCAAATCCAGTAGTCTCCTTGATCTACTTCTCTTTCTGCATTGAAGAGGACAAGTTTCTTTAAATCTCCATTTAAGACTTTCCAGAGTAAATCGACAGAAACCTGCATTCAAAATGTTTCAGAGTAAATCAGAAGTTTATTTTTTGTTGTACTGAGTTTGGCTCTAGTGCTAAGACAATAGTTTGTTTGTTAAACTCCCCAGAGGCAGAGGCAGGGGTCAGGGACCCATGCATTATGTTGAGTAGCTCATTATTAAATCTACTAGCAGTGATAAGGTATGCCAGCGAAACTCATTAGCCCAATGCAAAATTCAAAGTGAATTTGGATTACTCCTCTCAAATGAAAAAGGTGAGGAAAGGTCAAGATAGATGCGCTAACGCAAGTTTGGAGGCACTTACTTTTATGGAATGCACAGTCAATATTCAATAATATAAAAGTTGATAGAAGACTAATTTGGGATTCACAAGTGTTTGAAGTATCATCTAATTAAAGCAATGGCTTCACAGTGTGAAGTAATGAGTTGCCAAAAGTTGTAAGCACTTCTGGGAACAATCATCCCACTAAAACCCCACAAACTGCAACAGCTATAACTATCTGCCTTACCATCAGAAGCCTGCTAACAGGATGGATGCTTATAGCAACTATCATACCAACAAAAACCAACCCTACCAGCATACCACTCTCCATGAAGCTATCCACCATAAACATAGCTGTGCTAGGAGAACTCTTCACCCTACAAATTGCAAATGAAACAGCAAATGAAACACCAAAAGTTCTGAAGCCAATGAGGCTTTTTTAACCCAACACTACACCACCTGCTGCCATCAACCTCACTGACACTAGGACAAAGCATAGCTGTACACATCAATGTAATGTGGTTTCAAAAACCGGGACCCAAAGGACTAGTTGCCTTAAACCTCCCCAACATCAAAACCAACACCCTAGTCCCAAAAGGACTTATAAAAACCTACCTAACAGTGTTTATCATCACCCATCAAGTTTAGATGGTCATGACTATTACAAAATGTAACCTTTATGCATTTCTACAATTTGGAAGTAATGCATGTATGACCGGATTTCTATAGCTTTCTCCACCTGTCTTTACCTCATGTTAACATGCTGTTCATCCTTTCCCTGGTAAAAAAAATTCCTGGTGTGTTTGTGTGGCCATGCAGTGGAACCTGGGTTTCAGAACATAATCCGTTCTGGAAGACAGTTCGACTTTTTAAAGGTTCGAAAACTGAGGATCAGTGGGCTGGTTGCAAAGTAAATGCAAAGTTAATGGGGGGGGGTGTGAAAAAACGTTCGACTTCCGAGGCATGTTTGAAAACAGACACAATTACTTCTGGGTTTTTGGCATTTGGGTTCCGAATCGTTTCACTGTATTAGTCAAATGTAGAAGCAAGTAAGCAAGGAAAACAATCTTGTGGCAATGTGGCATCTTAATTGCTATATTGCACCTTGCGGCATAAGTTTTACTTCAAATGAAGTGGTATTTAGGCTATGAAACCTTATGTGGTAATAAATCTGTTAGTTTTAAGGGTGTCATAAGACCCTGTTGCTCATCCTCATCCTGTTTATTTTTTGTAGCACACTTCTCAGAAGCATCTTTCAACAAGCTTTATGTGGGATGACGTTCCTGACATACTGAGTAAATTTTTTAGAGGAATACATTCGTCATAGCTCAGGGGTCAAGAATCACCAGAAGATCTCATAAAAATAGAATCTGAAATCCTTAATAACTTCAGACAGATATAGTCTTTAAATGGCACAAATAACATAGTGGATTTTAATGTGCCGTTGGTTCATGCAACTCTCTTCTCAAAAATGTGTGCTGTGCAAGGCCAGTTAGACAAGCAGAATTGGGGTGTAGTAATTGTAAAATGATGCACACTGGGGCAAAAAATAAATAAATGCCAACTTCATAGATACGTTGATGAGTATTGATAGACCAGGAAACGATATCTTAGGGTTGTGCTGCAAAGTGTAATGAAAATGTTAACCCAGACCTGAAAAAGTCAGTGGAGGAAGCGTTGCTGGTTTGGTTCCACATGGCTGTTCTTTGGACATCTTCACCATGCAACAGCTGAACAACCTCCAACCTCCTGCCTAATGTTGGAGTTAAGGAGGTGGCTATGCAGCTGCTCAGAATGGCCTGCTTCAATATTTTAAATCAATAAAATACCTCTGCAGTTTCACAGTTGGGAGGGAAGCCAGCTGATCATCAAGTTCACCAGGACAGTGTGCCACATCCCTTCGCTACATCCCTTCATTTGCTGAAGCCTGCATCTAATGATGATAAACTGCTCTTGAAAAATTCTTTATCACTTAATTGAAGATGAGTCAATCCATATTTATTTAGTTTTAGCTAAAAAAAAAAAATTAAAGCCATGTATGAAGGACTACTTTTAGTCTCACAGGGGAAATTCCAGAACTAACTCATACAGGAAATGCAACAACACTAATAATTTCTTACTTGGATGGACCCCTGGAATACAATACATCATAAATGTTGCTTGGGAGGATAAGGAGGATTTATACTTCACGAATGAGACTGAGACAAGAAAAAGTGAACACTGCCACCTACAGTTCCCTTTTGTGTGGAACTGATGGGGCATGGAAGGGGGCTAATTGATTCAGGAGGAGGCCCTGAGATCAGAGAAATGAAGCAGGCAATTATAGTTGCTTTTCCTGCTCACAAGGAATTTGTGTTTGGCCTTCCCAGGGTCTCTGGTCTAGACAGCAACCAAAGGATGCCAGTTCCTGATGCTGATTCTAGATGTGCTTACATCACTTTAGCTATCACTCACCATATCCCGTGTGATTTTTATGAGTTACCTAAAGCTTGCAGGTTAGGAACTCTGGATTGTATGTCAAAATTATTGGCACCAGACCAGTCAGTCATACAAACTCCACTGGTTTCAGATGGAGGTAAGTGACCAGGCATAGTAAATGTCTCATACTTCTTCAGGTTTGTACAGATGTTTGATTGGTTGTCTGGATTTGCTGCAAATACCACATTAAAACTGTAAAAGGATGCTCATTTCATCCCTGAGACACCTCTGCTTTCAGGGTGTGTAGACTATTGCTTAAATACCGCTAATCTCATGCTAACTGCATCCTATCTGTTAAATCCTGAAAAGGCAAGTGCAGCTGTAAAGAAATGGAACAGTGATCAGAATAAATGGCAGCTGTATTTGAGAACTCAGGAAACAAAATATTTCAAGTTACTGTGTATCTATCTTTCCTTAAGAAAAACCTCACTAATTTGAGTGTTTAATTGCCTCTCACCTCTGAGATAATTAAGTGAGCAGAAAAAATACACTTCCACTGTCTTTAAATTGGAGGTAGACGGTCTCAGTTACCATGGAAGTGAACTGATAACAAGGCCTCCAGTAGACTCCCAGAATATAGGATATAGGTTATGCTGTTTGAATGTTCATTTGAGCATAGATATAATCTTATGTGTTATTATTTAAGCATTAAATTGATGATAAAACATTGCATTGAATAGGGCAAAGTTATGTACAAGTGGTACCAAATTAGATTTTTTTAAAATGGAAAACTTCCACCGCTTTAAAAAAAACGTTTTAAGTTTTTGCACACTATCCTTGGGCATTCATGCAAATCCTTATGACTCTTTGCCATATGAGTGGCATTATATTTTTGAGTGTGCATGATTATCCATAATTTCTGTTATATGAGAAATATAAGGGTACTTTAGGCTTCAGAAAATACGCAGCTCCCATGACAACTTTAAAGATTCATGGAGAACATATGTGTGCAAAATTTCACACTTGCTTTCCCTGGAGGACTCACTCTTCTTTCCTATTATAATCAATACCAAGAAGGGGGAAAGGCTGTATGTATTCTTTTTTGGACATTTTTAGTAGACAAACGTTTATTAAAAACACTACTAATGTAGTGTTTTGCTAATGC
>OFHU01000185.1:0-159622 GCA_900245905.1 Lacerta viridis | reverse complement strand
TACGCCATAATCATCACAATTATAACAAATAAAGGCTTGACATATCTCGCTTTGCATGTCATGAGTCTATCTCATATATTAGTTTCACCTTTTAAGTTGAATTACTGAAAGAAATGAACCTTTCCACGATATTCTAATTTTTCAAATTTCACCTGTACAACTGTTCCACTGGTCTGGAACTTCTCCATGTGATCTGGGAAATGGGCATAGCTCTGGCCGACTCCATAAAAGAGCCGAGTCACACAGCCATTTCGTTCGTCTTGATACTGCTATTGTCTTGTTGCCGATCTTTGGCTGCCATGCTGCTCTCCTGCAGCCATTTTGTATTCTTAATGTAATTTTGCTGTCTGCTGGCTCTCAGCCAGCAGCACGTGAGTTCAGTCTCCACTTGAGATGAACCAACTCACAGTTTCTTTGTGTAGCCACTAAGTACAGTCTGCCTTTCAGGGATCAAATCGTGGACGGAAATGTGAGTAAACGTTTTGTTGCTTTGCTCAGAAAGACTCTCGTGACTTCATTCTTTTAAGAGGGATCTAATGGGGGCACCAGGAAATAATCTTAACTGAGAGATTCGAACGAATCTGCAAACTAGCTTCCAGCTATATTGAGGGGAATCTGCTCTGCTAGTGTGAGTGAAGGAAGGACAATACTTATCCAATATATCCTTTCCTACTACTAACTGGGACAAAGGTCTCACCTGGTCTCAGGCAGCTTCCCATGTGCCAGCCCACCTTTGAATTTACCGCCATTGATTTATCGCTTGAGCCAGCCGGTCTTCCTTTGCCGAAACCCGTCTCCTTCTTTTCCAGCACCAGTTTCTCAAAATCGCCAAGCCCCTCTCCAGCCTCACTCCTCTGATCATCGCGGCGAAGGAGGCAGCGAAGAACAACCACTGACGTTCCCCGCGGGGCTGCTGCCGCCGTGCCAAACCTTCTTGGCTTTTAACTTTTCCTGAAAACGCCTGTTTCAAAGAGCCCGGCTCTTCCGCGACTTCTATGGCCGCGCCCTGAAGCTTTCCACCCTGCGAGATCGGGGCCGTGGCATTGAGGTGCACCCGAAACTCAAAAGCAGACATCTGGGGGTGGAGGCAGGTGTCACCCTCGAAACTGTGACCTCCCACGTGGAATGGGTGTGTGGGGCGGAATTTGTATGTTTGAAAGGGCCATTAAGGGGCTGTCTGATCTCGAACACAATAAGTTGCCAAGCCAGTATGTTTTCATATCTTTTAGTGTGTTGTTGAATTTAAGAAGAGAGGAAAACATGATTACATGCAACCTTTTAGGACAATTAGTGGAATTTCATTTCACACTGCCTGTGTTTTCTTTTACCTCTGTTCTTAAGACTACTGAAAGATGGGCATAGTTTGGATTACATGAAAACTAGCACAGAGAGTGTTTTCCTTTTTTAAAAAATAATCTAAAAGGGAAATGGAATTTCTTCCTCTGAACCACCGGATATGCTTTAATGGTCAGAAATGAGCATCTTATATCTGTTGGAAGATGGCAATTAATGAATGTTCATCATGCTGTGTGTTTGGGGGATGGGTGGTGGTGGTGGGGGTTTTTGTGTGTGAAACTTAATTGCCGTCTGATTAAATTCTCGCCCCTGTTTCCACCCTTCTGACCGTCGTCATCTGTGTAAATCGGTGCTTTTAATTGCTTAGTGAATTTGTCAGAAAGGTGAGGGTTTTGTATACGCAGAGGACTCTGCTGGCCAAAAGGCCATGTCCGATATCAAAGGACAATTGAAGGTGCAGCAATTCAGAGAGAACAAAGTACCAGAGGATAACTGCGAGTGCAAGAGACATTTGGAGAGAGACACACACACAGAGAGAGACTCTATTTGTCTGTGCTTATATACTACTATAATGGTAGACATCTCCTAGCCAAGATGGGCGAGATGGGGTGCTTGGTCTTGCGGGACAGCCTCGATACGGTGCGTGTGTGACGGACCCTTCGTTTCACACTAAGAGCCCTCACACTGTAAAACGTTTCCCCAGACCGTGTCTCTCCCTAGGTTTCACCGACGACTAAAATGAATCCTAAAGGAGAGAATGTCCTCGGGGTATAGTGCTCCACGTTCGAAAAAACTTGCCACCTAGCCCTGGGTTCCCAAACTACTGTTGCCTTTCCTTCTGGAGGGACCTTTGGCCACTGCCCAGGGTCAGGAAAATCCACCCGTTCCCTCTTCCAGGAAACCCTCTTTTCCCCTCAACCCCCTGCAAGGAAGGACGGAGAAGTCCACGAACGTTGCACTGATGAGGTAACTTAAATAACATGGTGTTCAGGTATAATGCGGTTACAACTCTTCTGTTCAGGTACTAAGCTTGGTTACAAAATAACAAGAAATAAACCTTTCCTTCCCTAGCCTAAGCCTAACCTCCAACCCGCTCACCCTCTCACCCTCAATCCCTGACCAACAACAACCGCCAACTGCCATTCTCCCCCTTTTAAAAGGTCGAAAAGCCCCGCCTCTGCGATTGAGCTGCCAGTCATCTAGAGTGGGTGTTAACCTTTATGCTCTGGGCACTGACCATACCCAGGCTCAGGGTTGATCCGTCACAGCGTGTAATTGGATCCTTGGAGGAACGGAGAGAATGATAGAATTGCAGAGTTGGGAGGGACCCCAAGGGTCATCTAGTCTAACCCCCTGCAAGGAAGGACGGAGAAGTTGCACTGATGTTGGTGCCACTCTGTACTTCAAAGAAGACATGAAGGCCAACTAGCTAGAAGTTCCCAAAGGAGTGGAAATCCCTTCGGGTGGCGCTATCGAACCCCAAAAGCGATTTAGTAGTACCAGGGACATACTATTGCCCGGCTGACCCAAATGCCCAGATGATCTTGACACGCAGATTGAAATCGTGGAGGGCATCTAAAGGAGGAAGTGTTTTGTCATAATGGGTGACTTCAGTTACCCTCACATAGACTGTGCAGCATGCATGAAAGCAGAGCAGCTTCCTTCCAGCCAGACATGCAGAGGGCTATGCTGTAAAGTCATCCTAATTTCTAATCTAGGTTGGGGGGGAGGGCTTCTTCAGCCCAAGGGCTTGCATGCTGGGTGGGTATGAGCAGAGTCAAAGAGTGGGTGGACCTATGAAATACCGTGTTTCCCTGAAAATAAGACATACCCGTAAAATAAACCGTAGCAGGATTTCTAAGCGTTTGCGCAATGTAAGCCGTACCCCGGAAATAAGCCATAGTGATAGGCGCAGTTCTGGAGGGGGCCAAGGACGAGGCGAGGCTGGATGCGGCACCTCCTGGCAACAGCGCCCTTAAGACGGCCCTGGATAGGCAGGGCTATGCAGCGTATCGACGCGGAGCAGTTAAGAAGACGGGCAGAAGCTGGAGGGCAGCTTCTCCAGCGGGAAGGAGGCTCGGAGGTGACCGGTAGAAAGTGAAAGTGAAAGTCTCCTCAGTGAAGTGACTAAGACACCCCCTGAAAATAAGCCATAGTGTGTCTTCTTGAGGAAAAAAAATAAATATAAGACAGTGTCTTATTTTCAGGAAAACACGGTACATTCTTTCCTTTTTACAGCAAGCTGCAGTCTAGCCACATAAATGTGCAGAGTTTTCTACACAAATGCACCGACATCCTTCGTCCCAGGAAGCAGGAGACACTGTCACATTTCAAAGACACGTTCCAGCTTGGCAAAGGTGCTTCAGTAAAATGCAGAGGAGGCCAGTGTGGTCCATGGGATGTGGCTTAGGAAGTGTCTTTCATACTGGATACAGAGGTGTGGAGACATGTCTGGCCCTACGGTTTCCGACCGGCTTGCTCCTTATCCATTGCCTAAGGAACAGCAGTATTCTTTTGCCTTGCATTTTCAGAAAAGCGATCCTTCAGAAATAAGGAGGAGGTGGCACTGTGGGTTAAACCACTGAGCCTAGGGCTTGCCGATCAGAAGGTTGGCAGTTCAAATCCCCGCGACGGGTGAGCTCCCGTTGCTCGTCCCAGCTCCTGCCAACCTAGCAGTTCGAAAGCACGTCAAAGTGCAAGTAGATAAATAGGTACTGCTCCGGCGGGAAGGTAAACAGGCATTTCCATGTGCACTGCTCTGGTTCGCCAGAAGCGGCTTAGTCATGCTGGCCACATGACCCGGAAGCTGTACGCCGGCTCCCTCGGCCAGTAAAGCGAGATGAGCACCGCAACCCCAGAGTCGGACACGACTGGACCTAATGGTCAGGGGTCCCTTTACCTTTACCTTAGGCTGCTCTACACCTGAGCTCGCCTCCTGTTTGATTTCGAAAGCCACGCTGTGCTCTCGTTTCCGCAGCGATGCTTCTGTATTCCAGTTCCTGGAAACCGCAGGGGATCTTGTGTGGGTCACGTGACACGTGCAGGATTTCAGACCCGGAAGATGGTGTCCTGGATTTGGCCCGCGTCATAGAATCATAGCGTTGGAAGGGATCCTGAGGATCATCAAGTCCAACCCCCTTGCAATGCAGGAATATGCAGCTGTCTCACGTGGGGATCGAACCTGCAACCTTGGTGTTATAAGACCCATGCTGTGACCAACTGAGCTACCCATGGTCTGACTGTTGGAAAGTATGAAATACCTGAAGCAGCTCACATCCCATGGTTGTGTGTAAGGATTTATCCACAATTACCTTTCCTCTGGTCGTCCGAAGCACAGACCGTGCTTTAAAACTCCATGTCTGAGTGCTCTTTTTCTTGCTCTGGAGTTTCCCCTGCAAAAACTTGCTCTTTAAAGCTGAATCAAACAGACAGCAATCCATGGAAAAACTGAATTTATGTTTGCTCCGATGGAGCACCAAAGAGCGGCTTTATGTTGGCCAAA
This sequence comes from Lacerta viridis, assembly GCA_900245905.1. Lineage (NCBI taxonomy): Eukaryota > Metazoa > Chordata > Lepidosauria > Squamata > Lacertidae > Lacerta > Lacerta viridis. The sequence goes on along the minus strand of OFHU01000185.1, from coordinate 154,824 downwards.
AAACAACACTCTGATACGCAGCTTTAAAGGGCAGCCCTGTGCCTAGAAACAGCAGGGCGAAAAATAAGTGTGGATAAGTAAGGAAATGGAATTTGCATGATGATGCAGATACAACTCCCATCTCTCTAGCAAAGCCATGATAATCTTACTCATAATTTGCTGGCTATCATTTATAGGCTACGTTATCTGACAGCGGCTGCACCTGAGGCAGCTAAGGAATGAGCGAAAATGCGGTAAAATCCCATATTAAAACTACTTGTCGGTTCAGTATATAAGCATGTAAAGGTAAAGGACCCTGTGGACAGTTAAGTCCAGTCAAAAGCGACAACGGGGTTGTGGTGCTCATCTTGCTTTCAGGCCAAGGGAGCCGGCGTTTGTCCACAGACAGCTTTCCGGGTCATGTGGCCAGCAGGACTAAACCGCTTCTGGCACAATGGGACACCGTGACAGAAACCAGAGCGCACAGAAACGCCATTTACCTTCCTGCCACAGTGGTACCTATTTATCTACTTGCGCTAGTATGCTTTTGAACTGCTAGGGTGGCAGGAGCTGGGACAGAGCAACGGGAGCTCACCCCATTGTGGGGATTAGAACCGCCGACCTTCCGATCGGTAAGCCCAAGAGGCTCAGTGGTTTAGACCACAGCGCCACCCGTGTCCCTGATACATAAAACTTGGGCCCCAAACTGATCTTGACACAACCCTATAAAATCTGCAAAATGATATAGAAACGGCTCAGCGGCTTTGATGTCAGGAAGCTGTCTCCCCACCTGCATATGTCATGGGGGGGGGGGTTGACAAGTCTGTCACAGAAATGTCCCATGACAGAGGGTGAAAGCTAGAAAGTTACTGTGAGATAGACTCAGTTACCTTTTGGAAGAATGTAATTGGGCTGCCTTTGGCAGCAGTCCTTCTGAATGCCAGTTGCTGGAAACCACAGGAGGGGGACAGTTGCACTTGGGTTCGAATCCTGCTTGCTGCATTCCCACAGGCATCTGGTCAGCCACTGTGAGAACAGGATGCTGGACTGGATGGGCCATTGGCCTGATCCAGCAGGCTCTCATTAGGTCCTTAAGAATTATGAAATCAATGGTACTGATATAATGAAAATCCACGCACCTCCTGACACCTCCACTCTTTCAAATATTTGTTTTATTTATTTATAAAAGTATTTATACCTGCCACCTTCTCGCAAATTGTTGGAATGATATTATAGAGCAGGGGTGGCCCAACTCCCAACAGACTGTGATCTACTCACAGAGTTAAAAACTGGCAGTGATCTACCCCCCCTTTTTGGGGTTCAGGTCAAAGTTGTTAAGAGGAGGAAAGCCCCATTTTTGGGGGGTGCAGGGCAACAATTTTGAGCTTTTTTTAGGGGGGGCAAGGTTGTTGAGCTTCTTTGGGGGGAGCCAGTGATGTACCAGTGATCTACCACAGACATCCCGTGATCTACTGGTAGATCACGATGTACCTGTTGGACATGCCTGTTATAGAGCAGCACAGAAACATTTAACACAACAAAGAGCAATCATTGAAATGACTGGTGACTCGAGAAAAAACCGGACAACTGCATACACCTGTTGGCATAAAAAAAGCCAGCAAGAGGCTAATGAAAGTCAAAACTGAGGATTTTCACCCGGAGAGTGTTCCATAGCATGTGATCAGTGATGACACTTCTGGTTGAGATCAGTCAAGCCTCTGTAACACGGGGGACAGATGGCAGCACTCCTCCGGAAACGGGCTGTGATAAAAGGATTCAGGTTGGCCAGCGGTGGTCAAGTCAGACAGGTGCCTCTTGAGAAGCTCACAACAGGACAGAGGCAATGTGGCGTAGTGGTTAGAGCATCAGATTAGGACCTGGGAGACAAGGGTTCAAATCCCCACTCGGTCATGAAGCTCGCTGGGTGACTATGTGTGGACCGCTCACTGCCTCTCAGCCTAACCTACCTCGCAGGGTTGTTGTGGGGGGTTAAATGAGGAAGGGGCAGAAAACCATGGAGCCCTGCTTGAGCTCCTTGGGGAAGAAAGGTTGGAGTTTAATGCAATTAAATAAATAAAACAAATAAACAGAATTAGCAGTGACAGATAATCACGGAGATAAATACACCCCCCTCTGTGAATTGTTCTGCCTTTTTAAAGGCAGTGGGTGGCTGCTAATGTGTGCAGCTGTAACAACAACAACAACATCAACAATGTAGAGTCGAAAGAGACCCCAAGGGTCATCCAACCCCCTGCAACACAATGCGTTGTTTATTGTTGTTGCTATATTTATTATATTATACCTCACCTTTCTCCCTGAGGGGACCCAAGGTGGGCAGCTTACAGATAAAAATAAGAACCACCAAAACCACAGGAAAAAACCAAATCATTTAAATCCTGTGTTTTATTGCTTAGGCTTTGGACATGAGATCAGTTTATCCCAGTGCCCCAACTGCTCCTTTGCCTCCTTTAACCCGAAAGAGTGGAAGCGTGTGAGCGATGAAGCCTAAGCTGGGCGGAACATTTTGAGTCTTCCAATCTGTGGTTTAAATGGGTCCTGCTTAGTGCTTTTTTCTCCTTTTAATTCTCTGAGCACAAGACCTTTTCTGCATCAGCTCCATTTCCACTCCCTCTGAGAATGTCCGCTGATCTCAGGGCAGGCCATTGTGACATCAGCTGCAGGCCAGATTTCAGCAGCCAGCCTTGGATTGGTTGGGGCTGAGTTCCAGGAGAGCATGTAGGGAAAAAACCTTTCGAAAACTCTGGCTCTTGGGTGAGTAGGCAAAGCTTAAAGGTGAAGGTAAAGGGACCCCTGACGGTTAGGTCCAGTCGCGGACGACTCTGCGGTTGCGGCGCTCATTTCGCTTTACGGGCCGAGGGAGCCGGTGTACAGCTTCCGGGTCATGTGGCCAGCATGACTAAGCCGCTTCTGGCGAACCAGAACAGCGCACGGAAATGCCGTTTACCTTCCCGCCGCAGCGGTACCTATTTATCTACTTGCACTGCACTTTCGGTGTGCTTTCGAACTGCTAGCAGTTGGCAGGAGCTGGGACCGAGCAACGGGAGCTCGCCTTGTCATGGGGATTCAAACTGCCAACCTTCTGATGGACAAGCCCAAGAGGCTCTGTGGTTTAGACCATAGCGCCACACACATCCCTAAGCCATTCAAATAGCATAGTGGAGATCCTAGAATCATGCCATCATAGAATTGTAGAGTTGGAAGGGGCCCAAGGGTCATATAGCCTCCTGCAATTCAGGCGTCTCTACTATAGCATCTACAGTTCTACTGTTAGAACAGCTCTTACTGTCAGAGAGTTCTCCGTGAATTCGAGTTGTGCTCTCCTTTCTTGTAGCTGGAAGCCATTGGTTCAAGTCCAGAGCTTGCTCCTTCTTCCATGTGGCAGCCCTTGAGATACTCAGATCCTGGGAAAGATGAGTTGGTTGTTTATTTGCCTTTTTAATCTCTGCAGAGCCCACAGCTCCTTTGTTCCTCTCGGAAGCCAAGCCCTGTCGCACCATGGACAAGTCTGCGCTGTGCCACCTGACGGATGCCAATGGGAATTTGAAAAACCAGATCTGGGACCTGAGAGAGACGGCTGCCAACCTCGACGCCGAGAAGCAGGAGATCCTGACGGAGAACAAGAGCGTCAAAGAGCAGAACCGGAGCCTGGAAGCCAAGATCGAGTGTTTCAAAGCCATGGCGGAGGACTTTGAAAAGGAAGAAGAGGAGCTCCAGGGAGTGTTGAGGAAGCTGGAGGAGACGATCGGGCAGCTGGAATCCCAGAACACGGCCTTGAAAGGCACCAACAAGATGCTGAGGACCGAAATACAAAAGGTGTCCGGCCACATCGTTCTGTTCCAGGATTACAAGGCGACACAAGACCAGGACATCTGCCACATGAAGCAGGTGATGGAGCACATCGTGAGCTACTTCAAGCAGCTGGAGTCGAAGATCGAGACGGCCGAGCAGAGATTCGGCGAGGAGCAGAGCGAAGCCGCTGAGCTCCAGCGCACCTTGGATGAGCTTGAGCAGATCCGCGAGGTCCAGGAGAACGAGATCCTGTGCCTGAAGGACCAGCTGGAAGAGGCGTCGTTCATGAGGCTGGAGAAAGACGAGAGCCTCAAGGTCCCATCTCTGCTACACGAGATGGTCCAAGCCAAGCTGGTCCAGGATTCCTTGGCCATGCAGAGCAGCCTCCTCTTCCTGCTGTCCAAAGTCATGTGGCTGTTGCTGGCGGTGGCCGTCTGCCTGGGGTTCCTGAACGTCTTGGCCAAAGTCTACCTCTTTGTCTTCAACCAAGACCTGGAATCCGGAAGCCAAGCTCTGCTGTTCACGGACCGCCTCCGTTTGCTGGCGGAAGTCCTCTCTCCACATCCCATGAGGAGGTCGAATGGCTTGCTGCCCTATTGAGACGGACGCCGCGGCGTGGGAAGCAAACCGGGCAGAGCTAGCCGCGCATTCTTGTATCAAAACCGTGTGCCTTCAAAAATTAAAAGGACCCCCTCCCCCACTTAAGAAAACAAATGCCCCAGCCTAAATTTCCATCTGATTCCACTTGATCTTGCCGGAATATTTAGCACAGGTGTGCCCCCCACCCACTTACATTCCTGCACACCGCCTACATAAGTGAAAATCGCATAATTGGGGAATCACCCTCTAAACCCCCTTCAAACCCCCTCTCTACCACTCTCTTTCCCACCCAGACAAATATCTGAAATCCAGACCAAAATTCAAACTAGGATTGAAGCTCTGGGGCTGGCTGGAGGCTGGAGGACGAGCAGGAAAGTAGCTGCTGCTGCGCTACCACACGTATCAGCTGTTCAGTGGGGAGGCTGAGCAGCTGTCAGGCAGCCAACAAGGAGAACAGGTTGTTTGCAGATCAGAGAAAGAAAGTGAAACTCTGGCTAACTTGCAGCCAGTTTCTCTATTAAGGAAGCAGAACAAAGAGCACGCAGAGATTACAAAGGGTTGCTCTTGTCTTGGTGAAGCAGTTGATCATACTGGCTTGCAACCCCCCCCTTCACTCCCCATCCCTCTTTGTCAAGCCCCTTCCTCTGTCTACAGCGAGCCCCAAGGGACCCTCTTTGTGTCTGCCTGGCTCTCTGCTCTGTAGTCCAGTCCATATAATTATAGAATTGTATAGTTGGAAGGGTCCCGAAGGTCATCTAGTCCAACCCCCTGCAATGCAGGAATGTCAACTAAAGCATCCAACCTCTGCTTAAAAGCCTCCGATGAGAGGAGAGTCCACCACCTCCCAAGGGAGACTGTCAAAAGCTCTTACTGTCAGAAAGTTTTTCCTGGTGTTTAGTCGGAATCTCCTTTCTTGTAACTTGAAGCCATTGGATCGAGTCCTACTTTCCCGAGCAGGGAGAAACAAGCTTGCTCCATCTTCCATGTGACAGCCCTTGAAATATTTGAAGATGGCTTTTGGCTTGGGTTTAAATCCTACCGTGACCCATGTGCAATTACACCATCTTTCTGGGGGTTGCCTTGTGGTTGGCTGAGACAAAACAAATACTCTGTGTCCTTGTCAACACTTTCCAAAGACTAAATAGACAGTTGAGAATTGGCAGTTGTTGCTTCTGAATATTCATGACCAAGCATTATGGGAACTCCCCCATGTGGATTATATTGAGAAGTGCAGACTTAATTTTAAACATTTTTTGCACCCTCTGGAGGTTGTAGCTAGATGGTTTTCATCTGCCATGCTCAGGTTGTGTTTATTTGCTTTTAAAAACAGTCTATGTTTTAAACATCTAATCTGATTTGCATATGATAATTTGAGTCTGCAGTCTGAGGGAGGAACAAGGGAACATTTTGAACTGATATACCTTATGCACAAAATCTCTTGCCCTTGAAACAGTCTCTCAGAACTTCCCAGGAATGCTAGATGGCTATGGCTATTATTATTACCAATAGCGATGATTTATTTCGATTCTGAATCGCTTCCCGCGAGAAATCCTGAAGTGGTTCACAATACAATAAAAACATTTAGAACTATTGCATACATAAACATGATGATGATGATGATGATGATGATGATAATAATAATAATAATAATAATAATAATAATGTACCCTGCCCATCTGGCTGGGTCCCCCAGCCACTCTGGGCGGCTCCAACAAATATTAAAATACATTAAAATATCACAGATTAAAAACTTCCCTAAACAGGGCTGCCTTCAGGTATTTTCATTCTGGATTCTTTGACCTCTGATGGGAGGGCGTTCCACAGCAGAGAAGGCCCTTTGGTTCCGGCTTTGCTTCTCGCAGTGAGGGAACCGCCAGAAGGCCTCGGCGCTCAGTGTCCGGGCTGAAGGGGGGTGGAGCCCCTTCAGGTATACAGGACCGAGGCCGTTTAGGGCTTTAAAGGTCAGCACCAACACTTGAATTGTGCTCGGAAACGTACTGGGAGCCAATGTAGATCCTCAAGGTGTTATGTGGTCGGGAGTCACCAGTCTAGCTGCCGCATTCTGGATTAATGCAGTTTCCGGGTCACCTTCAAAGGTAGCCCCATGCACAGTAGTCAAGCGGGAGATAACCAGAGCATGCACCACTCTGCAAGACAGTCCGCGGGCAGGTAGGGTCTCAGCCTGCGTACCAGATGGAGCTGGTAGACAGCTGCCCTGGACACAGAATTAACCTGCGCCTCCATGGACAGCTGTGAGTCCAAAATGACTCCCAGGCTGCGCACCTGGTCCTTCAGGGGCACAGTTACCCCATTCAGGACCAGGGAGTCCTCCACACCTGCCCGCCTCCTGTCCCCCAAAAACAGTACTTCTGTCTTGTCAGGATTCAACCTCAATCTGTTAGCCGCCATCCATCCTCCAACCGCCTCCAGGCACTCACACAGGACCTTCACGCCTTCACTGGTTCTGATTTGAAAGAGAGGTAGAGCTGGGTATCATCCGCATACTGATGAACACCCAGCCCAAACCCCCTGATGATCTCTCCCAGCGGCTTCATATAGATATTAAAAAGCATGGGGGAGAGGACGGAACCCTGAGGCACCCCACAAGTGAGAGCCCAGGGGTCTGAACACTCATCCCCACCACCACTTTCTGAACACGGCCCAGGAGGAAGGAGCGGAACCACTGTATAACAGTGCCCCCAGCTCCCAACCCCTCTAGCCGGTCCAGAAGGATGTTATGGTCGATGGTGTCAAAGGCCGCTGAGAGATCCAGCAGAACTAGGAAACAGCTCTCACCTTTGTCCCTAGCCCGCCGGAGATCATCAACCAGCGCGACCAAGGCAGTTTCAGTCCCATGATGAGGCCTGAATCCCGATTGGACATCTAATTGTGTCTGTGCACACACACACACACGACACACATGAATTATTTTCAAATACGACAGAGATACTAATTGGTGAGTTGGTAAACATGGGTCAGGACTGTACCACCTCTGATTACAGGTGGAGAAAATCCTATGATGGAACACTCCTTGTTGGTGGGGAAAGGAGGAAAGGAATAGAGCTTCTTTCCCTGGTATGGCAGATGCCAAGACTGCGGATATAGAGCATGCTCTTTCATGTTCCTTTGGAGAAGACTCAGATCAGTGGAAGAGCACTTGCTCTTTAATGCAGAAGGCCACAGGTTCAATTCCTGGCACCTCAAAACACTTGCTGCCTGAAACACTGGTCAGTGTAGGCACAATCTATTCTAAGCATAACCCCACCTACAAAAGTGTGGGGTTGTCATATGTCTGGACATACCCAGAATACTGGAGTCAGCAGCAGTGTTTGGGCAGAAATTTGGTTGAATGTCTGGGAAAATCCAGACAAATGGTAGCCCATGTCGGCAGTGCCTTTTCTGCCGGTTTTCTATAAAAATAGCTTTAAAATGGGGTGGGTTTTGCGATTTTGCCCAAAAAAGCGCAACAACTTTGGGCAACCCCAAAAAAGGCTCAACAACTTTGCCAAAAAAAAAAAAGGCTCCGGATTTTCACTGTTTGAAATATGGCAACCCTACAAAAAGTGTGAAGAGAAGGGTTTCCTTGCTTAGGCTTCTGGGTAAAGAAACTGCTTTTCGGCATTGAAAACGATCTTATCGGGCTGAGTCACTTGTGTTATCTAGCTGTACTCTGCTTCAAGGCCAGGGATGAGGCCTGCTAAATGGGAAATGGTTTCAGCTGTGTGGGAATGCAAGTACGCCAAGGTTCCAGAAGTTTCCAGCCTCAAAGACTTCTGATTGGCTCAGGAAACTCACATCGGTTGCTATGCCTTTTGCAATACCTGGAGACCAAGCTTTTTGAGGTATGGATTATAGCCTGCATAAATGATCTAATAATAATAATAATAATAATAATAATAATAATAATAATAATAATAATTTATCTTATGGGCCATATAGAGTTAGTTCAAGTTCGCGTTGTTATTTTAGTCTGAGAGGTGCATCCATGTAATGGCCACAATCCAACCGAGGCTCAAACTTCCCCACAGAGAGCTAGGACTTGCAACCATGTGCTTTGGTGGCCTCAGGGCACATCCTGTCTCCTTGGCTAGCAAGGCCTCCTGGAACTGGGTGCTGCACAACATTGCTCTGATCAACAGCACTTCCACCGTCACCAGACTGGCCCGTGACAAATGGCGCCAGGCTTGCCACTTCTGCTGCCTCTCTCGGATCGGAAGACGGGAATGGCCTGAGGGTGCCTTGACCCAAGGGTTCAGTTGACCACACCCAATGATTTCATAACGGATCTCAAAAAGTATGGGGAGGCAGGATGGAAGCATGGAGAACACCACAAGCTAAAGCTCGCTGGGTGGACCAGCCATCTCCCAGCACTACCTTCCATCATGGCTCTGGACCAGTGACCCTGAGATGCAGAGACCTCCTGCATCAGGAGAGATATCCACTCCCCAGTCCTTCCAGTAAGGAGGACCAACTGGCACCAGAGCCTACACCTTGTCCCTGGAGGCATAAAGAAGCACCTCTGCCACTGAACACAGGTGAATGGACTATATATTCCTTGGAGGACCATGAAAGACCTGGCAATAATAATAATAATAATAATAATAATAATAATAATAATAATAATAATATATTTATACCCCACCCATCTGGCTGGGTTTCCCCAACTTTGTAGCTTTAACCCTGCTGCCTAGATGAAGCCAGTGGCTACAGGAAAAGGCACCTGCCATTTAATTGAGGTTGAATCCTGACAAGACAGAAGTACTGTTTTGGGGGGACAGGGGGCGGGCAGGTGTGGAGGACTCCCTGGTCCTGAATGGGGTAACTGTGCCCCTGAAGGACCAGGTGCGCAGCCTGGGAGTCATTTTGGACTCACAGCTGTCCATGGAGGCACAGGTCAATTCTGTGTCCAGGGCAGCTGTTTATCAGCTCCATCTGGTACGCAGGTGACCCGGAAATTACAACTAATCCAGAATGTGGCAGCTAGACTGGTGACTGGGAGTGGCCGCCGAGACCACATAACACCGGTCTTGAAAGATCTACATTGGCTCCCAGTACATTTCCGAGCACAATTCAAAGTGTTGGTGCTGACATTGAAAGCCCTAAATGGTCTCGGTCCAGTATACCTGAAGGAGCGTCTCCACCCCCATCGATCTACCAGGCACTGAGGTCCGGCTTCGAGGGCCTTCTGGCTGTTCCCTCACTGTGAGAAGCCAAGTTACAGGGAACCAGGCAGAGGGCCTTCTCGGTAGTGGCACCCGCCCTGTGGAACGCCCTCCCACCAGATGTCAAAGAGAACAACAACTACCAGACTTTTAGAAGACATCTGAAGGCAGCCCTGTTTAGGGAAGCTTTTAATGTTTGATGGATTATTGTATTTTAATATTTTGTTGGAAGCCGCCTAGAGTTGCTGGGGAAGCCCAGCCAGATGGGTCGGGTATGTATAAACAAACAAACAAACAAACAAACAAATATTGGAAAAGTGATGCTCACAAATCTCACTTGGGGTGCAGGGAATACATTCCCAGCACAGAACACAGAAATCATTCTGACTTGGAGAAATCATTTCATTTTGTTGTTCAGTCGTTCAGTCACGTCCGACTCTTCATGACCCCATAGACCAGAGCACGCCAGGCACTCCTGTCCTTCCACTGCCTCCCGCACTTTTGGTCAGACTCATGCCAGTAGCTTCGAGAACACTGTCCAACCATCTCGTCCTCTGTCGTCCCCTTCTCCTTGTGCCCTCCATCTTTCCCAACATCAGGGTCTTTTCTAGGGAGTCTTCTCTTCTCATGAGGTGGCCAAAGTACTGGAGCCTCATTTCCTTAATGATGGGCAATTCTCTCTCTCCTGCTTGGTCTCTCATCTCCTGGACTTTTTATTCATTTCTGCAACCCCGTAGAGTTCAAGGTGTGATTGCCGTCGTAAAGTGCAGTGCACATGTTATAAAAGCATGCCCATCCTCAATTTTTTTCCGCATGCCACGGGCATTTCAGAAATCAAGTTTATGGCTTCATAGCTCATCAACACAGAGCAATTTCCCCTTGAAGTAAAGGATCTTGACCCCGCCTCAGTGTGACACTGCGGCAGAGAGGCTGTTGTCAATTCAACATATTGTGAACCAGGAGAGGTTTTATGGTAGATGATCTTTGGAGTTTCACAAGCTGGCAATGAGGCGGAGGAGAGCCCTCCCTTTACAGCAGGAGGAATAGGCCTCATCTGCACTAGGCATATAAAGCAGCATCGTACCACTTCAAAAAAGTCATAGATTCCCCCCCCAAAAAAAACCCCTCTCTCTCTTTTTAATGAGTTTATTTACAGCACATACAGACACACTTGTAATACTAAACATGGAAATACTAATACACAATCTAAAGAAAAAACAAATAAATACAAATAAAGAATCATAACGTATGAAAACGTATACAAAACAAATAGCCAACAATTTATATATACCATATTTCAGTTCTTCTTTTCTTCCAGTTGACTTCCTTCATCCTTAGTGTTATGTACTGAGTTGAATAGGATCCAAAATGCAGCAGTCTGATTGGTCCTAGAACAATAGGATCCAGAATGCAGCAGTCTGATTGGTCCGCAGGAGCCACCCAATCCAGCTCCAGGTGGAAGTGAATCCGCAACCTGATTGGCATACAGGAGTATCCCGGAATTAGCCAATCACATTGTGTAAATAATGTATATAAAGCAGACATTTGGGGGGAACTTCCATTCCTCGCTACTATGAGCTGAATAAAGAGAATGAAATCCACACTTGACTCCAAGTATATTTCACTCAACATGGTTCTCTTTTCGTTTTTGTAAACTGTCGCCTTCTTAGTTTGTTATTACGCCTTTCTCTTACAACTTTTTTGTCTGGATTTTCACTTTTTGAAACATTATGGCAGCCCTACTTAACAGCCAACCCCTCTTCCCTGGGAACTCTGGGAATTGTAGTTCTGTTGGGGTGGGGTCTCCCACCTCTCTCCCAGCACCTCTCGAGTGGGAGGGACCATTGCCCAATTAGCTACCGATTTGAAAGGAGCATTTCAAGGGTGACAACAGGGCTGCGTTTCTTGAGATTCTCATGCCACTCAGGGGTGAGCTATGCGGTTCTCTAATCTGAGAGCTTCACGGAGTTCCTGCTTTTCAAAGGGCTGTGGCCAAATTCATATCCCCGAACAGCCTCAGACAGTTACACAATAGCAAACAAACTTCCTTTTGTGCGGCCGGTCATTCCCCCACTCCTTTCTTCTTCGGTCCCCCTCCAGCTTCCCAAAAGAAGGCTCTTTTCTAATTGGATTGACATTTTTTCAACTTCAAAGTGCTCTTGTCGGTCCTAGATAGTTCATCAGGATTTTATTTTACTTTATTTAAAAAAAACAAAACAGTTCAAGCACTGAGATCCCAATCTGAATGAGACACCAGGAGATGGAGACAGAAAATGGAAAATTTATTGCATGTAATATGAACGAAATTGTTTGCTGCAGAAACCTCAAACAACGGAAATGATTTCTTCCCATTTCCCATGCTCCAGATCTGCTTTACGATTTTTCTGAGCACAGATGCTCAAAAATGCAATATCTGTTGGCAGAATTTTTAAATCAAATTGTTCATGTCTGGTGCGGAAGCAGGAACACTGAGAACCAAATTCTTCCTTCTTTCTCCCTGTCTCCGGCACTGCCATATGGCAAACAACTTTCCCCATTTGGATTACATTTCAATCTTTTCCAGCCGCTTTTGGATTGAGCACTTAAAGAAAGATAACGATCACAGATGGCAAATGCCCCGCCCACTGTGGGAGGAGCTTAGCTGTTCACAGCCCTTCTTTCCTACTTCGGGGATTCCAGCTGTACTTCTCTTTGGCTGCGGAGATATAACAAGCAGAGGTCACCACCACGGAAGGGAGGCAGTGAATGGGAGGGCACTCGAGGAGGAGAACTGCAAATCGTTTTGGGAAAAGAAATCTGAGGTGAGTGGCATCTCTCCCCAAAAGGGCTGTCCTGAATGCTGCCTTGGTTCTTAATGCCCTTATTAAGATTCCCTCCAGAGTAACGGTTTTGGAAGTGTGAGGATTTCTCTCCCATTTGCCCCCAAACCGACCCCACATCTCCATCCTCGGTGGATGGGAACAGAGTGCTAATGAGGTGACCTTTTGCAAACAGGCGAGCAGGAACAAATCCTTTGGCAGAGGGGGAAATCTCACCCTTGGCTCGGATGGATGCATTTTATTAACAAGTCTCAAAAGCCACGCGGCATTCCAAGTGATTTCTTCCTATATAACGGCCCGTGAGCATGCATCTAAAACCGATGGATGATTTGGGCGACCCTCTCTTTTGGCCAGTGCCAACAGCAGGAGGGGATCAGTGGCAGCCAGGGTTTGCAAAACATCTGGCAAGGAGGCTTCCTGTCAGCTTGCAAATGGAGCAGAAAGTAATCTGTGAAATGTTAACATCTGGGGGGAAGCCGTAGCCAGTTCCCTAAGTTGTCGCTGAAGCCAAAAGAGCTGAGAGGCGGAATCACACTTTCCCAAACTAAATAACTCTGTATTTGGTTTGGAAAAAATTAATTGGATAGTTCGGTCGGAAGAGTTGTTCTAGTTTGCAGCAGCAGAATGACGAAGCGGGTTTAAAATTATATTTTGTTTTATTGGTAAAGCGTGAGACTCTTAATCTCAGGGTCATGGGTTTGAGCCCCACGTTGGGCAAAAAAAAATCCTGCATTGCAGAGACCACAAGGGCCATCCAGTCCAACCCCCTGCCAAGCAGGAAACACTATCAAAGCATTCCTGACAGATGGCTGTCAAGCCTCTGCTTAAAGACCTCCAAAGAAGGAGACTCCACCACACTCCTTGGCAGCAAATTCCACTGTCCGAACAGCTCTTACTGTCAGGAAGTTCTTCCTAATGTTTAGGTGGAATCTTCTTTCTTGTAGTTTGAATCCATTGCCCCGTGTCCGCTTCTCTGGAGCAGCAGAAAACAACCTTTCTCCCTCCTCTATATGACATCCTTTGATATATTTGAACATGGCTATCATATCACCCCTTAACCTTCTCTTCTCCAGGCTAAACATACCCAGCTCCCTAAGCCGTTCCTCATAAGGCATCGTTTCCAGGCCTTTGACCATTTTGGTTGCCCTCCTCTGGACACGTTCCAGCTTGTCAGTATCCTTCTTGAACTGTGGTGCCCAGAACTGGACACAGTATTCCAGGTGAGGTCTGACCAGAGCGGAATACAGTGGTACTATTACTTCCCTTGATCTAGATGCTATACTCCTATTGATGCAGCCCAGAATTGCATTGGCTTTTTTAGCTGCTGCATCACACTGTTGACTCATGTCAAGTTTATGGTCTACCAAGACTCCTAGATCCTTTTCACATGTACTGCTCTCAAGCCAGGTGTCACCCATCCTGTATTTGTGCCTTTCATTTTTTTGCCCAAGTGTAGTACTTTACATTTCTCTCTGTTAAAATTCATCTTGTTTGCTTTGGCCCAGTTCTCTAATCTGTTAAGGTCATTTTGAAGTGTGATCCTGTCCTCTGGGGTATTAGCCACCCCTCCCAATTTGGTGTCATCTGCAAACTTGATCAGGATGCCAAACAGTCCAAATATTCCTCAATAAGTCCAAGAGAACAACTCTCTTTTGAGCTTTGCGAAGAATCACCCTTTCAGCAAAGCACACATCTGTTGTTGTAAATTTAAGCACAAGCAAACCATCAGTTTTAAAAGCTTTTAACAGTATATGTATATATGTGTTGCTGTGGTTTTTTTTGTTTTTTTTTAAACTAGGGTGATTTCTGTTGCAAATCTATTGTGAACAGTGTTTGGAAAGTTGTTGCACGTGCTAGACAACTACAACTTTTTAACCTCCAGTAAAAGAGAGATGGGGGGGAAAGGCTTAAAGTTGGGTTTATTTTTAGACACCTGGGGTTCAATTTAAACGTTGTGTTCTACAGGGATGGAGAAGGAATTCGATTTTGTTTGCATTTTAATGAGAAAACCATCAATCCACACTTCTCAAACCAATATGCAAAGTGAAAGAAGGCAGCCCTTTTAAAAAAAAAATTCAATGCAATTTTCCAACCAAAGTGCATATATCAAAGGAAAGTATATTAGTGAAAAATAACATCCATAATGCATCAGATATGAGGAAATTACTGGCAAAAAGTATATATTGTTCAAAGAGGAGTAGCAGAAATGTGTTTATTAGGAGAAATTCGCACTAAAATGCGGGTGAATTTTCACTCTTGGGCTATCGGGTTGTTGTTTTTGTTTTTATTATTTATTTTGTGTTTGTTTCATATATTGATTTTATTCTGTGAACCACCCTAAGACCCACAGGTATAGGGCAGTATATAAATTCAATTAATGATGGTGATGATGATGATGATTGCAAATTGCTTCTGAAATGTGAATTTGCTCAAACTCCAGCTCTGCGCAGGATTCAATAGTTGGTGCAAAGGCTCCTGGGAGTACTCTTTTTGTGCCCTTTCTTCTGGGCTATTTTAGGGCCGGTTTTGCCATTTTAAAAGTCACTTCCTGGGCCGGTGCGACACACGCTCGTGCTATTAAAGAAAAACAAAATTTATTTAAAAAGAGAGTCACCCTTAAAAATTCAGGCCTTTGACTGCCTTGAGAAACAGACTCCACAAAGAATAGGATGAGAGCCACATAATCAAAGAGCACCTAACACAGGCACCCCCAAACTCGGCCCTCCAGATGTTTTGGGACTACAACTCCCATCATCCCTAGCTAACAGGACCAGTGGTCAGGGATGATGGGAGCTGTAGTCCCAAAACATCTGGAGGGCCGAGTTTGGGGGTGCCTGATCTGACATGAGAACTGGATTCTGCCACTTCGTTTGCTCAGGGATCAGATCGCGCCCTTGCATATTCTGTTTCCGTACTTCCTCCTGCCCTGAAATATCCAGTTACTGTCCCTGCCACCCCTTGCTTCTGTTTGATACAGGATCCCTTACACTAAAGGAACCAGGACAGAATCCGCTGGGTTCGTAATACTTCCTACCACTTCTCTCGCCGTTGCAGATCTAATGTGAAACTGAGCCCCACCTTTGCCCGATCTAAATGGACTGGTTTGGAGGAGAGAGAGTTCTTGGACTCCCAGCTCCCATCCTGCCCCAGTTTCAGGTAGCAAGTGGTCAGGGATGATGGTAATTGTAGCCCAACACTGTCTCGGGCATTAAGAGGGGCAGAGGGGGCCATCTTGGAAGTCAGGAGGGGTTGGTAGCCTGCAAGAGAGCATTCTCTGTGGGGGGGGGTAGGGGAGCTGAAAATAATGCCAATATATTTTGCATTTGCCAACCAATGCGCCCCTTTGATTTCAGATGGCACATGGGCAGACGAGTCCCCAAAAGCCCAGGACACAAATTTTCACCGCCCTCTAGCGTTAACCCTGAAGTGGATACTTGATTCTGACCAAACTAAGCCTACTTTTGTGATGGTAAAGGTAAAGGTAAAGCATACATGAGTTTCACTGCTAGTTCTGTACTACCTTTCCCACTCCAGGGTTTCAAACAGTGCGGTGACAGTTGCAGGACGACTCTGATTGGGTTGCCAACTCGCTCATCTCGCTTTACAGGCCTACTGAGGGAGCTGGACTGACTTTGTCCGACAGTTTTTCCGGGTCATGTGGCCAGCATGACTAAGCCGCTTCTGGCGAAACCAGAGCAGTGCACGGAAACGCCGTTTACCTTCCCGCCAGAGTGGTACCTATTTATCTACTTGCACTTTTTTGGCGTGCTTTCGAACTGCTAGGTTGGCAAAGCTGGGACAGAGCAACGGGAGCTCACCCCGTCGCAGGGATTCGAACCGCAACCTTCTGATCGGCAAGCCCAAGAGGCTCAGTGGTTTAGACCACAGCGCCATCTGCCGCCGTTTTGTGATTGTACATTGTATTAAACTGTTCCTAATGTTGCTGATGATCATAACATAACTTAGGAACTTATGGTGAAGGCCAGATGAAAAATATCTGGAGGATGATATCTGGAGGACCACAAGTTCATCGATCCTGTGTTAAATGTAATAATAACTGGGGACAGTTTGAAGACCTTTAGAGGACGGAGATGAAATGGGGATCTCCCTTTTGTTATATGTTTTGGCCTTGTGAAAATGCCCCCAACACCCCCTTACCAATCTTCTGAGGGGCATGCAAACGTAAGTGGAAAAAGTGTTTTATTTATTTCATGCCCAAACTTGTATTTTAAACGCAGTAGTCTTCAGCAGCATGCACAGCGTGACCTCTGGGTTGCATTTGCCTAAAGTCGCATCTGCAATATTCATTTAAAGCAGCATTGTGCTGTTTTAAACAGCCATGGCTTCCCCCAGAGAATCATGGGAAGTGTAGTTCATTAAGGGTCCAAGAGAAAGAAGCCGAGAAGGCCATTTTGCCAGCTGATCAGAACAAAAATCAACTTGGTTCCTCTTGGCCAACCTTTCCCAAAACTGCTGCCCTACAGATGTTCTGGACTCCACATTCTGGCCACTTTCTGAACTATTGTCCCAATCTAAGCATTTTTCATGGTGACCTGGAATTTTTGAAAGTTGTTTGTTCCAACACATTAGAAGGTTCTGTGGCAGTTAAGTGCTTAACTGGGAGGCCTGTGGATGCTGCGATGTTGATTTCTTCGCAGGAAGATACCTTGGATTGAGTAGCATCTGAGGTACATTGGGGAAGGACAGAGAAGGTAAAGGTAAAGGGACCCCTGACCATTAGGTCCAGTCCTCTATGGGCCAAGGGAGCCGGCATACAGCTTCCAGGTCATGTGGCCAGCATGACTAAGCCGCTTCTGGTGAACCAGAGCAGCGCACGGAAACGCCGTTTACCTTCCCGCCGGAGCGGTACCTATTTATCTACTTGCACTTTGACGTGCTTTCGAACTGCTAGGTTGGCAGGAGCAGGGACCAAGCAACGGGAGCTCACCCCGTCACGGGGATTCGAACCGCCGATCTTCTGATTGGCAAGCCCTGGGCTCTGTGGTTTAGACCACAGTGCCACCCATGTCCCTTTAAAGTTACGTAAATCATATAAGTCAATTTTATTCCGGATTACATAGTACCTGAGTAGGGACCATTCTGTGCTACTGTCTGTAGCAGAAGGGCAGACTGTAGTAGGATCTCCTGAAATGGTTCCTGCGTTTAAATAAGTATATTATGCTCACAGCAAAACCTCTGGTTGTTTGAAGACAGCTTAAAATCACAACACAAACAAGTAAATCAGACCCCCCAGGTGTCCCTATTTTAGATTTAGAGAAGCCGTCCCGGTTTCTGATTTGATCCTGGAATGTCCCTCTTTTCCTTAGGGTGTCCCTATTTTCATTGGAGAAATGTTGGAGGGTATAGAGTTATCTGACCCCTGAGCCATCTGAAGGCAAACCTGTATAGGAAAGGTGGTTTTTTTTAATGTTTACTGTTTTATTATGTTTTTATATATGTTGAAAGCTGCCCAGAGGGGCTGGGGCAACCCAGTAAGATGTGCGGGATACAAATAGTAAAATTATCATTATGGAATGGGAAACCCCTATTTCCATTGGAGAAATGTTAGTGGGTGTGGTAATCAGGTAAATAAAAACAAGATAAATTTAGGAAAGCATATTTCACATACAGGTATATCCTGTTTTGCCCTTCCCATACAAACACATGTAGTTATTTTTGGTTTTAGGGTTTTAGGGACCCCCCAACCACAGACATCCATTCTGTCAAGCATTTTCCAGCATTTTGGCTCTTGGGGTTATCAGCTGCTTGTCCTGTTTTTTTCCTACTGAAATCTTGTAACTTTTAATACCACAAATGTGCCTGCTTATTTCACAGACCAGATCGAGGTACTCTTGGTTTGGGCAAGCCACATTCAGATGGGCAGGGTATATATAAATCAGGCACCTCCCAAACTCGGCCTTCCAGATGTTTTGGGACTACAGTTCCCATCATTCCTGACAACTTGTCCTGTTAGCTAGGGATGATGGGAGTTGTAGTCACAAAACATCTGGAGGGCTGAGTTTGGTGTGGGGGTGCCCGGTATAAATAATAAAATTATTTTGATTTTTATTATTACTCAGTGGTGTTCTCTGACTCCTTAAAGAACCAGTTTCAGGACATGCTCAGGTCTTGAAGCTGAAAGAGGGTTGCATGTGTGAAGAGAAGTTTTGTCCATAAGCTGCGCACTTCATAATGGACTAGAGATGTGATTTGGGCCATTGCATTGTCACGGGTGGGACACTTGGACCATGTTTTTTGGTATTCACACATGTGTAACAATGTAAATATACATAAAAATTAACAACCAAAATTTAAACTATGTTCTTAATAAGATACTGAACATTTTACTAATTTTTTAATTATTTTTATGGATATTTTTGACAATTTTATTAAATGTTAAAGTATTGTCATGGAGCTTGAGATAAGTTTGATTTATGGAAAAACTCTGTGAGTTGGGAGGTGAATCAATGATAAACTCAGCATATCTGTTTAAATCAATGTTTATTGGTTACAACTATGCAATCAGGAATTAAGTTTAAGAAATTTAACGATACAAAATTAAGGAAAAAATGCTGTCACGGGTGGGACAATCATCAGAAAACTTTTAACTTGAACACTTCTGTGAAGACTACGTGGGTGGACTTTTGAAAAGAAGGTCCATAAACTAAACTTCTTTTGTCTTTAGCTTTAAAAAAATGGTTAGACTGCACGTTTGGAATCTTCCTCACCAAAGTCCAGCGCTCATCTAGCATCCTTATCAGGCTCATGCAGCATACGCAAAGACCTGAGCAAAAACAGTTGACTCTCAGAGTTCTTATTTCAGGTGGAGGATAACGTAGAAGTCCCAGAAATGGACGTCCACCCCATCACCATCGGACAGCTAAGGAAACCTTGGACGAGTTTACTGCAGCATTATGAACACCGATGCTTCATCTGCTGCCTGGCTGGCTTGTACAGCTGTCAGTGGCAACGGGATCGCCAGAACAGGATCCAGCGGGGCCAGTGCTGCTGCTGCAGGGTGAATGCAGATCCCCGTTAGATTGCTTAAGAAATAAGTCCCAGCGCATGGGTGGAAAACCTCGCCCCTCTCTCTCAGTGGTGTAGCGTGGGTGGCCGACACCCGGGGTTGCTCAGAGGGGGTGAGTGGGAGCGAGGTAATTGGACGGAGAATGCAGGCACATTCAATTGTCTAATGGCGTCCGCATCACCAAGGAGACCGCAGCCGCAGAAATTTTTTTTAAAAAGCAAGAGTCGTTCCATTGTCTGCAGAGGTCACTTCCTGGTTCGCACGGAGAAGCCGTTTTCAATGCAGCAGAAGCTTGTAGCCTGCTCCCCTAACAATTTTGCGCCTGGGGCAATTGCCCCTGTGGTGCTCCCAGGCTACGCCACTGCACCCTCCCTCTGCCCAATGGGCCTATTCCTTTTGGGGGGGGAACTGGCTGAGGCACGGGCGGCTGGTGGTCAGACGCCAAAGCGAGTGGGCCAAAACACGTACACCGTACACACTCCTTCTCCTCCTGTCTCCTTCCCTATTTCTCTCTGTCTTCTCATTCTTTGAGCAGGGGGGTCTGCAGTGGGGGCGAGTCGCCCCGGGTGTCACCACTGAGGGGGGTGACAAAATGCTGGGCGGCAGTCACTGCGGAGCCTGCAGTGCGCCCGATCCACGCGTCTTTCCTGGGTGTAATGCGGTGGCTTGGGCGCCTGCAGGCTCTGCGTTGCCCCAAACGGTCCGCCCACCGCCTCCCCCCCCCAGCTGTAGGGTGGCCGAGCAGGAGGAGACAGGCGAGAAACCTCGGAGGCCCTGCGAAGCATCCTGCCCTCGCTCACCCTGCCCCGCGGTTGGCTAGCCCCGCCGCTGGGCACAGGGCATACGCGCCTCCCCAGGGTCCCAATCGGCTTTCTCCACCGCTGTCTTTGAGCAACCCTTTTCCCTGTCTCCCCCCCCGCTCTTCCCCAATTTTTCCCACGTCCACCGACGTATCTTTAGAGGCCAGGCAAAAACTCTCCTCTTTGGCCTTTAACAATCCGTGGCCTTTTAGAAGTTGGAGAAATGTTTTTAATTCATCGCTCTTGCTTTTAATGTACCTGTAACCATGCGGGGGTTTCCCCCAGTCCATCTGATCGTTTGGCTTTATGTCACTTTGGGTCGCCCTGGGCAAGGTGAAGCAATGAAATAAATAAATGCATGAGGACATTTTTTTAAAAAATAAGCCTTTATTAAATTTGTGGGTTTTTTTAAAAAAGGATTTCAAACATAAAACAAAACAAAACATTGAATTTTACATCACACAAATAATAACAGACATAAATTTACAAAAGTCTCTTTCAAATTATACATCAAATTTAAAATATGACTTCCTACGTGCGTAACTTAACCTAAGCAAATCATTAGTTCCGTTTTCAAACCTTCTTTTCTTAAATATTCTTCCACATATTTCCATTCTGCTTTTGTTTTCTGTTTTTGTATATCTCTTATTGCCGCTGTCATCCTTGCTAAATTCATATATTCTATTAGCTTAATTTGCCATTCTTGGACTGTTGGTATTTTTTCTCCTTTCCAGGTTTTAGCTATAAGTATCCTAGCTGCGGCACATGCGTACAAAAGGATGTTTTTTCTGTCTTCAGGAATATTCTCAGGGGTCATACTTAATAGAAATATTTCAGGTTTTCCCCCAAATGTGATTTTCAACATTTTTTTCAAATTTTCATATATAATATTCCAAAATTCATAAATCTTTGGACATTTCCACCAACAGTGGAAATACGTACCTATTTCATTTTGGCATTTCCAGCACTTACCCAAATGCATGAGGACATTTTAAAGAAAGAAACTCTGTAGATAAGAAGGAGAAGGCTTTCTTATTCAACCAAAACGGGGGCTGCCAGCCATTTTGCACATTTGCAAAGGAGAGGAAATTTCAGTTGAAAAAAAAGAGCTTTCATTAAAAAAAAAAAAAGATTAATGACATCTCATTTGGGTTTTCTTTCCCTTTGTTTCCAGTGGGAGTGCGTCTTTTTCCTCCTGGTCTGCCTGACGTTCTGCCTTTGGTTCGTCTTTCTGTACCTGTGGGGAGAAACCAAGAATGACTACCATAATTTTGACTGGTAGGTGCCCTGGTTATCTGACCTCTGAAAGCGACATCCTTAAAGAAAAGGGCTGCTTCTAGGATTGGGGAAAGTGGTAATACGGACCACAACTGATTTACACGTGTCCAATTGGCGCACAACCACACACAAGCGCATTGTGGTGTCCCAGAAGTGGCTGGAAAAGGGTGCATAACGGGGTGAAAGATGCTGTGTTATGTTTTACTGGGTATGTACTGCAGCTTTTATTTCTTCTTGTTGTGTTGTTCAGTCGTTTAGTCGTGTCCGACTCTTCGTGACCCCATGGACCAGAGCACGCCAGGCACTCCTGTCTTCCACTGCCTCCTGCAGTTTGGTCAGACTCATGTTGGTAGCTTCGAGAACACTGTCCAACCATCTCATCCTCTGTCGTCCCCTTCTCCTTGTGCCCTCCATCTTTCCCAACATCAGGGTCTTTTCCAGGGAGTCTTCTCTTCTCATGAGGTGGCCAAAGTACTGGAGCCTCAGCTTCAGGATCTGTCCTTCCAGTGAGCACTCAGGGCTGATTTCCTTCAGAATGGATAGGTTTGATCTTCTTGCAGTCCATGGGACTCTCAAGAGTCTCCTCCAGCACCATAATTCAAAAGCATCAATTCTTTGGCGATCAGCCTTCTTTATGGTCCAGCTCTCACTTCCATACATCACTACTGGGAAAACCATAGCTTTATTTCTCGTACTGTATGCTATCGTGTTACAATTTTGAATTACATGAACACCCGCAGGGTCCACATTGCCATTGTTTTTCAAAGATAGGACGTGGACCACGGGAATGAAGCCCGTGGAACGGTGGCGTTCTGCAGACTGCAGTCTGGGAGCCCCTGGTCTAGGATAATGTCAGGGACTGGACTGAGGAGGAATGGTGGAGACCTCCTTGTCGGATTAGACAAACCTCTCTGGGCGTCTTCCTGATGTTGCACAGCTCCGGGACGTCCATAAATCACCAGTCCCGGGACATTCCAGCGACACATAGCAGATGCCTATGTGCACGCACACTCAGCAGAGTTTAGCAGAAAGAAAGTGGAGATTGGTGTGCTCATTCTAAGCTTTTATTAAGCAGTATATACAGGACAAAAGTGATCATGGCGTCCTCTCACTTCGGCTCCGAGAGAGAACAGAAAGTAAAAAGTACAAAAACACAACAGAGCGGAAGAGATAAGGCTAGCTTCCGTTCTCAGGCTTGCCAAGCCTAGAAAGTGAACACAGGCATGGGATGTAACAATCACACATCAGCAACGGAGGAGTGAAATGCTTACACTCCTCCTGAACTTTCCCACGAAGAGGAGGACAGTGTAGATTTACACCAGTGGTTTGCAGAAGACTGCGGAGGGGAGAAGCTGGGAAATATTGGGAGAGGGGCAGGAGGAAGAGGGGAGAGACAGCTGACAGACTTAGTGTCTTTAGAAAGCATTCCTGATGGGGGACACCCCCTCTCCCGGGACACGGCGGGCATTGAAAGTAGGAGAACAGAAAGCTCAGAGGCAGAAAACACAGATCAGCCGACGCTGGGATGACGTAGAATAAGAGAGACAGAGGGGGTGGGACTTTACTCGGAGCAACGCCATTATCTAAGAGAGATGGTATTTCATAGAATCATAGAATCCTAGAGTTGGAAGAGACCACAAGGGCCATCCAGTCCAACCCCCTGCCAAGCAGGAAACACCATCAAAGCATTCCTGACAGATGGCTGTCAAGCCTCTGCTTAAAGACCTCCAAAGAAGGAGACTCCACCACACTCCTTGGCAGCAAATTCCACTGCCGAACAGCTCTCACTGTCAGGAAGTTCTTCCTAATGTTTAGGTGGAATCTTCTTTCTTGTAGTTTGAATCCATTGCCCCGTGTCCGCTTCTCTGGAGCAGCAGAAAACAACCTTTCACCCTCCTCTATATGACATCCTTTTATATATTTGAATATGGCTATCATATCACCCCTTAAATTTCTATGTCTCTCTCTGTGAATATTGGATAAAAGACTTGGTAAGAACTCTTCTTAATTACTTCTTGGCTGCCACCATGGGAAGGGTGAATCCTGACAGATAATGGTTTTTATACTGTGTCTTGGGAAACCCAGGGATTCCTAACTGAGAAACGCAGTAATGGTAGGCAACCGTTTCTGAAATCCAGCTTCTTCTTGCCCATCTTCCTTCTGAAACCCACAGGCCCCATCACTCCCATAAGGAATGGCCAGGCAGGTTCGAGGCACAACCGGCCCTACTATAAGGCGAAGTGAGATGACAGCCTCGGGTGGCAGGTTCGGGAGGGCAGGCTCCCAGCAGTTCCTAAGCCCCGCCCCCTGACCAGTCCCTTCTGTTGGAGTGCAGAGATGTGTCTACCACATATCCTGGAAGATTGAGGGAGGACAAACATGCATAGTTAAATTATGGGATTTACTCACATGAGAAGTAGTGATGGCCACCAACTTGGGCAGCTTCAAAAGAGGATTAAACAAATTCACAGCTATCAGTTGGGCTTTATGTTGCGCATTATTTCCCACTCCTCTCCCTTGTAGCATACTGGTAGAGAACCTCTTTTGCATGCAGAAGGTCTCAGGTTCGATTCTCACATCTCTAAGTAGAGCTCTCTGTCTGAATTTCAGGAGAACTGCTGCCAGCCAGTGTAGACAATATTGAGCTAGATGGACCATTGCTCTGATTCAGTATAAGGCAGCTGCTTATGTTCTTCTCCTGCTTAAATGTTTGGACTCTCCATGCAGGGGCGAATGAAGGCTAACCGACACCCGGGGCGGGGCAAACCGTGGGCGGCACACACGTTGCGCTGCTACGTATGACGCATGCATGGCGTCGCTATTTAGGGCACATGTGCAGCGTTGCTATGTACAGCGCATGCATGCAACACCGCGCATGTGCCGTATGTAGCAGTTTGCTGCCGGCACCGTTCAACCGCCGTACGGACGGTGGTGGGATCCTCTGCTCGTGGCTGCAGCCGCAAACAGAGGATTCTCCACATGCGGCGGCGCGATGGCTGCTCGCGCCGCCATGCCCAGCGACGGTGGGGCAAGCACCCCCCGGGGTGCCTTCTTGTCACCCCTCCAGACATGGCACCCAGGCCTCACTGCCCCCCGCCCCCTTGCGACGCCACGGTCTCCATGGGGACACGGCTGTCACGACGAGCCCCTGCCTTTCAAGATCTAGAACCCTGTCTCTTCCTATACGTAACGAGTTTGCGTTGCATTTTTAGGTACAATTATGGGAACTTGGGCTTTTGGTTCCACTGGTCTGCCGTCTTCCTGATCCTCGCTGCCGTCGTGTTCACCTATCTCCTGTTGTTACTAGTAAGCGCAATTCTCTTTTGATTAAAGGCTTCCCAGGTTGGTTGATAGCCAAGTCTCAACCACTGAGGATGTAAAAGCTCTGGGAGGAGCCCATATCTGTGGAGACCGGAGTCATGGGCCGTGCAGGCAGCATAATGCACACACATCGCTTGTAGAAAGTATTGGGTTCAACACCCAACGTCCCTTGATTTGTTTTGGCAGATTTGCCCCCTGCCATTCAACTCAAAGATATAAGGAGATATTTGATAGCAGTATTGGAACAGGAATAGACTCTTCGAGAGACCCCCCAAGAGCTGCTGCTATTCCGAACAGACCTGGGGTCTCCAACATGCTGCCCAAGAGCCCCAGGGCACCCTCAAGACACCCTCTGCTGTGCCCACCAAGGCCTCCCATTCCTCCCAATTTTTGAAGCTTTGGTGGGGAGTTTGCTTGTTTGGGGTGTGTGTGTTTCTGAGCTTCAACTGTGAAACAGATATTCGGTGGTGCCCATGAGAGTTCCTTAGATTTCCAAATGTGTCTCCGAAGCCATAAAAAGTTGGTGATCACTGGAGCGAACAGTTATGGGCTAGACGGACCCATATTCATATACTCAGCATATCAAATTAATTTCAGATTGGCTCGATTCCCAATTTTATGTAGCTTTGTGCTTTTCTAACTGCCCTGTGATCTTCGGATGAAGGGCAGTGAATGAATTCAATGGAAATCCACACTCCCATCTTTGAAATCAACCAGGCTCCAGGGCTCTGAGTTGTGGGTACGACTAAATACCTTCCTGTCAATGTTTCCACAGATCATAGCGGTGTGTCTGATTTCAGAGAGGCAGCGGTTGTATCTGCACTGGAGCCACAAGGTAAACCATTTAACCTCCTGCCCTTCCTTGTAATAAAACGGTTTCAGGCCCAAGTCCCAAGTCCTGGTTTCAGGCCCAAGTCCCAAGTCCTGGTTTCAGGCCCAAGTCTCCGTGTAGGAACGAGGTCACCCTCTGAACTAGTGCCGTAAGAGTAGCTGAGACTAACAAGGGCACCACCAGCAGAGCACCCATGTCAAATCATGTTAGAGCTCTGCTGGTTCAGGCCAAAGCCCCACCTAGTCCAGCAGATGCCTCAACGCACAGTGTACAAGCAAGACTTGGGCACAACATCATTTCCCCCACTCGGAAGAAGAAGAAGAAGAAGAAGAAGAAGAAGAAGAAGAAGAAGAAGAAGAAGAAAAGAAGAAGAAGAATTTGGATTTGATATCCCGCTTTATCACTACCCGAAGGTGTAACATTCTCCTTTCCCTTCCTCCCCCACAACAAACACTCTGTGAGGTGAGTGGGGCTGAGAGACTTCAGAGAAGTGTGACTAGCCCAAGGTCACCCAGCAGCTGCATGTGGAGGAGCGGAGACGCGAACCCGGTTCACCAGATTACGAGTCTACCGCTCTTAACCACTGCCCCACACTGGCTCTCCAGTAGAGTGCGCAGCAACTGGGCATACCGGTACTGCGTCTGATAACAGCTTGATTGTATTTCTGTACCGCATTTCATTCAAATGAATCCCAAAGTGGCTTACGGAAAATAAATAACAACAGCACAACAGAGCATAAACTTAGAGGTAGAGCATAGCCATTGTAGCTACTAGTTGTTGACTTTGAGGAATCATAGAATTGTAGAGTTGGAAGGGACCGCCAAGGGTCATCTAGGCCAAGGGTGGCCAACTCCCAAGAGACTGGGATCTACTCACAGAGTTAAAAACTGGCAGTGATCTACCCCTTTGGGGGGCATTTAGGTCAAAACTGTTAGCCCCAAAATGGAAAGTGAGCTGGTGAAGAGCTACAAGGGGAAGGTAAATGACTTTTTGTCTATGCAACGACGGCAGCGAGGATGCTGCTAGCCCAGAGATGGAAGGAAGGAGAAGTACCAACAAAAGAAAAATGGCAGATGAAACTGACAGAATATGCGGAAATGGCGAAACTGACGGGGAAGACCCGAAACCAGGAAGATCAAGTATTTTCTAAAGACTGGAGTAAATTTATAAATTATTTTAAAGACCACTGTAAACAGTTACAATCTTTGGCAGGGATGTAATGGCCACTTGTAATGTGGAATTATTCATGATAATTATGGTTATTGAACAGGTGGATAAGGGTAAAAGACGCGACCAATTTAACCTTAAACATGGAACCCATGGAGGGAGGGAAGGAGGTCCGAAGGTTCAAAAGAACCTTGTACTTTAATGTTTGAAATGGATATGTTAAAATATGTAAAATTACAAAAAGCCAATTAAAAAAAATTATGTGCAGCTTGCAGACTTAACATATAGAATAAGAGAACAAGAAGAGCATACGTTTAGAGAAGATTGGAAAACGTTTATTGAATATATGGGAAATAACTGTGTACAGCTGAAAACGCTGGCAGCATTAAGATAAATTCAACAGTGTAAATAAGTTTTGATGGATGCAATAAGGGAATACTGAATGGTATAGTTTTTGTAAAATATGCAGGAATTTATGATATGTAAAAGGAACCATGGAAAGAGAAGGAGGGAAGTCACTGATATCTTAAGGATGTAAAAATGAGTAAATTGTAAAACAGAACATTTAATAGAAATTATATATTTTTAAAAAGGGGGGGGGAAGAGAGAAATTGTTTTTAACGTTTGATTCCCTTAGATCGCGACGGTGTTTGCCCTGGGTCTCTCCTGCTTTGCCTTTGCCATGGTAACGCTTCTCTGGAATTCGCAGTGGAGCACATTCTACCTTTCCTTTCAGGTGAGAAAACCGCTAGGCTCCGAGTGAAGGATTTCTGAAGAGCCCAGCGGGGAGCTGCTGGTACACGGACTCTAGGAGGCCTTTTGCAGACATGACGCAGCAAACCTGGGTTTGCCACGAAAGAGAGTTGCAGCGAACCCTTCTTCCTCAGGCCTCCTTGTTTATGATAGGCACGTTTACAAACATTGGGGAAGGTTCAAGGTGCAGTGAGCGGAAGATCACTTGGTCCGCATGCAGAAGGTCCAGGATCAGTCCCTGACGTCTCTAGGAAGGGCTGGAAAAGGACCCTTCCATACCACTGAAAGTAACATGCTACATGACATGAGTGCTCCAGGGTTTTCACCCCAAGCAATAGGAGACTGTGTCTGCATATTGCTAACCTCTCCTCCACCCTTTTCATTCCTCTCCTGGTTCTGGAAGACCAAAGGGGAGGGGAGCTGGTCACAGCAAAAGGAGGAGACACGTCTCCACCAGCCTGACCCATTTCTGCCTCTTGCCTCCCTCCTCTCCTGCTTCAGCTTCTGCCATTATTCTGGACTTCTCTCTGCCACAGACTCTCCCCGCTCACTAAACCCTGTTACCTCTTCAGCTTCCAACGCCTCCTCCTCCCAGTCTTCTCCCTCTGACCACTCATTGTCATCCCACCACCAGCCCCCAGGCTCTCAGCCTTCTTTCCTTGGGGGCTCTCCAGCTGCTTCCTCCCACCATTCATCTATGTCCAACCCGTTTGTGACAGTGCAGAGGAATGAAATCAGCTGCGGTTTGGATGCACGTTTACCGGTAATGAGGTGCATCTGGACTTATAGCTGAATGCACAGAACGGGGAGGTCAGTCCAGGGTCAGAGACGGCATGCCTTTGAACGCCAGTTGCTGCTTTGGGATTGCAAGTGAGGAGAGCGCTGCTGTGTTCCTGTCCTCCTTGTGGGCTTCCCTTTGCAGCATCTGGTTGGCCATTGCATAGACCTGAAGGAGCGTCTCCATCCCCATTGTCTTATTAATACACACTTGCGTTGCTCAGTATACATAAAACTATTTGCTAGATAGTTCTCTGCATATATAATAACATTAATATCCAATAAGATTGTCCTCTGTGCCTTTCAAGGTTGGTTTGTGTTTCAATTTCACTTCATTTAATGCATTTCAATATTTTAAGGCAGCTTTTTAAACACTCTACAGGACAGTCACTGAACTCCTTTCTCCACCCTGAAACCCCCACATACACAACACTGTCAGACTGCCAAGCTTACTTTGCAGCAGAAAGCGGGCAGTTTTCTCTCAACAAGTCTACTAGTGTCCTGGTTCTCCACTGTCCACCTCATCTAACGTTACACACTATTTATTAAAAGCTTACTGCAACTAGGACTGAACAACTCGAACTTGTCCAGGAACATCAACCTTTTACCATGGAGAAGTGGTCTCTGGAGGATTTGCAGGCAGCACAAATAAATATAGAAAATGAAAGGCAGCAGGGGGTGGGGAAAAGTTGCCTATGTAATCCAGCGACTGCACCAGCAACCAACTCTCTCTACTGAAGGGCTGGAAAGTGCAGAGTTCACTTGGCTGTCTCTTGCTAGCCATGTTCCCCAGTGAGTAAACACTGGCCTGTGTTATGGCCTGCCACGTGGCCTATCTCTTGACAAATAATTCTAGCAAAGCACATATACCCAACTGGAAACTGCCTCCTGGGTGCCACTCACCTGGGAACAGCTAAGCAGAGCAGAGAGAACTCCAGTTTAGGATCAAGTCTGCCAAATAGGGCAAGACTATCTCATGCCTACTGGCAAGTTTTCCAGGAAAAGGGGGGGGGGGGAAGCAGCCGCCACTTTTAGCAACTTACAGTAACAGAGGACAACAGTGCAGTGGCATCTTGCTCAAGTTGTGTTAGTGCCTTCAGAGACCTCTAGATCTCTTGCTACTAAAGCTTCAATTTAGACAGCAGAGGTAATAAATAGCTTGTTATGGTCCCCAGACCAAGGCAGCAAAGGGGGTCCCATTCATACGGATTTATTACTCAATGAGGCTGCCCAAATATACAGGGCACATCTTCCTCCCCCAACCTAGTGCCTTCCAGGTGTTGCTGGACCATAACTCCCATAATCTTTAATCACTGGCCATGCTTGGTCCAAAAGCACCAGACTGAGGGTAGATCATCCATCCCCATTGTCCAGCCTGGACATTGAGGTCTATCTCCGAGGGCCTTCTGGCGGTTCCCTCACTGCAAGAAGCGAAGTTACAGGGAACCAGGCAGAGGGTCTTCTTGGTGGTGGCGCCCGCCCTGTTGAACGCCCTCCCAGCAGATGTCAAACAGATAAACAGCTGTCTGATTTTTAAATTTTTAGTGTGTGATGTATTGTGTTTTTACTGTTTTTTGTTGGGAGCTGCCCAGAGTGGCTGCGTCAACCCAGTCAGATGGGCAGCATATAAAACAACAACAACAACAACAACAACAACAACAACAATATTACAACAGGATGCTGGACTAGATTTGCCCAGTTCAGCCCGATTGAGCAGCGAGACTCTTCTCTCTCTCTTAATGTCTGTCTGTCTGTCTTTCTTTCTTTCTTTCTCTCTCTCCCTCCCTCCCTCTCTCTTTGTTTTTGTATATAATTTTTATTAAGTTTTCTGTTTTACAATTTAAGATACCCATTTTACACCCTTAAAATATCAATGACTTCCCTCCTTCTCTTTCTATGGTTCATTTTACATATCATAAACCCCTGCATATTTTACAAAAACCATACCATTCAGTATTCCCTCATTGCATCCATCAAAACCTATTTACACTGTCAGATTTACCTTAATGCTGCCAGTGTTTTCAGCTGTACACAATCATTTCCCATATATTCAATAAACGTTTCCCAATCTATGTTCTTCTTGTTCTCTTATTCTATATGTTAAGTCTACGACTTGCGCATAGTCTGTCAACTTAAGTTGCCATTCTTCTTTAGTTGGGACCTCGCTAGTTTTCCATTTGTGTGTGTGTGTGTGTGTGTGTGTTTGTGTGTGTTTTTAAAGAGTGACATGTCAGTTAGCCCCAAGCATTTCATGGGGACACTTTGTCTTCCCAACAGGTCACAGCTCCCTTCCTCCACATGGTTGCTGTATTCATCATGGTCCTCCTGGCATGGCCAGTGGCTCTTCATTTCTTTTGGACAGACAACAAAGGTACAATGAGCTCTGGATACGAAGCACGAACATCTCTTTGCAGATAGCGGCTGGGGCTGTTGCTCCTGGGGACGGCGTCTGACTTCAGTGGGGTCCTTGGCATGGGTCTGCTGATGGGCACCCCACAACCACAAAGTTTTGTTGCATGCCCCACTCCCCAATCTCCAAGCGGCACAAGATCCCAGGGGTTCCAGGTAGTTACCAAAAGTTTGGTTTCCTTGGAATGAGAGACAGCGGAAACTGTGGCGTCTTTAGTATGCATGGTTTATTTACACACATATACAACCCGAGCCTAAGATGGAATGGCTCACAGCATTAACTCCCCAAAAGGAACGGCTTCTCGCATACTCAGAGCAGAAATCAAATGATGATGATGATGATAATAATAATAATAATAATAATAATAATAATAATAATATAATAATATTTATGCCCCACCCATCTGGGCGACTCCCAACAGAATATTAAAACACAATAAAACATCAAATCATTAAAAACTTCCCTAAACAGGGCTGCCTTCAGATGTCTTCTAAAAGTCAGATAGTTGTTTATTTCCTTGACATCTGATGGGAGGGTGTTCCACAGGGCGGGTGCCACCACCAAGAAGGCCCTCTGCCTGGTTCCCTGTAACCTCACTTCTCGCAGGGAGGGAACTGCCAGAAGGCCCTCGGAGCTGGACCTCAGTGTCCGGGCAAACGATGGGGGTGGAGACGCTCCTTCAGGTATACTGGGCTGAGGCCGTTTAGGGCTTTAAAGGTCAGCACCAACACTTTGAATTGTGCTCAGAAACGTACTGGGAGCCAATGTAGGTCTTTCAGGACCGGTGTTATATGGTCTTGGCGGCCGCTCCCAGTCAAGCATGGCTCTCACTCTCTGGCATCTGCTCTCAGCTCTCACACAACTGCTTGGGCGACTGTCCTTCTAGATACCAGCTGGGTGAGGAGGGGGAAATGCCCACTCATTCACCCTGAAGGGTGCCATCGCTTCTTTTGTTACGCAAATGATGGCCCCTCTCTCGCAAAGAAACTTGCCTGACTAGTTGAACGATGGAATCCTCCATTAGATTTTAACGCTTGCTTGCTTCAGGACCTCAGGGACTCGGGCATCATGCAGACTAGCCCCACAAAGTCGCCCCCCACAGTGCCGAGAGACCACCCTCTAGGGCGGCGGTGGGGGGGGGGTCGACTTTTCATGGCAAGTAGGCCACAAGAGTACTTCTACATGGAACCCGCCGGAAAGGTATCAAGTTTCAAAACGTGTGTTTTGAGAGAGAATCCACTAACAACTTGTATTTTAAGAGAAAATGGTTTAGAATTAAATAAATTATTATTATTATTATTATTATTATTATTATTATTTAGAAAATACCTGAAGGCAGCCCTGTTTAGGGAAGTTTTTAAATCTGTGATATTCTAATGTATTTTAATATTTGTTGGAAGCCGCCCAGAGTGGCTGGGGAGACCCAGCCAGATGGGCGGGGTACAAATAATAATAATAATAATAATAATAATAATAATAATAATAATAATAAATTAGAAATGGGGGGTTTCATGCTGGTTTATTTATTTTTTATTTAATTGTAAATTAGGGAAAAAGAAAGAAAGAAAGAAAAAAGGGCTTGTGGGTGAGAAGCATGACATGACCCAGGCCAGCAAATACTTATTCATTCCTACTTGGACTTGTCCCCCTTCCCATTCAGCATAGCAGAGACCATGACTGTTCTTGTTTCGTTCAGTTCTGCAGGTATTGATTATTTCCCCCTACTTGGCCATCCTCCTCTGCCTTCTCTTCATACCCCTGGGCTTGCATTCTCCCTGTATTATGGAGAAGGGGGCGTTGGGTCCCAAGCCGCACCTGATTGGCCACAGAGGAGCACCAATGGTAGGTTGAGTTGGAAGGGGGGGCGGGACTTCAGAATAACCTGATGCCATTACGCTTCCTCCTCCTTAGGATAGTTGGTTTGTTTTTAACCTTTAAAGAATCATAGAACCTTAGAGTTGGAAGAGAACACAAGGGCCATCCAGTCCAACCCCCTGCCAAGCAGGAAACACCATCAAAGCATTCCTGACAGATGGCTGTCAAGCCTCCGCTTAAAGACCTCCAAAGAAGGAGACTCCACCACACTCCTTGGCAGCAAATTCCACTGCCGAACAGCTCTTACTGTCAGGAAGTTCTTCCTAATGTTTAGGTGGAATCTTCTTTCTTGTAGTTTGAATCCATTGCCCCGTGTCCGCTTCTCTGGAGCAGCAGAAAACAACCTTTCTCCCTCCTCTATATGACATCCTTTTATATATTTGAACATGGCTATCATATCCAAAGAAATCCAAAACATTTTCCTCGCCTGATGAAGAGCTCCTTTGCAGGGTTTCTGTTGGTCATACTCAACTAGGGACTTCGGACTACCGTCAACATTTGCGCCGTTATACAATACACAAGACCGTTGTGGCGAATATTTGTACAGTGCCTGGGTAGGGAAACTTTTTCAGCTCGAGGGCCACATTTAATTCTGGGCAGCTTTCCAGGGGCCACATGCCACAAGTGGACAAGGCCAGAGGCAAAAAGAAGAACTGAATTTTACAAGTGTTCAGTTGTCTTGTTTCTCCACACTCTCCCATAGCTCTATCCCGGCCATTCAGAAGCATTCGTTGTAAGAAAGAATGGGAAAATTTATAATTTATTTAAGCTGGAAAAGATGACAATAGGACCCATGGAGGGGAAGGTGGGAAGTCTAGAGATTCAGAGGAATCTCTAAATCTGAGTATGTATTTGATACTGTTAAAATGTTACACTTGTAAAATCAAATAAAAATTACTTACCAAAAAAGAAAAGAAAAAGGAATTCTCAGAGTTCCTTTCCAGGAAATGCTCAAGGAGGTTGCAAAACAGGGATTGGGGCTGTTTGCCCATCTGTCATATCTTCCTATCTCGTTTTTATAATAGGTAGCTCCTGAAAATACAGAGATGTCGTTCAGGAAAACTGTCGCTTACGGTGCTATCGGCTTTGAGACGGATGTCAAAATTAGGTGAGCTTCTGGAGCACAGCTTCCCTTATTGGGTCAGTCTTTTTTTCCATACGTGCTCCGTTGTCTTGAGGGATTTATATTGCCTGCTGCAGCAGCGTCGCCGGCAAACCGCGAACAAGCCATGGAGCGAGGCTTTTTACCTTGCTCTGCAGCTTGCTTGCTCACCTGCTCGGCCCGCACTTTGCT
Organism: Lacerta viridis; assembly: GCA_900245905.1. Classification (NCBI taxonomy): domain Eukaryota; kingdom Metazoa; phylum Chordata; class Lepidosauria; order Squamata; family Lacertidae; genus Lacerta; species Lacerta viridis. The sequence goes on along the minus strand of OFHU01000185.1, from coordinate 120,920 downwards.
TCCTCCTGCTTGGGCGGAGGTGAGGGGTGTGCCAGGGAGGGGCGTCAGCGGCGGCGGCTGACACCCCTCCCTGGCACACCCCTCACCTCCGCCCAAGCAGGAAGAAACAAAGCGGTGGCCGCTGATGCCCCTCCCTTGCCTCCGCCCGAGCAGGAAGTTAAGCGTGCGCCGGCCGAGCAAGTGAGCGAGCAAGCCAGCCGCTGAGCAAGACTTTTTACCAGGTGGCAGGGCTCGGCTAGGGAGTTGCGGGGGTGCGTGCCGAGTGTCCGCCCCCAATGCACCCCCTTGCTCCGCCCCTGGTGGGGGCGCGGGTGGCCTAAACTACTGAGCCTCTTGGGCTTGCTGATCAGAAGGCCGGCGGTTCGAATCCCTGTGACGGGGTGAGCTCCTGTTGTTCTGTCCCAGCTGTTGCCAACCTAGCAGTTCTAAAGCACACCAGTGCAAGTAGATAAATAGGTACTGCTGCGGAGGGAAGGTAAATGGCGTTTCCGTGCACTCTGGTTTCCGTCACAGTGTCCCGTTGTGCCAGAAGTGGTTTAGTTTAACCACTGCACCACACTGGCTTCCTGCAAAGTATCCTGGGAACTATTGTTTGTTACGGGTTTTGGGGATTTTGAGCGGTAAAGTGCAGTCCCCACGATCCTTTGTGGGAAGGCGATTGCTTTAAATGTATGCTTTTTCTGGTGTGTGTGTGTGTGTGTGTGTGTAGCTACACTACGGTTTCCCACTCTCCCCTGAAAATTGGAACCAGAGAGAATATGCGACACATCTCAGCTGTTCTCAGGCAACCTCGCGAATGGCCTACCTAAGACCCCAAGCACAACGCGCAAAATTGCTTTTCTGTTTCGAACAGCTTGGACGGCGTCCCCTTCCTCATGCACGACAAGACGCTAGGAAGGACCACCAACATTGAGGCTGTCAATCGCACGTGGGCGAAGGTGCCTGCGGCCAACTTCCCCTGGAGCGAACTGGAAAAGCTGAACTCTGGAAACTGGTTCTTTGAGGTATGTTCGAACGGGACTTGAAATGGAACTCAGCCCATCAAATCTCCCAAGTTGCCTTCTGGGAGCTGAGCAGTGGAATACTGTTCCGAGAGCAGGCTTGCCCATGTTTCCAAGTATGGCCTGGCTCCCTGCATTCTCTGCTTCACCCAAACTACCACTGTCCACTTTAGAACTCACCCAAATGACCCTCCATTCTCCATACAATGTGGAATTCAAGGGATGTTCTCTCCACGTGAGCTCTGGGTGGGAGCAAATCACTTCGTGGAGGCTCAGTCCAAGAAGCTCATGGGGCCTAAAGGACCTGCTGCTTCCACACAAGCCTGCCCAAAGAGTAAGGACCTTCCTCGTTATTTAATATAAATATTTAAATAGATATTGTTATCATTTCAATGTGTTGGAAACCACTTTCCTATAAGTGAAAAGCAGCCTACAGGTGAAACTCAAAAAAATTAGAATATTGTGGAAAAGTCCATTTATGTAAGCAATTGTTTTCATTAGCTACTGGAGTTTAATATATGAGATAGACTCATGACATGCAAAGCGAGATATGTCAAGCCTTTGTTTGTTATAATTGTGATGATTATGGCGTACAGCTGATGAAAACCCCAAAGTTGAAATTGTTAATTTGGGGTTCTCATCAGCTGTACGCCATAATCATCACAATTATAACAAATAAAGGCTTGACATATCTCGCTTTGCATGTCATGAGTCTATCTCATATATTAGTTTCACCCTTTAAGTTGAATTACTGAAAAAAATGAAGCGTTCCATGATATTCCATTTTTTCGAGTTTCACCTGTAGGCTGCTTTTCACTTATAGGAAAGTGGTTTCCAACACATTAAAATGATTACAATATCTATTTAAACCCAAGAACAAAGCAGAGCACCAAGAAGAGAGCACCGTAATAGAATCACAGAATTGTAGAGTTGGAAGGGACCACAAGGTCATCTAGGATGTTGGTACTGTCAGGAACTGCCTGGGGAATAGGGAAGCCTTACCCAAGTTGCCCCCCCCTATGCTCACTCTTCTCCCCAGCCCCCCTCACACACAAACCCAAATTCCCCTTGGACTTCATCCACCCTCCTGTATGCCTCTCCAACCCATTCCTCTTACAGCTCACTCAAACTCCCTCTCTCCGCTCAGAGGTCACCCAGACTTGAAACTCATCCAGACAACACCACCCCATAGACCTCCTTAGGCCACAACAGTTTCCATTTTGGGGGCCCTGAAGTTTTGTTAGTTCTATAGTTGATCTGCCCCTGACAGTTTCATTGGTGTTAGATGGGGAGTGGCAGTGGCAGCAGAGCAGAACAGTCGCTGGGGAGCTGATCGGACATGTTTTTCTGTTCCTGCTCACCTGCGCTGCCCCTCTGCTCATGGAGGCCACTTCCCTGCCTACTCGCTCACTTGCCTGAGATGCCTGTCCACCTGCCTCTGATCCTCAGCTGCCAAAGTGTGGTGTAGTGGTTAAGAGCAGTAGACTCGTAATCTGGGGAACCGGGTTCGCTTCCCCTCTCCTCCACATGCAGCTGCTGGGTGACCTTGGGCTAGTCACACTTCTTTGAAGTCTCTCAGCCCCACTCACCTCACAGAGTGTTTGTTGTGGGGGAGGAAGGGAAAGGAGAATGTTAGCCGCTTTGAGACTCCTTCGGGTAGTGATAAAGCGGGATATCAAATCCAAACTCCTCCTCCTCCTCCTCCTCCTCTCTCTTCTCCTCTCCTCCTTCTTCTTCTTCTTCTTCTTCTTCTTCTTCTTCTTCTTCTTCTTCTTCTTCTTCTGTACTCGGACGTTTTGGCTCCCAAAAGATTGAAAACCGGAAGTGAGTGTTCCGGTTTGCAAACCTTCTTTGGAACCCAAATGTCCGACGGGGCTTCCGCGGCTTCCGATTGGCTGCAGGAGCTTCCTGCAGCCAGTCAGAAGCTGCGCTTCGGCTTGGAAGTCGAACGGACTTCTGGAACGGATTCCGTTCAACCTCCGAGGTACAAAGTATAGCATAATGTGAACAGGCTACTAGTCTGTATTTAGTCACGTTCATGCCATACATTTAAAGAACATTTCTACCACCCCATTGTTCAGCCTGGATGCTGAGGTCCTCCTCTGAGGGCCTTCTGGTGGTTCCCTCCCGCGAGAAGCAAAGTTACAGGGGACCAGGCAGAGGGCCTTCTCGGAATAATGCCTGGTTCACATGGGTTAACCTCCTCCCATGTTAGGTAGGTGTTCCCTGGGAGGCGGAGCTAGTTGGCATTCTAAAAGGAGGGGGAACAACCTTGAAAGGCAGTTGGGGGTTTGGCAGTTGGGTGTGGAGGATTAGAAAGAGAAACTGCGAGGTTAGGCTTTGGGGAATGGGAGGAAAGGTCATTACCATTGCTAAAGGGATGCAGGAAATATTATAACTAAGCTGAATTACATGAGAAGAAGATTTGTATAAGTAATAACCCATGTTTTCAAGTTACCTAATAAAGTTAAAAGTGCTTAAACGTTCGCTGACTGTGGCAGTGTATCAGTACCTTAAGAGGTTTGACTAAGAGGAGAAACAAAGCTTTCCTGTGGAAGAGGAAACCGTTTGCTTATTCTCCTGTCATACAGAGGGCTGGACAGTGAAGCCAAGTGTGCCACGTAGTTGCCTAAAGTGAAGGCAAACTGCAGTAGGTGGGAACCCTGGGAGGGAGATCCCATAGGTGGCAAGAGGTTTTCAAACGTAAAGCACTGAGGTACCCCAGAGACAACTCCCATATAAACACTGAAGGATTCATCCTAGTTGTCAGTGAAACTTAGGGAGAGTCACGGTTGGGGAAGTATCTACAGGGGAGGGAATAGGATCCCTCACACCTTCTTGGTAGTGGCACCCTCCCATCAGATGTCAAGGAGATAAAGAACCACAAACTTTTAGAAGACATCTGAAGGCAGCCCTGTATCAAAAGTTTTAATGTTTGATGTTTTACTATGTTTTATATATGCTGTAAGCCGCCCAGGGTACTCTTATTCTTATTCTTAATAAATGAAATGGTCTTGGCTCCCCTCATGAAGGAATCCTGGGAACTGTAGTTTACCTTTCACAGAGCTACAATTCCCAGCACCTTCAACAAGCTACAGCTCCTTCCCCCTCTAATTCCTTTGTAGAAGAGGCCATTCTTCGAAATGCCCCAACTCTCGCCTGAGGATGAAAAACTGGCAAGAAAACAGAGAGTCTACAAGCTCAGCGATCTCTTGAAACTTGCCTATCAGGAGGACAAACTGGTCCTCTTTGATCTTCAGCACCCTCCAGTGAATCACCCTTACAGGGACACCTGGATCAAGAGAACCGTGGAGGTCCTCAGAAACGAAATGGGGAACAAATCCCACTTGGTACGAGATGTTCCCACCTCCGAAACCCCACCCCTCCTTATCCAACTTGAGTTTTTCCCGAGAATGTTGCATGTGGGCCAGATCCTGACCTACCAGGTATCAAATCACCAATGGGGATTAAAAAAAAAACCACACACAGGAAGCTTGCCTATATTAAGTCAGACCACTGGTCCATCTAGCTCAGTATTGTCCACACTGATTGGCAGGAGGTTTCCATGCCTGCATTCTGATCTGAACATGTTCCCCAGATGCAGTCTGGGGAGGTTTGCCTCAAATTTATGGCGCAAATGCTCACCCTTCCTTACTGTGGGAATGTTTAGGAGTGTGGATGAGTATATATTATTTTATATATATCATCCCAGCTTGTGTGAGCAAGCTCCAAACTTAGCAGAGTTACATTCCCTTTTAAAACACAGCAGAAAACGGTTGCATAGGCTTGCTAAAGCCTCTATAAGAAATATATATTCCTGGTATATTCCCCTTCTTCCCTCTTAAAAGCAAAGACACAACACAGTACTGATTATAAGATATAAAAGAGTTTACTTACAGTCATCCATGAGTTACAGTACAGGCTCAAAGAGGCAGATAAGCTTAGATAAATATATTTACATGTGGTGAAGCTGATTCCATAGGGGAACAGGCTTCACCTCTGCTTCTCTCAGCTGCAAGCTGAGAGAGAGCATCCTGCTTGTTCAAAAGACGAGGCAAAATGGAGAGTGATCTTTGGGATCTTGTTCCCAGGTAAGACCACACCTACTTCTGGTTCCTGTAACTCAGTCCAGGTAAACAGGAAGTTAAGCCTGGAGGACTGAGTTACCTTCATGTCCACTCTAGCAGTGTTGGGTTTGATTGCTCCCTGTTTACATCCCACACTTACCTGCCCCCGTTTGGTGCAGCGAAGGAGAGCTCAGATAGCTGGCTTGGTTAACTAGATCTCCATCAGAGACTTTACTGCGATCCGTACCTCCTGAGATAAGGGGGGTGGGGTGGTTTCCAGGCATTAGTTATCAAAGCAAAATTAAATTCATTTGCACACTCCAACGCGCAAAACCGAAACGGGACCACCTTTCGAAAGTTGCGCTTCTCCGAATTTCACAATGTTGTTGTCCAGCCAGGTAGCGGGAACAGAAACACACCTTGTTTGCGGACGTTGCTTTGCAAAAGCAGCCTGTTCTCGCAGAGGCCCACCAGTTGCTGATAGGAAGCCCAGAAGCAGACCCTGAGTGCAGCAGCTCTTCCCCCCCCCTTGCGATTCCCGGCAACAGGCATTCAGAGACATATTGCCTCCAGCAGAGGCAGTTATCTATTAATTTTGTCCCATTCATTCAAAAAAGGGTTATCAGTAAACGTGGGTGGTATTTTTTTTTTGTAAGCCTGATTGAATATGCTTTATAGCAAGCCCGGTTGAAAACATTCAAAGTAAAATGACACCAACCTGCGGCAACTGCAACAAAACGTTGCAGCGTGAAAATGTTGCACTGTTCCAGCCAGCCAAACCCTTTGGTAGAATACATTCAATTTCCCTCCCCAACCAGTTTCCTATTCCTCCCTCTCCATCCCTCCTCATTCCACAATGAGCTGCCATCTGCAAACGTTGCCCCCCCTCCCTGCTGGGTGTTGACCCCCTTCCTGGAAGACAGAAGGAATAATTTCCATTCATCTCCTGCCAATCGCAGGTCCTATGGCTGGAACCATGGGATAGATCCACTGTCCAGAGCTTAGCTCCTGAATTCCAGCAGATCTCGGGCGCTCTTTACCCAGTCGAGGTCCTCCAGATGCTTCGCATTTCCAGGCTCAACTTGGACTACAGAGATTTGCGCTGGGTAGATATTCGGTAGGTTCACCGGACAAAGCCGGCTCCGCCACCCACACTCAGAGAACGGATCAGAAAACCGAGTCTTGAGTTCCGCGGAGAATGTTTAGGGCAAATTTCCAGCGAGATGTTTATGAACTGGCAGATCAGTGGTTTCCAAAGGGGGGTGGTACCGCCCCCTGGGAGGTGGTGGGATTGCCTAGGGGGGCGCTAAGGGGCAAGGGGGCAGCAGGAGGGTGCTGGAAGTGGAAATTTAAGACTCCCACTGAGTGACTTCCACCCACATATTGGGAAAATGGTATCCCTCCATCAAGTCCACTCATCACATTAAGAGTTTACCGAGTAGTTTCAAAGTGCCTAAAATGGGGAGGCTGAGTCAAAATACCTCCACAGCAAATGCCTGTTCTTGAAGAAGAAGAAGAGTAGAAGAGTTTGGATTTGATATCCCGCTTTATCACTAACCCGAAGGAGTCTCAAAGCGGCTAACATTCTCCTTTCCCTTCCTCCCCCACAACAAACACTCTGTGAGGTGAGTGGGGCTGAGAGACTTCAGAGAAGTGTGACTAGCCCAAGGTCACCCAGCAGCTGCATGTGGAGGAGCGGAGACGCAACCCGGTTCCCAGATTACGAGTCTACCGCTCTTAACCACTACACCACACTGGCTCTATGGAACTCCTTGCCACAAGGCCAATGCTGCTGCAGAGAATTTAGCCATACTGAAAGACGGATTAGGTAGCACCAGGAAAAGGTGTCGGCCCTTGCGAGCTGATTTTGCCCAACTCAGCCTCTGCCCACCACTGACTTTCCCTTGGCGCCACCATTTTGTGACGCCGTAGTTTTGTGGCTCTGTAATTTGCAGCGACCGAAAGCAGGGCCTCAAGAACCCCCTGGTCTAAGAGGAACCCCTGTGCTTACTTGACAGGGAATACGCAAAAGCCAACATCTCAACCAACCTTTGGGTGGTCAGCGAGCCATGGCTGTTCTCCTTGGCGTGGTGCTCTGGGGCCGATTCTGTCACCACCAATGGCGTCCACACCCTAGGGAACCTCCAGCGGCCTCTATTCCTCTTGGTAAGTGGAGACAGCATCTCCCGGGCAGTGAAGGAGAACCACGGCTACTTGTCGTGGTTGATAGCCACTGAGACACCAGTACGCCGCAAAGTTTGGACTACCCTTTACAGTGGTACCTTGGTACTCAAACACCGAAAACCCAGAAGTAAGTGTTCCGGTTTTCGAACGTTTGTCAGAAGCCGAACGTCCAATGTGGCTGTCGGCTATTGTTTCTAGGGCGCCTGCACCAATCAGAAGCTGTGCCTTGGTTTTTGAACATTTTAAAAGTCAAACTGACTTCTGGAACGGATTAAGTTTGTGCTTTTGTTTTTGCTATTTATATTTTTCGTTTTCGTTTTTGAGGCTTTTTCGGTTAATTTGTTTTTGTGACTGTGTGGAACCCAGTTCAGCTACTGATTGATTGTGTGACTGCAGAAATGGATAAAAGCCCCCCATCCAAACAATGACTATCATCAGTGCAGGTAAGAAAAAATTAATTTTAATTTTTATCATCTACAATACTGTCTTATTTATTTTATAGTACAGTACATTGATTATTGCTTTCATTTTATGGATCAATGGTCTCGTTAGATAGTAAAATTCATGTTAAATTGCTGTTTTAGGGGTTGTTTTTAAATGGATTGATTCATTTTGCATTGCTTTCTATGCAAACAGAAATCTGAAATGGATTGATTCATTTTGCATTGCTTTCTATGGGAAAGCGTGCCTTGGTTTTGGAACGCTTTGGTTTTGGAATGGACTTCTGGAACTGATGAAGTTTGAGAACGATGGTACCACTGTACTTAAAAAACGTGTACACTTATGGCAGACTATAATTCATAAGAGAGTTGGTTTGAGTGAGGTTTCACTGCCCATCTCAAGACCTTCCAAGTGCCCTTATTTTCCAGGGACAGGCTCGGATTTACAGAAGCCGTACCGGTTTCTGATTTGATCCCAGAATGCCCCGCTTTTCCTTAGGACGTCCCCATTTCCGCTGGAGAAATGTTGGAGGGTGTGGATAGGACGCCCCTACTGTCATCGAACTGTTGCACTGTCAAATGGCCCAGGTCCTCCTTTCTTGTCATTCTTTGCAGAGTCCCAACCCTCCTTCTCCACCTTGAGGAGTGACTCCAGTTTGTCCGCTGTTCTGTTACAGACACCCGGCGAGTACCGGAGTATGTGGATAGCGACAGATGTCTTGGCGGTCCTCTTCATCCTTCTCATATTCGTTTTTCACTGGTAAATACTTCCCCATGCACCTCCAGGGTGACAACAAGTCCTTCTCAAGGTCTCCAACCTGTACTCACACTTAGCTGGACTCTCCAGAGGTTGGATGCCCATCAGTCCCGGATGCTATAGTTGAGATTCCTGCGCTGCAGGGGGTTGGACTAGATGACTGTTGGAGGTCCCTTCCAACTCTACAATTCTATGATTCTGCATTTACTCCCGGGACATCTGCTGTAGGCATCCAGTCTGGTCTTGTGTCATCAATGGGTTGGGGATAGGGTTTCAACTCACTTCTGGGTCCGGTGGCATCCCAGTAAACCTCCCCCCCCACGTTGCTATGGGGTTTGGGGAGGGGCAGGTTCTGTGGTCCCCTGGCTGGCACAGTGTTATGACCCCAAAGGGCCATAGCCAGTGGACTAATTCCACAGTATCATCTCCCTGAGAGCTGGACTGGGGGGGAGAAACCTCTTCCCTGGGTGCTCTTGCCCCTCCTGGGAGTGGCCGCTGAGACCATATAACACCGGTCCTGAAAGACCTACATTGGCTCCCAGTACGTTTCCGAGCACAATTCAAAGTGTTGGTGCTGACCTTTAAAGCCCTAAACGGCCTCAGTCCTGTATACCTGAAGGAGCGTCTCCACCCATCGTTCTGCCCGGACACTGAGGTCCAGCTCTGAGGGCCTTCTGGCAGTTCCCTCACTATGAGAATTGAGGTTACAGGGAACCAGGCAGAGGGTCTTTTTGGTAGTGGAAATAAACAACTATCTGACTAGAAGGCATCCGAAGGCAGCCCTGTTTAGGGAAGTTTTTAATGTTTGATGTTTTAATGTGTTTTTAATATTCTGTTGGGAGCTGCTCAGAATGTCTGGGGAAACCCAACCAGATGGGTGGGGTATAGATATTAAATTTTGTTGTTGTTGTTGTTCAGTCGTGTCCGACCCCATGGACCAGAGCACACAATTGCCAGGCACCCCTATCCTCCACTGCCTCCCACAGTTTGGCCAAACTCATGCCAGTCGCTTCGAGAACACTGTCCAACCATCTCATCCTCTGTCGTCCCCTTCTCCTTGTGCCCTCCATCTTTCCCAACATCAGGGTCTTTTCCAGGGAGTCTTCTCTTCTCATGAGGTGGCCAAAGTACTGGAGCCTCAACTTCAGGATCTGTCCTTCCAGTGAGCACTCAGGGCTGATTTCTTTAAGGATGGATAAGTTTGATCTTTTTGCAGTCCATGGGACTCTCAAGAGTCTCCTCCAGCACCATAATTATATTATTATTATTATTATTATTATTATTATTATTATTAAAGCTAGTTGCCAGATTGGACTAGATTACCCTTTGAGACCTTTCCAACTCTACAATTCAATGATTACAAGTTTCTCCCAATTAATTCCAACCCTGCTGGCATGCGAACCCCTGTGTATGTCATCAAAGGAAATTAATATTTTTAGAGAGTACCGCTCACATATTCCCCTCCTCCACCAGTAATCCTTACAACGGCCCCATAAGGTAGGCCGATATTTGCGCGCGCGCGCGCACACACACACACACACACATTGCAAACAGAGACCTGGAGGTGAGTGTTGGGGAGTGTGAGTGAGTTTCATGGATTGTGAATAATAGCATATTCCTCTCTCCCCCCCCCCCGCAGGTGGAGAGAGGTGGGCCACACCACCTACGAAGCTCAAAGCAACGGGACCTTTGATGATGGCCCATGCAGCACACCTGAGACAGGTGAGCCTTGCCCTCTCTGGGGTTGTGCCCTCAACAAACAGGAAGCTACCTTCCAGCAGGCAGGAGTTATTTGTCCATCCAGCACCGACCCGCTGCAGCTCTTAAAGAGAGCTTCCTCGCCTTCACCTGCCACCTGATCCTTTAACAGAAGATGGAAGGCCGTTTTGCTCAGTGAAGAACTTTGTGGAACAGGAAGCCCTTGCATTCTCCTTCCTGCCCAGGAGCATCCAATGGCCAGCCTGGGTGGACAGAGCCAGACAGGGTCTCCTTTGCCGAGAGGGCAGGAAACTGCAGGTCAAAGGTTCACTACGGGGGGCAGGCGATGAGGAAGATCCTCACACAAACAAGGGGAAATCCAATATATTTCTGCCTGCTTGGGACCTTTCCAAAGGGCACTTGACTGAGAATGTGATATACGTTGTTTGTACACACACACACACCAAGTACTAGGGCCTTCTACCCCTGCTTGCTCCGCTCACCTACCCCGTCCCCCCCCACCTGACCGTCCTCCCTTCATTTTGCACCCCTTCTCCCTCCGCCACAGCCTTGCCTCAAGCCCCACTCACTTTTCAAGGAGCGGGGGAAGGTGCTTGCTAAACCGTTGTGCGAAGCAACGGCGCCGACTTGGGCCTCACACTGTGAGTGCCCAGCGTGGCCCGCCCACACTGTGATGTCATGATGCACACGCCGTGACATCATGATGTGCCGACATGATGTCATAGTGCCGGGTGGGGGGCGAGCTCCAGCGCTGTGGCAGCGACTGGGCCCCTCCCGCCTGAACTCCACGCTCTCTCTTTCCCCATTTCTGTGCTCTCTCTTCCACTGCACGCTCTTTCCACAGAGTGTGGTGCCTGCGTGCCTGCCCCTGTGTTTTGTGGGTGCCCAGCCCCTATATGGGAAATTTTGTGGGTGCTCGGGCACCCAGAGCCCCAGGGAGATGGCGCCTATGGTGTGAAGCCTGTTTCCTGTTAAACGTCAGGCACATTTGATGGAGGGTGCAGGTGAACAGTGGCTTCCTAAACAACTCACCTGTGCCTGCCTGCCATTCCTCACGCTGCAGTTTGTGTGGGCACCTATTGTGGTCACACACTACAATATATTACATTACATATTTAGGTATAAAGGAATATATACTGGTATCTACACCTACACCTACACACACACACACACACACACACACACACACACAGCTTCTACATGTAATAGCTCAGTTGTTCTGGTCAAAAGTTCATGGACTAAATATCTTGATTGTCCACACTATGAGAACTGTATTTTATACACCCCAAAGACCGGATTTTGTAAATATAATCCCACTGTTTCAGGCTTCTGTGCTTGTGAGCTCCCCTCACCACTTTTCACGCACATAGGATCAGAAGATTGTGCTTCTGGTTTTATGCAACCCACAGTTCCCCCATGACATCTGAATTCAGGGACCTGTGATCCATTTAAATGATGACTCGTGAGAACAAGCTACAAAATAAACTGCGGCTTCGGACCTGGCTTTTCTCAAACCATGCTTTAAACTAACCACAGGCTTCTGAACCTTGTTCCACGTCACATGGAACCATGGTTAGTTTAAACTTAAAAGCAACCATTCTCCTCCTCCTGGCATACGAGAGCAATGGGGAGGAAGAAGTGTGCAAACCTTGAGATTCACCATAGTAGGAAACCAACCAGGTTTCCCTAATATTTCTGAACTGGCTTACAGGCTATTCCCTGCATATAGTGGTGAGATATATTTCATCCTTATGTTTTTTCAGAACTCGACAGGATGCCGACTGTGGCTTGAGAGTCTCGCATGCCAGCTGTTTGGTGAAGAGAATCCTCTAGACAGAAGATTATTTCTCATCCAAGAGCTTTGCTCTCTAGGAAGCCTCACGGATGAGGACACTCACGGCACGGCGACTGGAATTGTCGAGAGGAATTGTCGGGACAGAATGCCCGGCAGCGCTTGGATTTGCACAGCTGACGTTACGCCGTAGACCAGCGATTCCCCATCTTTCTCCCTTTCTTCCCTGACTAAGGGGGCACGAAGAGCTTCTTTCCTTCATGTTCTTAGGAGATGCAGAATCTGGCTCAAGTGGATTGTTATCTTGTCCTCACGCACAACTGGACCATCCTTTGGAGTGACAATTGGCACCCACCTTTCCCCCTTTTGGACATTTTGGTTGCGTGTTTCTAGTGAAAATCCAGGGCCTCTCTTTGCCTGTGTGGGTTCCTGCCACAAGATGCCACAAAAATAGGGCTGTGCTGGAAGGGGGGGGGGGTCTGCAGCCAGTCTTTTTTCCATAATGCCCCCTGCTGCAAACCCAATCATTACTTTAACATATATATATACATATATACACACACATATATAAGAAAGATGAGTTTCTTAAGAAATAAAGAAAGGAAGTGAATTCCACACATTGAATCCCGTTCTGTTTACTTCTAAAGTTTGGTGTACCTTGATATGCTGGGTAGCTCTGGAACCGCCAGAATTTACAGCGTCCTCCTTTCAGCACTCACTCTTCCCCTTTGACCCAAGACTGGAAAATTCTGGGCACAACGTGAAAAATGCCTTTGCCAAAAAAAAAAACCAAAAAAAAAAAAAAACCCACCACACAGAATATTCCTGGTCAGGTCTTTCCACTGAATTTCCTCATTTAGGAGGAAGTTCTCTTCGAAGCCCCCTCCAAAGACAGTCTCCCAATTACAATCTTACCAACCGACAAAAGCCACCCAACCAACCCCACTATGTTGAATAAATAAAAGGAATACGAAACAAACAGCCATCAAAACCAAACCTCCTTAAATAAGTCCAGCTATTGCACATTTAAGCATTTCACACACACACCCCCCACACCCCCGCAGAGTTCGTTAAATCTCAAGTCAATCTATGCTTTTGCCCTTCGGGTTATGATTATTTTTGTTTCCTTTTGTGAAATGTGCTTCCTCTCCTCAGCCTTTTAACATTTCATTTTGAAAACAAGCAAAGAAAAGGTATTTCGCTTCTCATCTTCCGAAAAGAAAGAGAAAGGAAGAACGAAAACTAGATTTTTATGAGATCATTCCGTTTCTGGCACGGGTCAGAGTCCACCCATCTCGTCGCCGGTAATGTGTTTCAAAGGCCTTAAAAGAAGCAGCACGGAGCTTTTCCCTCCACACGGTCCTTGGCGAGTCCTGCCATTTTGGTTCCAATTTTTTTTTAAAAAAAACACGCCGGAGTTTTGCTGTAGCCTCAGTGTGACGGCAGATGCGTTGAGGCTTAAATCCAGGAGCGGGGAGAGGAAAGGGGAGGCGACGCGAAGGCTGTTCTCACAGATAGTCATCCTCGCTCGAAGGGGACGTCAGCCCACAGTCCTCGGAATCGGAGTCTGACATGCTTTCGGAAGGAGTCCGGCTCATCTTCCACACGTGGGTGGAGAAGGTCTTCCCCCAGCTGCAGGGGTAACCCACAGTCCTCAGCTGACAGAGTAACTCCAGGCCAAGAGGCCCGCGGCTCCTCTCACATCACTTGCTGCCTTTCGTGCTCCTCTGTTTGCTCATCGCCGTCAGCATCTGGCTGATGTAGGACGTCAGGAGATCGTCCATCTTGTAGCCCTGAGGGAAGAGTCGAGAGGGACAAGGTTGACACACCCCGATAGCGCACACACCCCAGTACGTTTCCGAGCACCATTCAAATTGTCGATGCTGACCTTGAAAAGCCCTAAACGGCCTCGGCCCAGTAGACCTGAAGGACAGTCTCCACCCCCATCGTTCAGCCTGAACGACACTGAGGTCCAGCTCTGAGGGCCTTCTGGCGGTTCCCTCACTGCGAGAAGTGAGGTTACAGGGAACCAGGCAGAGGGCCTTCTCGGTGGTGGCACCCGCCCTCCCATCAGATGTCAAGGAAATAAACAACTATCTGACTTTTAGAAGACATCTGAAGGCAGCCCTGTTTAGGGAAGTTTTTAATGTTTGATGTTTTATTGTGTTTTTAATATTCTGTTGGGAGCTGCCCAGAGTGGCTGGGGAAACCCAGCCAGATGGGCAGGGTATAATAATAAATAATAATAATAATATAATAATAATAATAATAATAAAATAATAAATATCTCTTCTTCTTCTTCTTCTTCTTCTTCTTCTTCTTCTTCTTCTTCTTCTTCTTCTTTTCCTCCTCCTCCTCTTCCTGAGGGATCCTTCTTTCCAACCTCAGGCATCAAGGTGGGGTCCTGGATGTGGCCCCCCAAACCTCCCCAGCTGGCCCTCAGAATTTTTCTCAAGCCACCACCCTGTCTGACACTCCGAGTGTTTAGCCTAGTTGACATTTCTCCTTGAACGTGGCTGGAATGTGGCCTTACAAGGAAGCAGGCAACCTATTTTGCACACTTTCCATACCCTCTAACATTCCTCCGATGAAAATAGGGGCGTCCTGCCCCGTAATAATATTAATTATAATTTTATTATTTATACTCTGCCCATCTGACTGAGTTGCCCCAGTCTGGGTGGCTTCCAACATCTATAAAAACACAATAAACTTTTTTTAAAAACCTTCCCTATTCAGGGCTAACTTCAGACGTCTTGTAAAGGCTGTATAGTTACTGATCTCTTTGGCTCGGGGGTCACATAACTCTATACCCTCCAACATTTCTCCAGTGGAAATAGGGACATCCTAAGCAAAAGTGGGACCTTCTGGGCTCAACTCAGAAACCAGGACAGCTTCTGTAAATCGAGGACTGTCCCTGGAAAGTAGGGACACTCGGAGGGTCGGACATTTTCTTAGGAGTCAGGTTGCAGGAGAAAAGGGAGCTCTGCTCTGAAGGCTGTCGGGGGGAGTACCCCACACTTCTGGTGGGGTGCCATTGTGGCTGTTCCCCCACCTGCGCTGCACGACACGCCCCCAGGACACACGCCACGCCACGCCCACGCCTGTTCTCCGCCCCCCCTCCCGGTGCCGGAGGATAAAGCTCTGCCACTGGCTGTGGGGCTGGATCTGGCCAGCATTCCACATCATCTCCCCACCACCTCGGGGACCAGGTTTGGTAGGGAGGCGGTGCCACCGACCTGCCAGTCACCTGACATCGCAATGGCACCAGGTGGCCATTTTAAAACTCAACCCGCGCAGGCCAACAAAGCATGACCAACAGCGGATGTCCAAGGTCTTGGAGGAGCTGTGTACAGGGGTTTCTGAAGCTCCACAGCCTGAAGGTCCATTTCCCTCCGCATTTGGGAACTGTGCGCGCCTGGAATCATTTTGGGTGACTTACCAGCGAAGTCTCGCAGAGCAGCTTGCTCCCCCGCACCAGGTTGCCGATGGTGATGTGGAAATAGGTGTTGCCGCTGCTCCAGTTGGAGATCTTTGTAAAGGGGTGCGTGATGAGAATATCCTGGGGACACGGGGAAGGAAGTCAGGAGTGTCACCACAGACCCGACTCTGGACCCTGTCTCCCCACTCCATCAACCCAGCCTTCAAGAACTCCATGGAAACCACACAGGGCCATGGGAGGCTTAGACAGGACACTCAATGGTAGGGCCAGGGCAGAATTATTCGCCTCGGTCTTCATCTTAATCTGGACCTACCTCATCTGCACTTCCTGAAATGGGTCTGTGAAACCCACATTTCTCCAGGTTTTGTGATGCAGTTCTCCATCCAAAAGTGGTATATAAATATGTGAACATTAGGCATTGGCTGGTGGGCATCTGTCTGTCTCGAGACACAATGGAGTGCACCTCTGGCAGTGAAGTCAAACCACGGCCTTAGCAGTGCCGAAGTGAGCTCCCTGGGTGCAAGCCCGGGCAGTTTTGGTGCAAATGTGCATAAAAATGCATATATTGGTGAAATTGAGATATAAATATGCGTTGCATTAGGGAAAATTGCATACGAGAATGTGCGTTGTAGGAGAAATACATTCCAAAATATTGATGAATTTTGGGGACTCAGAGGACGTGAAAAGCAGCAATCACAAAGTGATGCAGAAATGCGTTGAAATGAAGCGGGCACATTTAGCCATCTCTAGTCAAGTGGTAGAACGCAGGGAAAAGCCCCTAGGTTCCATCTCATCGCCTACTATCTCAGGGGTCGGCAACGTGCGGCCCATGGGCTGGATCTGGCCCACGAAGACCGTTTTACCGGCCCACGAGCCACCCCCAACCGAGCCGCCCGCTCGGTGATACCCCGCGTGCTGCGCTAAACTGAATGGTGACAGAAATAGGCCTGCGCAGGTGCGATTTCCGGCATCTGGGCATGCGCAGAAGCGATTTCCGGTGCCGTGGACATGCACAGACATGATTTCCAGCGTTGCGCTGTACCGGCCTGGCCCATGTATGATCTCCACAGGAGTGATCCGACCCATGACTAGTAAGCCTTGCCGACCCCTGTACTACATCATGTTTGTGAAAGTTTTTGGCCACAGGCTGACTTTGACCGATGTGCAGGGCAACACACCCATACTTTGTATGGGTGGCAGAGAAGCTTCAGGGAAGCTGCATGAAAGACTTGCCTTACCTTGGTTTTGCGATCAATGAGGCTCACACCATGCTTGTTGATGGCGATCAGGAGGAGTTCGGGGTAATTTGGATCAGTTGTTTGCTGTTTGGAGTGCAAAGGTTGAGATATGTTAAAGGACTTGGGGGGGGGTGAGAATGATATGCACATGCCAAGCAGCCTGCCTCTCTCATTTTTTTAAAAAAAAGACAAGGGGTTTTTGTGTGTTGCTTTTTCACTGTGTGATGCCAAAAAAATTGTCTGTGTTTCATTTATTTGGCGTGTGCATGCAGATAATTTGTCTTGTTTTCTGGCTGGGGGGAGGACACACACTGCCTGCTTCAATTCTGTGGCATGGCAGAGGGCCTTTTCGGTGGTAGCGCCTGCCCTGTGGAACGCCCTCCCATCAGATGTCAAGGAAATAAACAGCTATCTGGCTTTTAGAAGACATCTGAAGGCAGCCCTGTTTAGGGAAGTTTTTAATGTTTGATGTTTTATCGTGTTTTTAATATTTTGTTGGGAGCCACCCGGAGTGGCTGGGGAAACCCAGCCAGGTGGGCAGGGTGTGTGTGTGTGTGTGTGTGTGTGTGTGTGTGGTACATACAACAATTCAAAGATTGGGGACCCCTGGCTGCCCATCTAGTAACTGATTGGGTTTCATTTGTTTATTTAATAAAATTGATACTCCCCTTGATTGTTTTTCAATATCAATCTCTTTATTGTTTAAAATCATAACAACTAAAAAATCTTCAACTATTAGCACACATACATTACATACATACATTGCATTCATACTTTCAGACATCTTACATGTATACACATTTATTCTCGCCTATCTTACAACATTTCTTAACACTCAACCTCAAAACTTCCAATTATCCTTTTTGTATTTCTTAATTAACTTCTTTAACATAACATACAGCTGTGATTCTTGTTTCTTACTCTTATTGTTTTCTCATGCTTTCCACTTAGTCTTTAAGGTTCAATCTTAGTCTGCTTTTAGGATTTCAGTTAAACCACTCTCTATTAGATATTCTTTAAATACTCTCCATTCCCTCCAAACCTCCTGGGTCGTCTGTCCTCTTATTTTGCCCGTTGTTTTGGCTAACTGTAAGTATTCTATCATTAAATTTTGCCCTTGATTGTTAACAAAAAGGAAAAAACAAACAAACCTCAAAGTGGTTTACAAACAAGAAAACAGTATAATCAAAGGGGGGGGGAATCACAACCCTACTTTAAAACATACACAAGGTAAAGCAGATTAATATCACCTCCACTCTCTAAGCATCAGGGTAAAGATAAAGGTAAAAGGTAAAGGGACCATTGACCATTAGGTCCAGTCGTGTCCGACTCTGGGGCTGCGGTGCTCATCTCACTTTACTGACCGAGGGAGCCGGCGTACAGCTTCCAGGTCCTGTGGCCAGCATGACTAAGCCGCTTCTGGCGAACCAGAGCAGCGCACGGAAACGCCGTTTACCTTCCCGCCAGAGCAGTACCTATTTATCTACTTGCACTTTGACATGCTTTCGAACTGCTAGGTTGGCAGGAGCAGGGACCGAGCAACAGGAGCTCACCCCGTCGCGGGGATTCGAACCGCCGACCTTCTGATCGGCAAGCCCTGGGCTCTGTGGTTTAACCCACAGCGCCACCCGCAATCAGGGTAGGCTTGTCTAAACGGGAATGTTTTTTGTAGTCACTGAAAAAGAGTACAGTGAAGGCGCCTGCTTGATCTCAATAGGCAGGGAGTTCCAAAGAGTAGATGCTGCCACCCTAAACCATCTACCAATTTATCTGCTTTTATATTATTTTTATTATTTGTACCACGCTCCGGGGAGTATGAACAAGAGGCAAGAATACAGATTTTGTCTCTAAAATAAGCAAGCAAGCAAGCCAATATTTCTGATGCCCATGTTCCACCGTAGATCCCTGGACCCTCCAGATGACACAAAGAAAGACCCATCTCTACCTTCACTTCGAAGAAAGCAGATCCAAACGTAGGCCACTTGAATACAATCTTCAGGAAGGCAAGCTTGGCTTCTTCTCTCGTTTTGCCAGCGTGCTTGTTGAAATAGGCCACAATGGACTGCACAGAAAGAGTAAAACACATTTTGGTTTATCGGGTCCTCCGTTAAAAGAGGGCATGTGTTGCGGTGCAACCGGAAACCCGACCCAGTGTTGTGGGGGGCAATTGGAAATCATGGCCACAACCCCTGATAGGTCGGTTCCGTGTTGCTGGGGTGAAACCTGACCAATGGGGCGTCGTAAAATGCAGCGACGCGGGACCTATTTAAGCCCATGCGAGGCTGCTGAGCTTCCTGTTTGGGAAGACCCACCCACCTCACCCCTATATTTAGGGATTGCGCTTGACCAGGGTGGATTTGATTTAAGTCAAACTGATTTATTTTTTTATCTTTATTTTTTTAAAAAATAATATTTAATTTTTTAAAAAAATATTTAAATCCAACTGATTTAAATCACGATTTAAATCACAATTTAAATCACTAGTCAGTAAGGCTTGATTTAAATCACAGTTTTCTACATAAAGACTAATTCTTGCTGGTATAACTTTAATATGCAAGTAGATGAAGATTTTTAGAATAACAACTTTTCATATTAGTTTTTTTATCCCCAGTTTAATAGGTTAATCATTCATATTTGGACAACTTTTCTGTTGTACTTAGGAAGGAGAAAAATAATCATTACCTTAATAATAACAATTTAAATAGATTTATTAGATCCATTCCACTCCAAACAATCAGAAAAATATTGTTTCTATTCTATTCACTGAACTTCTTGAAACTTAACACTGAAGGGGTTGATTCTGTATTCATAGGTTTGTAGAACAATAGGATTAAGGTCTTTTTCTCAACTCTGTTCATGTTATAACATTTTTGCTGTGAAGAAGAGGCATGTGATCTCTGCTGAGTCAAATTCAGTTTTGAGAACTGCAAAAGTAAACCAAGCATCTGTGATAATATCTTGTAGGCAGAGAAACTGCCCAATAATTTTACAAAAACCTCTGGAAGAGCATAAATGACATTGTGAATGGATTAATGGAATTTATTTACCAAAAAATTAAACATATACAGCCTTATTCTACATAATTAAAAAACTAATCTTTATTTCATGATTGAATAACCTTTGGATGGTAATATATTTTCCTCAAAAAGCATTTTATTTAAAAAAATCCGATTTAAATAAAAAAAAATCCAATTTAAATAAAAAAAATCCAATTTAAATTAAAAAAAATCCAATTTAAATTTAAAAAATCCAATTTAAATAAAAAAATCCAATTTTTAACATTTTTTTAAAAAACCCATTGATTTTTATCCACCCTGTGCTTGACCTTGCTATGCCGCCATGTGTTGTCTGTCGTTGGGAAAGGGGCACGGCAGGAATTTCCCCCACTTGGCTGATTGGCTGGTGCCATTTGGGTTTCGCCTGCCGCGTAGCAAATAGTCACAACTTGTAAGTTGCGGATAGGCTCTGGTTCAGGTGATAGGCGTGGCACGTGATGTGGCCACGCCTATGCAAATGCAGGATATTCCGGTACAGGAATCCAGGGACTCATTGGTTTGTCGGTCCCCGAAAGGGGTCCGGCCGGTGCCCGAGTCCCGGGGACATCAGGACAGCTGATAGGTACCCCTACCAGCAGCTGTCCCTGGTGTTCATCCTTGTCTGTCCTACGAACGTGGCTCTGGGACAGTTCTGCCTGCAAGGGTGCAGGGAGATAGTCGAACCAGAACCTATGCAACCACTCACTTGGTTGTAATCAATAAAGTTGTGGCCTAAATTCTGCCAAAAACCAAACCAAATATCTGTCTCTTGTGTGAATTTATTTGGGGAGGGTTAAAGGTCTAAACACGCAACTCATTCTTCTAAATTTGAAGTTCAGTTTCCCACATTTCCTCCACATCAATTTGTGATTATTATTTTTTAAAGTCCTCATGAAAATTCCCCAGCATTTTGGGGTGAAATTCTAATTTTAATGCAATTTTGCATCAAGTTCACTTTTTGCAAAGCAATTGTCCATAACCAATGCATTTCATATACATTTATTTGCACATTTCACCCTAGTATATGCATTTTTGTGCATGATAGTTCAGTTGTGATTCCTGCATTGCAGCAGGGGGTGGACTAGACGACCCTTTGGGTCCCTTAGCGTTCTAAGATACTATGATTCTATGATTCCCTGCACTGGGGGAAAAACACAGAGAAGTGCTGATTTAAAAGGATGACTGTGTTTCAGTTTGTGCACTGTTTCGAAAAAGTGAGAATCAGGTATGTTTGCATTTAAATGCAAACCGAACTGAATTCTACCTCCATCTCAACAAGCAATCAAGGACACCAACCACATAATTTGTGTGCAATTTAAATGATGTTAGAGATCTGGGGTTTTTGATCTGGGACAGTGCTTGATTTACGTATAAGCTAAACAAGCTATAGCTTAGGGCCCCTCTCTCTTGGGGGCCCCCAAAAAATTTAAAGGGGAAAAAAAACTGGATGTACATTTCCAAAATATTAAGATAAAAAACAAATAAAATAAAACCTACATACAGCAACAGTGTTTTGTGTTGTGTAGGCTCCTATGATGTAAGTCATGGGCCCCGCCTGCTAGCCTGCTCCCTAAAATATCACTTGTTTGCTCCTTTCTATATATACAGGTGAAACTCGAAAAATTAGAATATCGTGGAAAGGTTCATTTCTTTCAGTAATTCAACTTAAAAGGTGAAACTAATATATGAGATAGACTCATGACATGCAAAGCGAGATATGTCAAGCCTTTATTTGTTATAATTGTGATGATTATGGCATACAGCTGATGAGAACCCCAAATTAACAATTTCAACTTTGGGGTTTTCATCAGCTGTACGCCATAATCATCACAATTATAACAAACAAAGGCTTGACATATCTCGCTTTGCATGTCATGAGTCTATCTCATATATTAAACTCCAGCAGCTAATGAAAACAATTGCTAACTTTTCGAGTTTCACCAGTAGGTTGCCTACATTCTACATGGACTGGTTGCATGGCAACATTTGCAAATGGCTTTAGATACCTATTAGGCCCATAAATTACCATATAGCATATATTCAACACAAAAAACAGCGACATTTTGTTGTTGACAAAGGACAGCTGGACATATAAAGGGCCCCATTACCTTCAGTAGCTTAGGGCCTCATCCAGACCTAAATCCAGCCCTGATCGGGGAGCTGGCATTGCTGCAGAAGACATGCATGTAGGAAGGAAAGGGTGGAAAGTGGGGTGCAACTGGGACATTGGGGTGGGTGGGTGGTTGCCGGAGAAGACCTACCCTCTTCCAGTCATCTGGAGACAGCTGCCGAATGAGAGACTCAGGCACCAGCTCCTTGAGGAGTTTAGGAATGGTGGGGAAATAGGACTTGTCATCTTCAAACTTCACCCTATAGATGAGGGCCCCGAGTTGCAGGACTTCCTCCCTCGAGCATTTATGGTAGCCGCGAAGGTACTTTGGTAATTCCTGCAACAGAGCGAGAGAGAAAGAGAGAGAGAGAACATTTTGCAAAGTCACACCAGCAAAAAAGACGACTCTGCCCGTAGAGATGGAGCTCACCCCGTCGCGGGGATTTGAACCGCTGACCTTCTGATCAGCAAGCCCTAGGCTCTGTGGTTTAGACCACAGTGTCACCTGCGTCCCTTGCTTAGAGAACGGCATCGCAATACTCAGAGACATGCAGATTCCCAATAACAGGTACATTACAGTTTGCATATCATTTCAGGATGCGCATACTAGGTGGGTTTGCGTCAAAATGTGAACGGAACCAAATTCAACCCCGCAGCTCGCTGCTGCCCTCCGACTCCCAGCATTGGTTGCCCGAGGCAGCCGGCTCGCTTTACCCAACGATAGAGCCGGCCTTGATAGAGTCCTTTTTGTTGTTATCTTTCCTGGAGTCCCTGGGGAAGGTGCCATGTTGAAAGGTGCTCAGCAAATGCACCTGCCAATCATCTATTCGCTTTGAGCTACGTTCGGAGGCTTTGCTTGCTTTGGGTCCCCCATCCCCCCCGTCCCCCGGGCTTCAAGTTCCCTTGGTGTTGCTGTTCCTCATTCAGAGGCTGGGGTTCTGCTCCCCTAGACCACATGTTTGGTGAAAGGTAATACCTGATAATAGTGGAATATGGAGTCGGCCATCGAATCCTTTCCAGGCACAGTGTTTGTCCACAGCTTTTTCATGAAGAACACTTGGTAGGTGAGAGAAGGCACTATCCCTGCCCAAAGAAATCATGGCAAAATTAAGCTAGGAAGTCGCTGTGCATTCCAGGGCAGCGTACTGTATGTGGAACGATATACTAGTTCTCCCTGAGGTCAGGGCTGGAGAACGTTAGACAGGAATCTGTAAACCAGACCATTTTGCTTTGCTCCTTTTGTCACTTTTCCAACCTTAAATTCGGCTCTGTGCACTTCCACATCAGCTTGCCATTAAAAAAAAAATCAAAGCTCTCGTGAAAATTCATCCGTGAATATATGCATATCTGATATATGCGGCTTTCCCTAATATACCCATCTTTGCATGCAGCTGTGCCAAATATTCCCATTTTTGCAAGCATTTCCCACCAATATAATGCATTTTTGCATTGCATTTTTCTTCACGTTACTTGGCTGTAAAATTGCACTGCAAAATCTGGAAAACCACCCTGAGATCTACGGATGAAGAGCAGTGTACAAATTATAATAACAATAGCGATGATGATGATGATGATGATGTGTGAATTGTTTTGGGAATTGCGAAATAGGCACGCTTGCCTTTTAAATGCGACCTGAACTGAATTCCTCCCCCATTGGTGGACAGTGACGTGAAGGAATGCTCTTCCACACACACATACACACACACACACACACACACACACACACAGAGTAGATAGATAGATAGATAGACAGATAGATATAGATAGATCCTTGCATGTAGAAAACTAGCATGTCAGGGAGAAGGGTTCTAGTTCCAGCCTCAAAAGAGCAGGCAGTCATGAATTACTGTGGTGTAGTGGTTAGAGTGTTGGCCTATGACCTGAGAGACCAGGGTTCGAATCCCAATCTGCCATGCTGCTCATTGGGAGACTTTGGTCCAATCTTAGCTAACCTACTTCATAGTGCTGTTGTGGAGATAAAATCGGAGAACCACGCACACCATTTTGACCTCCTTTGAGGAAAAGGTGGCGGGTACATATATTTTTTTAAATGTGATAAATAAGACTGACGTTTCCATCAGGCTGTTACGATTAAGTGCTCTCCAAATGAAAGGACACAGGCAATTATACAGGTATTTACCATCTTTTGGGGGTCTGGCTTTCTTGATCCAGTCTGTCAGGTGCCTGACAAAGTCAAAGAAGAAGTCCCCTTCAGGTACGCTGATGACCTGGAAGAAAACATGGCAATGAACCAACGGCAAAGCAGCCTGCAATTCCACTTGCCAAGCGATTCGCAACCTGATGATTTATGCTGATTTTGGAAGATGCTCAGGCTGGGGCTTTGGTGAGCCTGCGTGGAAAAAGCATTTCTACAGTGGAGGGGTAGCCAGCCCCCAAGGATGCTGCGATACCTTGGGCTCATGGATGGCCAACTGCAAGGATATTCTTGGACATGGGGGTACCCAGGGGGGGGGCAGGGGGCAGCTGCCCCCCCAGAAGCAAAAAATTATAAAATTAAATGGTTATCGGCAGCCTAAAAGGAAAAAAAAGCTCTCCTAAAAAAGCTCAACTACTGGTCTTTCTCCCCCTCCCAAAATCTCAATAACAATTGAGCTCTTGGCCGACACTGTGTGTGTGTGTGTGTTGTGCCGGCTGATCGTTGCAAGGGAGCTTTGGAAACTGAGTTCCCTTGCATGGTGAGTAGTTCCTTTGCGAGGGCTGAGGATCCTGGGAAACTGAGTTTTTCAGCCATTTGGGGCTTTCTGTTTGGGGGGGAAAGTTTTTCTGTTTTTTGAAGCTGTTTTTGTTTGCTGTTTACATAATGTGGTCAGTAATCTAAAAACGAACCGAACCCCTAAAAAACGGGGCATTCCTCATCCCCAAAAACGGGGCATTCCTCATCCCAAAAAGGTCAACAACTTTGAGCTGAACCCCAAAAAACGGGGGTAGATCACTGCTGAAAGTAGATCACAGTCTCTTGGGAGTTGGCCACCCCTGGTATAAGACATGTAACTAGAATAAAAATTTTAAAAAAATTCAAGCAAATAATTGTAATAACTACCGTAATAAAGCACTGCTATAATTATATATAATTTTCCTAAAATTTTGGTTTCATTCGCCTTTCCGTGCTGAAATGTCACAACCTGAACGACCATGGCTTGCCCCCCCCCCCAGTTTTGATCCTGGGTACGCCCCTGTTCTTGGACAACCTTTTCAACTGCTCCATCTTCCCCAGCCAGCCCCCTGAATTAAGCCTGGAGGAAGGGAAAGGAATGTCACCTGTTGGAAATATCTAAGCCCATGGCGCAATGGGGATTTGTATGATTCCAGCCAGGGAAGCTGTCCACAACCCTCTGATATAACGCCAAATGAAGCACTCACCTTGTCAGAGATTTTGACAAAGAGGCTGAAACCCTCCGATGACTTAAGCAGCAGCCGGTTGGAGATGTTCTGGCAGAAGTCCTTGGCTTTCGTGCTGGATTCCACTTCAAACGCCTGCCAAAAATAAATATTTTTTTTTAAAAAATGGAACAGGAACTTGAGAAGGTTGTGGTGTTTAAGGCCTGAGACCTAATTTATTTATTTCGCTTAATGCCAACATCATACTGCGGAGAGGGTTATTGTTTTCGTTTGTCGCTCTGGCCTGTGTTTTTATATCGTAAACCGCCCCGTGATCCTTGGCTGAAGGACGGTATGGAAATTTAATAAATGAAGATGAAAATGACATGGGCTTCTAAGTGGTTTGCAAACTATTAAAAGCAAGCAAATAATTATTTTATTACATTTGTATTCAGCCCTAAACCTGTAGATCTCAGGGTGGTCCACAATATGAAATTGCAATTAAAACAACAACAACAACATGGAATACATGATAAAAAATAAAAAGGCAACCCAATAGCCCCCCCTCATTGCAACAATGCAATATAAGCACCCTTCTTTAAAATATGTAATAAAACAATCCAATTAAAACAAGAAAATGATCACCAAGTCCTGCTTCCCATCTGTAGAAACCTGAACCCAGCATCTTCCTTGACTGAAGATACTCTCAACAGCCCTGTTCCCAACCCACAGACTACAGCATCTCCAAAAGGCTGTGGCCTTGCTTATTTTGTACAATTCCACACACACACACACACACACACCCCACAGCTGTCAACTTTCCCCTTTTCTTGCGAGGAATCCTATTTGGAATAAGGGAATTTCCCTTAAAAAAGGGAAAAAGTTGACAGCTATGCCCCCCCCTTCCCTTTTCTTTTTTCTTTTTTGCTTTTACCTCATCTGTGTCATCTGGGAAGTACACTTTATGGAAAATCTGAGTTGTTTTGTGCTGAATCGCCTCGACTTCTACCAGATGGGGCGGATACTTCCGAGATCCGTTCCTGAAAAACAAAACAAAACAAAAAAACTTGCTATAGAGCATAGCTGGGGGGGGCACCTCTTTATTTATTTATTTTAAATTACTTAATGTATTTAATATATCCTTTCTCTCAAGCTGGGAATCAAGGCAGCTTCCAACGTTTAAAAACATCACTTATGAAATACAAAGCAGTAAGAAACAAACCAGTGCAGTCGTACCTTGGAAGGCGAACGGAATCCGTTCCGGAAGTCCGTTCGACTTCCGAAACATTTGGAAATCAAAGTGTGTTAGTGGCCCAAAGAGCCATAATGAATGTGATAATGTGAACCCCTATAAATCCTAGAATATGCTTCTAATAGAGAAGTTGTGGTAACCTGTTGCTTTAAGAAACTGATGATTTGGCAAGATGCCGCCCCCCACTGGGACAGGAGGACAGCAAATGCAGCGGTACCTCGCAAGATGAATGCCTCGCCAGACGAAAAACTCGCTAGACGAACGGCATTCGCTAACGAAAGGGTGACTCGCAAGACGAATTTTCCTATGGCCGCGACTCGCAAAACGAAAACGTTTTGCGGTTCCCCCCCGTAAAACCGCGCTTCCTCCGACTGTGCTTCGCAAGACGAAATTTCCGCCATACGACAACACTCGCGGAA
Source organism: Lacerta viridis (assembly GCA_900245905.1). Lineage (NCBI taxonomy): Eukaryota > Metazoa > Chordata > Lepidosauria > Squamata > Lacertidae > Lacerta > Lacerta viridis. The sequence goes on along the minus strand of OFHU01000185.1, from coordinate 94,128 downwards.
CGAATTAATTTCGTCTTGCGAGGCACCACTGTATGTCAATCACAAAGATACAGCTCAAAAGCTAGAACCTAAGTTGACGCATGGTGCAAATGGCTACATGTAACACAGGTTCCCAACATACATACTTACACAATGTAACAGATCATGGTGAAAATCAAAGTTTAGTTAGCAATGCTTATTGCACATGTGTATTAAATATGAAATGAGGTAATGATGTATATGATTGGTGGAAATTGAAATCCTTTGTTTGAATTGTTATAAATACCCCTGCCCGGACCCTTGGACGGGGTTGCAGTTTTGCGAAAAGATTCAACTGTAACCTATTGCTTTGCAATAAACAACAATGGACTCCTAACTCCTCTTGTCTCTCGGTTTTATTGGCCTAACTCAGAAGATAAGCCATTTTTGGCCTACAACAAAAGCGCGGCTTCTGATTGGCTGCAGGATGCTCCTGCAGCCAATCGGAAGCCGCGGAAGCCCCATTGAACATTCGGCTTCCAAAAGAACATTAAAAAACCGGAACACTCCCAGGTTTCGATCGTTCGGGAGCCAAGGCGTTCGAGATCCAAGGTACGACTGTAGTTGAAAACAACTCCAAAGAAGATCGCAGGGTCTGGGCTGGTTCGTAAGGGGAGAAGCGGCTCTGGAGGTATTGCGGTCCCGATCCTTCTGCATGCAAAGCAGCTGTTCCACCCGTGAGCTGACAGTCCCTTCCCAGCAGGTTACCTGAGTGCTTTCTGCAGCCTCTGAATGCAGTCCGTGGCAAGCAGGTGGTGCTTCCGAGATTGAACAAACCGCTGGACATGGGGCAGGAGCACGTTACTGGGGGGGAAGAGGCCCGTACACAGCCAGAGGAGCTCCCAGCCTCTCTCTTCGCTGTACCTTTCCAGCAAGAAAACAAGAGCACACGGTGAAGAAAATGTGTCACTGCAGCACAAACGCACACCGAAAGCCCGTTTGTTTTCTAATTTAAAAAAGAAAGAAATCTAAATAAATCAATTGAAAACATCATTGCGTGGCGATGTCCCGACCCACCCCCCGGGTAGTAAAACAAATGACACTATATATAAAGGTAAAGGGATGCCTGACCATTAGTTCCAGTCACAGACGACTCTGGGGTTGCGGTGTTCATCTCGCTTTACTGGCCGAGGGAGCTGGCGTACAGCTTCCGGGTCATGTGGCCAGCATGACAAAGCCGCTTCTGGCGAACCAGAGCAGCGCACAGAAATGCCGTTTACCTTCCCGCCAGAGCGGTACCTATTTATCTACTTGCACTTTGATGTGCTTTCAAACTGCTAGGTTGGCAGGAGCAGGGACCGAGCAACGGGAGCTCACCCCGTCACGGGGATTCGAACCGCCGACCTTCTGATCGGCAAGCCCTATGCTCTGTGGTTTAACCCACAGCGCCACCCGTGTCCCTTAGGACACAATATATACAGTAAGGTTAATAGGCAGAAAAAAGGCCACAACTTTATTGGTTACAGATGAAGAGCGGTAATGGCTTAGGCATTGGATCTAACCGACTATATCTGACTCCAGGCCCTCCGCTAGGAGTCCAGGAAGGGTTAACCACCAGTAGAGGGAGTCCTGCTGATGCACATCAACTAGGAGATCCCCCTGGGGTCACCAATAGGGGGCGTGCCTTAGGCCCTAACCTCACTAGGCTTTGGACAGGGCCACCCCCTCAGAATCCATTAATGGAATACCCTTCAATATGCAGGGCAGGTGATGGCGCTACCTCCCCTCTTGTGACGAATTGCTACGAGGTAGGCAAAAACCAAGTGGCTGGTGCCAATTTGCCAAGTGGAAAAATTCCTACCAGGCCCCTCAACGGCGACTAACCAAAGCCCATAACAAGGTCGGAAAAACCAGAGCAGCTGGAAGCAGGGAACTGGAGGAATTCCCGGCTGCGCCCTGCTTAAATGGGGCAGGCCACACCCCCACAGCGACGGGGAAACCTCGGAGCTGAGGTTTCTCCCAACCGAGCAAGAGAAACCTCAGCTCCGATTAATATTAAGTAACTGATTTGATATTTAGGGTTTATCAAAGCTCAACAAAAATCTGTAGCAAAGAAAGAAATGAAAAATGAACTGCAGACACGTGGCAAAAAAATTCTGCTTGCACCTCCAAGCACATTCCTGGCTGATTCAAATATGGGGAGGTAGAAAGGGCAGAGCTGCTACACACTGGCAGTGAATCTTTCTCTGTCCACAGAAAGATCCACCGCAAACGTCATTCCCGCGCAGAGACGTAGAACCTCTTACTTAATGTGGTTGTCAGTGAGCTGCTTCAGAACTTGCGAGTAAATCTCATCTTTGAGCGGTTCGGCTTTCAAGGCGCCTTCAAATATTTGGTCTGTTAGCTCGTTCACCGAGCGGGTTCTTTTCGAAGGGTAGTCGCCCATATACTTCAGGATGGGTGCACAGGAAAGGTTAAGGGTACAATAACCGGAACAGGCAGGAAATAATAAGGTAGCATTTCTACATCACTTTTCTTGCGAATATTCAAGACAGATTAAAAATCAAATTGAATCAATAGTCGTGCCTTGGTTTTCGAACAGATTAGTTCTCGAACGTTCCGGCTCCTGAACACCGCAAACCCGGAAGTAACGGTTTGAGAACTATCTTAGGAAGCTGAACGTCCGGCGGGGTTTCACAGCTTCCAATTGGCTGCAGGAGCTTCCTGCAGCCAATCAGAAGCCGTGCTTTGGTTTTTGAACGCTTTGGAAGTCAAACGGACTTCCGGAATGGATTCCATTTGACTTCCAGGGTATGACTGTGTACACCATTTGGTTGACTGGCAAAAGCAGTGTGGGAGGGTGGGGTGGGAGGGAAAGAGAAGAAGAATAGTTTGGATTTGATATCCCACTTTATCACTGCCCGAAGGAGTCTCAAAGTGGCTCACATTCTCCTTCCCCTTCCTCCCCCACAACAAACACTCTGTGAGGTGAGTGGGGCTGAGAGACTTCAAAGAAGTGTGACTAGCCCAAGGTCACCCAGCAGCTGCATGTGGAGGAGTGGAGACGCGAACCCGGTTCACCAGATTACGAGTCTACCGCTCTTAACCACTACACCACACAGGCTCATCTTTGAGTGGTTCGGCTTCCAAGGCGCCTTCAAATATTTGGTCTGTTAGCTCGTTCACCAAGGGTATTCTTTTGCCCATAATGGGAAAGAAGAGACAAGTTGGCCTGTTTGGTTGGGACTATGAGCTCTTCAAAGCATCAACCCTGGATGTTGTGAAGTTTGTGAAGTGTAGGAAATGGTTGATCACGTTCTATGGTTTTTTGTGGGTTTGTTTTTTTTGCAGTATACTGAAGATACAAGGCCTCTCCTTTGTAGGTTTTTGATTTGGGTATTACAAACTTGTCTGTTGATGCTGCCCTTCATAAAAGGAGCTTAGAGCTGGATAATTTACGTCTGTTTGTGAAAGGTCGGAGGCTTCCTGGGAGGCTGTGTGTGAGAGATGTGATCACACCATTAAACCAGAAGAGGAAAAGGAAGGAGGAGGAGGAGGAGGAAGAAGAGGAGATGGAGGGACCAACACACAACAAGGGTCATGGGACTTTCCCTAACAGAACTTGTTCTCTTTGAGGTGGGCTGCTGGGATGCCCACTGCCATTTCCTAACACTTCACTGGCTTGAGACAAATGAACAGTATTTTGTAAGGAACAAAAACCATCCAGATTTCAGGGACCGTGCTGAGGAGGGCTGCACCAAGGAGCAATGGTGGGAGCCACCCCTCCCCCTGCTCCTGCTCCTGCATCTTCCCAGGAGCAGGAGGAAAGTATAGATTTGGAACAGTGGTTTGCAGAGGGGCATAATTCAGAAGGCAGAAGCTGGGAAATACTGGATGGGGAACAGCCAGGTGAAGGGACACTGGAAGAGAGAGGGTTAACAGATTCAGTCTCTGGACCCTTCTCCAAAGTGCCGGAGAACTCAGAAAGTGTCAGAACAGAAAGCACAGAGGCAAAAAACTCAGATTACAAGACATAGGAGTGGCGTAGATTAATAGGGACTGAGGGGGAGTATCCCTTAATTGGGAGCATCGCCATTTCTAGGAGATGTGTTATTTGTTCCCTCCCTGTGATTATTAAAGATTCTAACTGGTAAGGCACTCCTTTCGTTTGATCTCTTCTCTATTGCCACGGGGGGGGGGGAGGAAACCGATTCCCTGAAGCCTACCACCAGTTGGTCTTTCAGACTTTGCCAGACAGGCAAAAGGAGACCACTGGATTGTGGCCAACTTCAGGAAAGGGATGGGCAAAGCTGCCCACTCCTCTCACCATGGCCTCATTCATGCCTGTTGGCTCAGCGGGGGGGACAGCACTTGGAAGGATATCAATGAACGCCATGCAGGCTTCCTGCGAGAGCTCCTCGCTGCCCAGGACCTTCTTCAGCAAAGGCTGCTTGATGGGCTCCCGGGTGTAGGACCACATCTTGTCTTTCCCTCGGTTCTTGGTGATCATGACTCTGCTGAGCGTGTGCTTGGGAGGAGGCCTGGGGGGAAGAAGACAAAGCAATGAGGTATGGCTGTCTCCCCTGCTTGCTGCTTTAACTTCCAGTTCACATCACAGCGCATCCCAAACTCTCAGCTCCCTTTTTGCGTTGGTCCTTCTCGTTTTTTCTGCTGAGTTGAAGGAGGGCCATTTGCCATCTCCCACAGAGCCCCCCTCCTTTGTTCTCCTTACACCTCACCAGGAGGTTCGCCCGGCTATTCCAAAAGTTAGAAGCCTTGAACAGATGTTAACATTTGCTGGATACGGAGAATAAAGAGGTCTGACACCCATAAACTCATAACAACACCTTGTCTTTTTATGTAACAATATTACGTTGCATTGCAATGCATTATAAGTGGCGCCTGCAACAAAATGTCACAGCATATCTTCCTACCTAAGTAGGACAGCTGCCATTGGGACTCCATTTCTGTCCCACTGGCTGAGTTTGCTGTCAGAGGAAGTGATATGAAACTCCAACTTTCTGCCTAAATTAGAGGCATCCAGTTTAGGATAACAAAAGAAAACATCTTTAAAAAAAAAACCCACAACACACACAATTAACAAGCAAACAGCCTCGGCCGAGTATAGCTAAAGGAGCGTCTCCACCCCCCATTGTTCAGCCCGGACACTGAGGTCCAGCTCTGAGGGCCTTTTGGTGGTTCCCTCACTGCAAGAAGTGAAGCTACAGGAAACCAGGCAGAGGGCCTTCTCGGTAGTGGTGCCCTCCCTGTGGAACACCCTCCCATCAGATGTCAAGGAAATAAACAACTACCTGACTTTTAGAAGACATCTGAAGGCAGCCCTGTTTAGGGAATTTTTTTAAATGTTTTATCGTGTTTTTAATATTCTGTTGGGAGCTGCCCAGAGGGCATGGTAAATTATTATTATTATTATTATATTATTTATTATTATTATTATTATTATTATTATTTCATAGAATCATAGAATCATAGAGTTGGAAGAGACCACAAGGGCCATCCAGTCCAACCCCCTGCCAAGCAGGAAACACCATCAAAGCATTCCTGACAGATGGCTGTCAAGCCTCTGCTTAAAGACCTCCAAAGAAGGAGACTCCACCACACTCCTTGGTAGCAAATTCCACTGCCGAACAGCTCTCACTGTCAGGAAGTTCTTCCTAATGTTTAGGTGGAATCTTCTTTCTTGTAGTTTGAATCCATTGCCCCGTGTCCGCTTCTCTGGAGCAGCAGAAAACAACCTTTCACCCTCCTCTATATGACATCCTTTTATATATTTGAACATGGCTATCATATCACCCCTTAACCTTCTCTTCTCCAGGCTAAACATACCCAGCTCCCTAAGCCGTTCCTCATAAGGCATTGTTTCCAGGCCTTTGACCATTTTGGTTGCCCTCTTCTGGACACGTTCCAGCTTGTCAGTATCCTTCTTGAACTGTGGTGCCCAGAACTGGACACAGTATTCCAGGTGAGGTCTGACCAGAGCAGAATATAGTGGTACTATTACTTCCCTTGATCTAGACGCTATACTCCTATTGATGCAGCCCAGAATTGCATTGGCTTTTTTAGCTGCTGCATCACACTGTTGACTCATGTCAAGTTTGTGGTCTACCAAGACTCCTAGATCCTTTTCACATGTACTGCTCTCAAGCCAGGTGTCACCCATCCTGTATTTGTGCCTTTCATTTTTTTTGCCCAAGTGTAGTACTTTACATTTCTCCCTGTTAAAATTCATCTTGTTTGCTTTGGCCCAGTTCTCTAATCTGTTAAGGTCATTTTGAAGTGTGATCCTGTCCTCTGGGGTATTAGCCACCCCTCCTAATTTGGTGTCATCTGCAAACTTGATCAGGATGCCCTCAAGCCCATCATCCAAGTCATTGATGAAGATGTTGAATAAGACTGGGCCCAAGACAGAACCCTGTGGCACCCCACTAGTCACTTCTCTCCAGGATGAAGAGGAGCCATTGATGAGCACCCTTTGGGTTCGGTCAGTCAGCCAGTTACAAATCCACTGAATGGTAGCATTGTCTAGCCCACATTTTACCAGCTTCTTTACAAGAATATCATGGGGCACCTTGTCAAAGGCCTTGCTGAAATCAAGATAGGCTATATCTATATCCAAATTTATTAATTTTAACAATTTTAAGCACATTACAATACTATTAAAATTTTCATCCTTCCCCCCCCTCTCACTGGGGGAAGCAAAATTCCAATTCCCTCTCTCACCGGGACAAACAAAAAACATTTGACACTTAACATACTTAACATACAAAATATCGAAAAAAATTAGAAAATTCTTTTCAGTAGCACCTTAGAGACCAACTGTGTTTGTTCTTGGTATGAGCTTTCGTGTGCATGCACACTTCTTCAGATACAGAAGTGTGCATGCACACGAAAGCTCATACCAAGAACAAACACAGTTGGTCTCTAAGGTGCTACTGAAAAGAATTTTCTATTTTGTTTTCGACTATGGCAGACCAACACGGCTACCCACCTGTATACAAAATATGATAACTTAGGTCTGGCCCAATTCTGTAGGCCAGATATTCATCCTTTCCTCAAGTTCATTTTCGGATTGACTTCCTCAGACCCCCCCCCCGGTTGAATTCATTTACTATCCTCATTAACAGTTTTCCACATTCATAGTCATATCAATTTTTACCTCAGTATTAAAGTTTTTCCTTTCCATTTTCTCATCCCTTTTCACAAAATCATGAAATACCAAAATCATTTTCCTTATTATTTTATTAATCCTGTTTCAACTTACGCTAACTCCTTTTCTTCTATACCTTAGCTTCTGAAACTTTCCTAAACCCTTGTCGATTTCCCTTACTCCCATCTAATTTTATACTCCTAAATTTCTTCTTTCTGCAGCCTTCCCTCCCTCCGGTCTCAAAAATTTTAGCTAATTTCCCCACCTCTAACCTCGTAATTTTTATTTTTAACCTTCATTAACACCAATGTCCAGATCCAACCGTTTTAGCCACATATATAGGGAAAAATAAAACAAAATACATCCTTTTTAACCCACTCCAACCCTCACAAACTCCTGAGCCCGAAATAATAATAATAATAATAATAATAATAATAATAATAATAATAATAATTACTATCCAGCTCCAATTTCAAGAGACCGGTAGTCCGTTTTGTTAAACGCTTACCTAAAATAATCGTAGGAGAATTCTTCCAGGGTATATGGCTTCATTCTTTCTTCGCTGTCCGACATCACCAACTGGGCTGTCCTTATGACATCCTGCCTCTGGTCTGGTGTCATGGTAACCAAGGCCTGGGATGCGGAGAAACGTCCACCGTTAATTATGGCACAGAATAACAATGAAATGACATTAATATGGCATAGAGCAGTGGCTCTCAAAGGAGCGCCATGCCACACTGGCATGGCAGGAGAGAATGAGAAATGTGGCAGGAAGATTCAAGGACAATCAATCAAAGTAACAGTTAAAACTTTTCAAGCGTAGTATAGAATCAAAATGTTTTCCCAAGCCGATGACATATGTATGTCTGAACTCTGCAGCTCAGACACCACTTTTGAACTTACATTTTGTACTTTTGTAACTTAGATAGTAGTTCTAAACCTGCCTTCCTTTAATTGCTACTTTAATTGATGCTTGGAGACCTGGGCTATGTAAGTAAATACTACTTTTATTTCTTCACCAAACAATGTGTGTGATTGCTGTTTTTTATTTTAGTTTTTTATTTATACTTTTCAAATTTATACATTTCATTAGTTTTACAATCCATTTTAACACTTCAAAATTTGACTTCCTTCCCCCTCTTTCTGCGGTTCCTTAAATTTATTTTTTAATATCTTCTGCATATCCAAATTCATTTAACTTGCTCATTTAATTATCTACTGTAAATATATACTCTTATAAAACTGCAGGTTATTACAATAATCCTGCTAATGTTTTTATCTGTTTGCAATTTATCTGTAAATATTCAATAAACCATTTCCATTCTTTTATAAAAAGTTTGTTATCTTGATTTCTTATTCTTTCCGGTAAGTTTCGCCATTTCTGCATATTCCGTAAGTTTTTGTATCCATTTTTCCTTTACTGGGACTTCTGCTTCTTTCCATTTTGGGGCTAATAACATTCTTGCTGCTGTAGTCGCGTACATACATAAATTTCTATACAATTTAGATAGTTCTGTCCCTATAAGTCCCAAAAGAATAGCTTCTGGGTTTTTTGTGTTTTTTTTAAAGTTATTTTGAACATCCTTTTCAATTCATTATATATCATTTCCCAGAAAGCTTTGACCTTACTACAAGACCACCACATATAATAAAAAAGAATCTTCTTTCTCTTTACATTTCCAACATCTGTTTGATTTAGATTTATAGATGGCTGTTTTTAACCACCGTTCCTGCAGCTTACCACAATCTCCATAGGAGGCATGGTGACCGTGGGCAGGACGTAAACGGAATCTGTCGGGAAGTCCCCTTTCTGTTTTGTCCTCTCATTGATCCCATTAGCCCAGCCGGAATTCATCACGTTCTCTCCTGTGTCCTGATCCAAAATGATCAAGTCTCCTTTCAGAAAGCTGAGGAAGCCCGATTCCTCACCCGCTGCAGGAGACAGAAACAGCCGTTCATTTTAGTTATTCATCCAGTCCAATCCCCTCCAATGCAGGAATCCCAGGGAAGAAGACACTGCCCAGTGGGGACAACAACTGGAGGGCGCAAGTTTGGCAAAGGCTGTTCTAGGGCACACACACAATTTTTAATTTTGGAAGATGCGCCCTTTACCTAAAATACACACTTTTCAATGCGTTCACCAGCAAAAATGTGCATCTTCGTACAGATCTTTTGCATGTTGTTTGCATTCCCCTTTTGCTCGGCAGAAATACATTGCAAAATCCAGAAAAGTGTGTAAACCAACGGGACTGTGTTCTAATTCACAAGCAAGCTCAGGGTCAGTGCACTACAAATTCAGGTCAGTGCACTACAAAAAGTGACCCAGACAATATTCTCCCCCTTGATATTGTTTGAAGGATTGAACACATTTCCCTAGATACATTTTGTTCAACTCGTTTTCCTTACTAGGATTTGGGTTGTCCTGAAGCGTGACCACAAACTTTGACCTCTTCCTCAGCCCTTCCAGGAATATGACCACCAGACCTCGTATGTCCTCTGCGTTGTTGGATGTGAAGGTGTATTCATCTCCCTTGATCGTGGCCAAGGTGAAGCTCTGGCCCTGAAGCTTCCCACCTCTAGAACAAGCATCACAGAAAAAGACATCAGCCTGAGAACACAATGGGAAATTTTAAGCCCTGTGCTTTTTTTCGCCTGTGCTTGAAAAGTGCACTTCCGTTGCCCATGCAAAGAAACCAGGTCTACAACCTCCAACACAATGAGGTGACAGAGCAGCTTGTTGTCAGATATGCTGGAAGGCACGGGACATTCCCCCTTCTCTCTGAGAGCTTCCGACAAGAATTAACAAGCCTCTGACAGGAGAGCCAGTGTGGTGTAGTGGTTAAGAGCGGCAGACTCATAATCTGGGGAACCGGGTTCGCGTCTCCGCTCCTCCACGTGCAGCTGCTGGGTGACCTTGGGCTGAGACAGAGCAACGGGAGCTCACCCCGTCGCGGGATTTGAACCCTCAACCTTCCGATCGGCAAGCCCGAGAGGCTCAGTGGTTTAGACTACAGCGCCACCTGCGTCCCAACCCATACCCGTATCAACATACCTGTTGAAGTGGAAAGGGTTATAGAGACCTTTTCCTATCCCATTGCTTTCACGGAGAAAGTGGCTGAGATGAGTCTTTGAGATTGGGGGCGGGATATGTTACAGAGGGTTACCACTTTCCCCAAAGTCTTTGCAAACAGACTTACTAATTAGTTAGCATTTTGCCACCTTACCTGCTACTAGAGACAGCGGTGATCTCTGGGAAGGAAAGTTCCAGAAGGACCTGCTCTTGTTCATCCACAAAGTACACTCCTGTCCAGTTCACAGCTACAATGACGTCGTTTTTGGGAAGGCTGGGACCTGGGTTTGAAACAGGGTGGATTTCATTTAAATCACATCAATTTAAATCACGATTTAAATCACTAGTCAGTAAGACTTGATTCAAATCTTATACACACACACACACACACACACACACACACACACAAAGACTCGTTCTTGCATATTTACAACCAGATGAAGGTTTCATTTTTGGAATAATAAATTTTCAGAGTAGTTTTTACAGTTATATCAAAAATTACTGATTTGGTTATACTATTAGAAATACATAGACAGATAATTATGAAATTATTGTGAGGTTTAATAAGTTAACTGTTTATATTTGGACAACTTTTCTGCTGTACTTTATTGGAAGGAGAAAAATAATCATTTCCTTAATAACAATTTAAACAATTTTTTAACTAAAACAATAACATTATAGCATATGTATTTATGTTTGTTAACTGATGTGGTTAAACGATTTATTTATTTTTTAAAAACCCTTAGACTAGGGTAGGGGTCAGCAAACTTTTTCAGCAGGGGGCCGGTCCACTGTCCCTCAGACCTTGTGGGGGGGGCCGGACTATATTTTGAAAAAAAAAATATGAACGAATTCCTATGCCCCACAAATAACCCAGAGATGCATTTTAAATAAAAGGACACATTCTACTCATGTAAAAACACGCTGATTCCCGGACCATCTGCGGGCCGGATTGAGAAGGCGATTGGGATGCATCCGGCCCCCGGGCCTTAGTTTGGGGACACCTGCCTTAGACTGAGTTTTAGCACACATGAAAAAAACCAAATCCTTATTTCCTGATGAATAGCCTTTGGACTATAATGTAACTTAAATAGAAAACCATCTTTAGAAAGATTTTCCCTCCCAAAGCATTTTATTTTAAAAATCCATTTTAAATAACTTTTTAAAAATCTGATTTTTTCCCCTAAAAACCATTAGTTTTTATCCACCTTGGTTTGAAAAGATATGCAATAAGATGCAACTCCATCAGGCTTCAGAATAGAGAAGGGAAGCAGGGCTATTCCATTGAGAATTTTAAGACAGCTGCCACCTCTGGCTCTTATTCAGTTATTACCGAATAGCAGCTGTTTCACCATCCTCCTTGAACTGTTCCCCAGCTGGTCCTTACAAAGAAAGGTAACTAAAACTTAAGAATCTAAAGAAGTGTGCATGCACACGAAAGCTCATACCAAGAACAAATTTAGTTGGTCTCTAAGGTGCTACGGGAAGAATTCTTTATTTTATTTCATAGAATCATAGAATCATAGAGTTGGAAGAGACCACAAGGGCCATCCAGTCCAACCCCCTGCCAAGCAGGAAACACCATCAAAGCATTCCTGACAGATGGCTGTCAAGCCTCTGCTTAAAGACCTCCAAAGAAGGAGACTCCACCACACTCCTTGGCAGCAAATTCCACTGTCAAACAGCTCTTACTGTCAGGAAGTTCTTCCTAATGTTTAGGTGGAATCTTCTTTCTTGTAGTTTGAATCCATTGCTCCGTGTCCGCTTCTCTGGAGCAGCAGAAAACAACCTTTCTCCCTCCTCTATATGACATCCTTTGATATATTTGAACATGGCTATCATATCACCCTTAACCTTCTCTTCTCCAGGCTAAACATACCCAGCTCCCTAAGCCGTTCCTCATAAGGCATTGTTTCCAGGCCTTTGACTATTTTTTATTTTGTTAAAACTTAAGAAGTGAGCTTGTCAAAATATTGCCATTTTTCACCACCACCGTCTACAGTTATGAACGGTGCAGCCTATCAGGAGCCTATCTAGTTTCTTGGGTTTACCTGAGAACTTGAAAGCTTCGTAGAATCTGGAGAACAGCAAAGGCCACTTGAAGCGGGCAAAATCCACCACATCTTCCTTGACTTTCTTGGGGTCCGTTCTCTTCTGTGTATAGATTCCCTGTAGGAAGGAGGTGGGGGGGGGAACCAAGTTGATAAACCTCAGTGAACACCTTGCAGGGTTTCGGGTGGATTAAGCAGCTCATATCGCATTACTGAGCAATCTAAAAATATATATTCAGCAGTTGTAGCCTTGTTCCCACTCCAAAGATACTTAGGTCACAATCGTATATACCAGGAATGGGGAACTAGTGGCCCTTCAGCTGTTGCTGGACTACATTTCCCATCATCCCTGACCATTGACTATTCTGGCTGGGTCTGGTGGGAGCTGTAGTTAAAACAACAACTGGGTTGATGCATGTTCCCCAACCTAGATAGATAGATAGATGATAGATAGGTAGATAGAGTTGTTGTTCGCATGCGTCTGGCTCAAGAGACAATGGAATGAAGTCAAACCACTGGAGAATCACAGCGCCTGCTGTGGCTGTAGAGATCAGCAACTCCTAACTGCTGTCTCCCGAATTAGCAGCACTGAAGTGGCCTCCCAGAGTCTGGGCAGTGTGTATGGGCTGAGACTGATCTTTGATGCCTATCTTGAACATGTGGCTTGACGTTCTGCACCACTAGTCTGTTATATTGTACAGTCATACCTCAGGTTACGGCCGCTTCAGGTTGCACAATTTCGGGCTGCGCACCACGCTGAACCCAGAAGTAACGGAACGGGTTACTTCTGGGTTTCGGCGCTCGTGGATGTGCAGAAGCGCAGAATTGCTTCATGCGCGTGTGCAGACGCAGCGACGCGGGTTGCGGACGCGCCTCCGGCACGGATCGCGTTCGCAACCCAAGCGTCCACTGTATATATGAACTCCAATAGATTTATTTCTACCTTTTGAATGATATCATTATTCTATTACATACGATTTAACAGTTATCAGCCTACGCGCTGTGTCTATATTTCTGTGATTGGTTTTCCTAAACTCCGGCAGCCTTGGCGCAAGAGGAGTGCTCAGCTCCTTGCCTTTTTGTGGGCAGCTATGATGAATTGGGCCCACTTCTCGATGGTTTTCGAAGGCGTGATCTCTCTGTCGGGAATGTAGGAGGGGATCAGATTCAGAAGCCGCTCCAAGACCATTTCTGACCCGTAATCCACGTAATATTGCTGGGAAGCCAGCTCTGCCAGGTCTTCTTCCTGTGGGGAACAGGAAAACACAGGAAAGACCATTGGAAAAAGGGAAAGAAAAAAAGGAAGTTGTTCTTCCTGCAGTACCAGAACATAAGAAGAGTCCTGTTCTCGCAGGGGCCAACCAGATGCCTCTGGGAAACCCACAAGCAGGATTCGAACACAAGAGCAACTCTCTCCTCCTGTGGTTTCTAGCAACTGGTATTCAAAAGCATTGCCGTCTCCAGTTGTGGAGGCAGAGCATAGCCCTTGATAGCCCTCCCCTCCAGGAATCTGCTCTTTTAAAGCCATCCAAGTTGTTGGGCAATCGCTGTCTCCTGTGGCAGGGGGTTCCACAGTTCAACTATGCGGTGTGTGAATCAGGGCTTTCTTTAGTCTGCCCTGAATCTTCCAGCACTCGGCTTCATCGGATCCCCACAGGCAGTGGTGTTATGAGAGGGGGAGGAAAACTTTTATTGGGACTTTTTTGCAGCCGCTGTTAAACAAAACAACGAAGGGCGGGGCGGAGCAATGGGGAAATTTCTGGAACGACAATGGGATATCGGCTCCGCCCAAGGCATGATGGAGAACAGCAACAACCGGGAAAAGATAGACAAAACATTTTACAAGGACAGGAAGAAATACCACAGACTGAATAATTGCCACGCACAGGAAGAACAAGGCTATGGTCTGCGTGCCTCACTTGTCGTTTTATAAATCATTTAATGTGTCGACACGAATAGAAGTTATTAATATTGCAGTTGCTGTATAAGAGATTATTATTATGACTGGAATGCAATTGAAATTAATAAGATTTTGGAAATGCAGAAATAATGAAAGTCATCAATTCTAGCACGCGGGAGGCCACCTAAATTATACAATTTGGTATTTGAACCATTGGTATTAGTAATTGTATTATAGTTTGGTGATGTTATAATGAGGCTATTATTGGATTGAAATTGAAAATTAATAAAAAATTATCAAAAAACCCTTTTCTCTATCCACTTTCCGCATAACATGCGTAATTTCACAAACTTCTATCATGTTGCTTCTTACTGTTCTTTTCTCTGAACTGAGAAGTTCCAAACGCTGCAAACTTTCTTCACAGGGTAGTCAACAATTTACTGATACAGGTGGGTAGCCGTGTTGGTCTGCCATAGTCAAAACAAAATCAAAAATTCTTTCCAGTAGCACCTTAGAGACCAACTGAGTTTGTTCTACCAGGAACAAACTCAGTTGGTCTCTAAGGTGCTACTGGAAAGAATTTTCGATTTTGTTTTAACAATTTACTGAGGCAACCTTTTTGCTGCAGTGATCTAACGATTACTGGGTGAAATTTAGACCCTTCTATTATATTTTATTATTTTACAATATTATATGTTACGTTTTATGGTCATAGTTGATATTTTTATTGCTGTTTTTTATTGTATTTTGTCTGACTCTTTTATTAGCCAGGGTCGTGTGGTGGTTAGCATGTTGGACTAGGACCTGGGAGACCCGGGTTCAAATCCTCCACTTGGCTATAAAGCTCACTCGGAGTCACTTTGGTCCAGCCACTCAGCTTGACCTACCTCACAGGACTGTTGTGAGGATTAACTGAGGAGGGGGAAGAACAATGTACACCACCTTCATCTCCTTGGCAGAAAACATGGGATATGAATGCAATAAATAAAAATGAATGCATTATGGACTGGAGCAAAGTTCCACACTTAAAAACTTTTCTTTCCACTTCCTTCCAGTCCCAGTTTATTTAGAAAAGTGGGATAAAGTGTTCAAAATAAAATCAGTACATTACAAATGTGGCATGATGTGTTTATGTGACAAATTGAGAGCAAGGGGAAAGTTTTCTTGAAGTTTTTACTCTAAATGTTTTTGTACTGTGTGTGCTGGAAGCTACCCAGAGCAGCTGGGGAAACCCAGTCAGATGGGTGGGATACAAATGTTGTTGTTGTTGTTAAACTTGCAGGACCACAGCCAGTCAGATTCATCTATGCAGTCCGCTGTCAGAATGAGCAAACTCTGCTGACAGTCCCATCAAAAACCACCAGACGGGACACCTTTTCCACATGGCATGCCAACGTTAGTCCCAAATTCGTCCAAATAATTCATCTAACCCCTTGTTTTTATGGGGGGGGGAATGTGACTGACAGCTTACCTTATCACACCGGTATTCCCCAAACTTCACCCCTCTCACGATCTGTTGATAGATGAGGTTCGTCGCCACGTTGTCCTCGTTGGGGTTGTGCCACGGCGTGAAGATCTCCTTCCTGAAGAAGAGCCTCCAGGGGGCGTTGCGTTCCTGAGCCCCCTGCTCTTTGGCGTATTGCTCGCACTGAGATACGGCATCCATCACGTGGTCGCTGCCACTGCCGAGCGAAGAGACCTGGAAAGGGGAGAGCAAAACAGGGAAACGTTGGGCGCCCCCTCTTCCAATAAGTGGTTGGAGACCCTAAACAAACGGGGTTCCCATTGTGGGAAATCCTGGTCCTCAGTGCATCCTTGTTGCTGTAAAAAGCAGAGACATCACCTTGCCGACAAAGGTTCGTCTTGTTAAAGCTATGGTTTTCCCAGTAGTGATGTATGGAAGTGAGAGCTGGACCATAAAGAAGGCTGATCGCCGAAGAATTGATGCTTTTGAATTATGGTGCTGGAGGAGACTCTTGAGAGTCCCATGGACTGCAAAAAGATCAAACTTATCCATCCTTAAAGAAATCAGCCCTGAGTGCTCACTGGAAGGACAGATCCTGAAGCTGAGGCTCCAATACTTTGGCCACCTCATGAGAAGAGAAGACTCCCTGGAAAAGACCCTGATGTTGGGAAAGATGGAGGGCACAAGGAGAAGGGGACGACAGAGGACGAGATGGTTGGACAGTGTTCTTGAAGCTACCAACATGAGTCTGACCAAACTGCGGGAGGCAGTGGAAGACAGGAGTGCCTGGCGTGCTCTGGTCCATGGGGTCACGAAGAGTCGGACACGAACGACTGAACAACAACAAAGCTACTGAAGGTAATGGGGCCCTTTATATGTCCAGCTGTCCTTTGTCAACAACAAATTGTCGCTGTTTTTTGTGTTGAATATATGCTATATGGTAATTTATGGACCTAATAGGTATCTAAAGCCATTTGCACATAACAAAATATGTATTTTATCAAAGTAATTGTTGAACTGAAATACAATTAAGAAGAAGTATATTAATAGTGAAATAATTATTAAGCTCTAACTTAAAATTATTTCAGTTACAGGTAGGTAGCCATGTTGGTCTGCCATAGTCAAAACAAAAAAAAAAAAAAAATTAAAAAAAATTCCTTCCAGTAGCACCTTAGAGACAAACTAAGTTTGTTCTTGGTATGTGCTGTATCTGAAGAAGTGTGCATGCGCACGAAAGCTTCCCAGGTATGACTCCAGCTCTATTGTGTGTACTGTATAATCCCTCCTTCTACCTGGCCAATCCCCCTGGCAATCCCCCTGGCAACACCTCCCCAGCTGGGATTGGGCGGCTGCTAGAGTAGGTGGAGTCCACAGGTATCCCAACCTGGGGAAGGCGAAGCCAGACCAACTGCCAGGAGCTGCCACCGTGATCCAATGGGTCTACTCGCGACCTCGCAACATGCGCACCCCATTTGTAGTGGGGAACGCTCATTATGAATCTTCTTCAACATGAGTCTTACATAAAAGCAATGAAAAGTTTCCTTGAAAACATCACAAAAAATAGCAACGAAGTTAAAAAAAAACAATGTAAGAAAATAGGTGATTTTTATTTCCTTCTCAAGCAAGAAATATAGTGAAGATATCATACTATATTAATTATTTTTCTAAATTTAAGATTATGATTCAGGTTTTATTTCTCCTATGATAGTGGATAGAAAATTCTGAATAATCTTTTTCCTGATTGTAATTTAATGTGTTTGTGTTTGTGTGTGTGCAGTGGTGGAGGAATGGGGGTGCGGAGGGAATGGACCACCCCCGGCACCATTATTCCTGTAGGGTGCCATCGTGGCAGCCCCCCCAGACATGCGCTGCGCCCCCCGCACACTGGGCGCTATGCTTCCACAGGTGGTGCGCCATGCCCACAGAACGCACGCCACGCCCCTGCAGGCTGCGCACCATGTCCTCGCGAGTGGCACACCACGATCTCACGGACGGCGTACCACGCCCCCGGGATGTGCGCCACACCCCTGCGACGTGCGCCATCCCCCGGTAGCTTAGCATGCAGCTTCGCCACTGTGTTTGTGTGTATACACACACACAAATTTCACACACATTTTGTATGTGCCAAGTAACGTGTGCAAAAATGCATATACTAGGGCAAAACATGCATAAAATCATTAATCAGTGAACAAGTAGGCATTTTTTTGAACACTTCACCCTAGCATGTGCATTTTTCTCACATACTGTATTAGGAGAAAATGTAGGAGACCCGCACTGCAAAATTCAGAGAAGTGCAAATTTCAAAGGCTGGCTGTGTTTCGGTTCTTGTACTGCTTTGGAAATTTGCAAAATCTGTAGGTCCACCATTAAACGAGAAGTGGATTTCTCCCTCATCTCTATAATCAAGAACAAATGGTTTGCATTGGATGCTGGAGGGCAGGGGATTGGGACCCAACTCTATGAATGTCGCCTTTCCTCTAAGATGGGTTTTGATAGCAGCGTATTAAAAACACACCTAGTTTCCCCTATACCTGTGGCCTACCTTGTCGAACAGAGCAATGTAAAGCGAGAATCCAAAGTGGTCCTTCAGGCTTATCTTGTCCGCCAAAGAGTTGCAGAGCTCTTTGGCAGTTGTTGCAGAGTCTGTCAACAAGGTCTTAGTTGTCCCGTCCATGAATGTCACGGGCAGCATAATGGGTTTCTTAGATTTGGTTGCCTAGCAGAAGGGAGGAAAGCCATTAATTTTTTTGAAATTAAAAAAAACACCACTAAGACGACTGTAGATTGCAGGCTTCGGATTTCCGACCTAATGTAGGACCTCCGGTAAAATCTCCTCCTATGCTTGGTGTTGTAGCCAATATTTAATGTTCTACACAACCATCTGAAAACATAAGACCCCATAAATGCCACACGTTCAAGGCAGCATCATACCACTTTAAACAGTCATGGCGTCCCCCCCAAAAGAAATTCCTGGGAACTGTGGCTTGTTAAGAGTGCGGAGAGTTCTTTGGAAACCCCTGTTCCCAGAGCTTCTTTCCCAGAGTTCAGATTGTTAAACCAATCCGGGAATTGTAGCTCTGCGATGGGAATAGGGGAGGTTTGCCTGGTGCATTCATTATATATATTTTAGGTGCCAGGAGAAACTGTTCTTCTGCAACCAGGCCATTGGCTGATTAATATTCTATGGTCTTTTAAATGTGTTTATGGGAGGGGGGTGGCTATAGTTTTGTTGTTTTAGTTACTGTGTTTTTATCTTGTATTTGTATTCTGTGAACTGCCCTGAGATCTTGTGATGAATGAAGGGCAGTATAATTTATAAATTATAATAATGGTGGTGATGAAGATTCTCGGAAGCCAGAACAAACTACAGTTCCCAAGATTCTTTGGGGGAAGCTATGACTGTTTAAAGTGGTACAATACTGCTTTAGATGTATAATGCAGGTAAAGGTAAAGGTAAAGGGACCCCTGACCGTTAGGTCCAGTCGCGGACGACTCTGGGGTTGCGGAGCTCATCTCGCTTTACTGGCTGAGGGAGCCGGCGTACAGCTTCTGGGTCATGTGGCCAGCATGACTAAGCCACTTCTGGCGAACCAGAGCAGCGCATGGAAACACCGTTTACCTTCCCAGAGTGGTACCTATTTATCTACTTGCACTTTGATGTGCTTTCAAACTGCTAGGTTGGCAGGAGCAGGGACTGAGCAACGGGAGCTCACCCCGTTGCGGGGATTCGAACCGCCAACCTTCTGATTGGCAAGCCCTAGGCTCTGTGGTTTAATGCAGAACAACAGAGGTTCTGGAAATATTAGCTTTCCGATGTTCGTCCCCTCAAGAGTGCTTCTGTGTTCACTCGCAGCAAAGACGGAGGAAAACACTGCCTTCCAGAATATATTGATCTCTTACGATATGGCTTACATAAATCAAGCGAGCTTTACCTGAAGTTCCAGCCAGCTTGGCGGCTGGGTCCTTGTCCCATTGGCAAATGTCCTTCTGAGCCTCTCTTCACAATAAGGAGCGTAACCTGGGGGCCCTCCATTGATGAAGTTCCTTAAATACTGTATGCCAAGACAAAAGACGGCAGCGAGAACTTCCACATGGCTTTCAAACATTCAAAAACACAGTTGGCAGCACCATGTTTTTAAATATTAGATTTTTTATTTCATGCTTCCGGTTTCCTGTCCAACATTTCATTCCTGCCGCACCCCCCCCCAAAAATGTTTATTTTTATTTTGGGAATGGTTGCAAATATGTGGTTCTGCTTCAGGAAGAATGTGCAGAACAACAAAGTCCTCCCACTTAAATACAAATAAAAAATCAAGGAAGAAGTTACAACCCCCCCCCCAAAAAAAGATTCCCCAGTAAGGACAGTTAAGTAAGTTTCACAACTATTTAAAACATCCCTAACATCCCGCAAAACGAATAAATAAAACAGTGAGATGGCTTTACATCGTAACAATTTTAGAGAAAGTTAAAAGCACCAACACATTCCTGCAAGCCTAATGTGAGAAGCGGACTTTCCCAGTTTCCCAATTCCTTTTTTTTTTAAGGAGTCTTATTGAATTTCCTTTATTTGGTTTTTCATATTGAACACAAATAACAAAAACAAGATTCCAAGGAATCTCCTGGACTTCCCTCCTCCCCTTTGTGAATCCTGTTGTTAATCATTTCCTCCTGCATCTTTTATGATGATCCAAATCTTATACCTCTCCGTTGTATCCAGAATTCACCATTAAACTACAAGTGATATTCCAACCCTACTAACAATTTTAACTGTTTGCAATGGTCTTACAAAGATAAGTTATAAATTTCCCCCATTCCTTATTAAAATGTTGCTCTTCCTGATTTCTGATTCTTTTGGTCATTTTACCCATTTCGGCATAAATCCATCCACTTGATCTGCTGTTCTTCTCTGGTAGAACAACAATTCTTACCAAGATCCAACATTACCTTGACAAACTTTTCTGAAGGGGCGAAGCAACCCACACATAAGGAGACGAGGATCCACCCTCGGGCGTGGCTGCTTTTGGAAGGGTTCTGGGTCAGCTGTTTGCAGATCTGGCAATAAATTTCATCCCTGCCGGAGGAAGAACGGTAAGTTTGGGCCATAACTCTCAAGTCTCCCCACGGACAGAATCCATTTGCAAGAGCTAAGAAGAAGTGCCTCTTGCAGATAGGCTCGTGTACAGGTGGAAACAGCGCCGTACAGTGGGCAGAACAGCTCTTGGCTCAGCCTTCCCCATCTTGAGGTCCTCCAGGTGCAATACTGTGCTGACTGGGGCTGATGGGAGTTAGAGTTCAGGATCTGGAGGGCACCGGGTTGGAGAAAGCTATCTTGGGAGGATCAAATACTGAAAAACCCCACAGACGTTGCAGAAGAACAGGGCACAAAAGTCTCTCTTTGGAGATCCCAGGTGGTATAGCATATAATATGCTTTAAGAAATGAAGAAATGTGCCAGTTTTTCCAATCTACACTTCTCCACATTTCTGCATCAGTTTAAGGTTTCTATTTTTAAAGCCCTCGTGAATTTTAGTGCAAGTTTCTAATAATATATGCATTTTTGATAGCAATCCCTTCCCATTTTTAAGGTTACTTTCCAGCAATATGTGTATTTTAAAAGCGCATGCGCGCATGCACACACACATTCTATCATCTCTATCTATCTATCTATCTATCTATCTATCTATCTATCTGTCTACTATCTATCTATCTATCTATCATCTATCTATCTATCTCTCTCATCTCTCTCTCTCTCATCTATCATATCTCTATCTATCTATCTATCATCTATCATATATATATATATCATCTCTCTCTCATCTATCTATCTATCTATCTATCTATCTATCTATCTATCTATCTATCTATCTATCTATCATCTCTCTCTCTCTCTCTCTCTCTCTCTCTCTCTCTCTCTCTCTCTCTCTCTGTCTATCATATCTATCTACCTAACTCTATCTCTATATCTATCTATCATCTATCTATCAAACTCAGGCAGTGCTGTCATTGGAACCACCTGCCACCTGGAAATGGTGGGTGTGAACAATATGTTAGGAAGAAAGGTTTTCCGTTTCAGTTTCTCTCGGTTTTGCCAATCTTTTATCCACTCTGTTCTCCACATCAGATTGCGAATTTTCTTTAAATATCCTCATGAAAAATTTATCAGCATTGCAGTGCAAATTATTCCTAACTCATACATTTGCAAATGCAATTTTGTCTAATGTGCACAAATTAGCAGAGCAATTTTCTGTCAATGCATTTTTTGCATGTCATTTTCTGTCATATATTGCATTTTTACCCCAGTCTATGCATCTCTGAACACATTACTTTGCGGGGAAACTGCTTTGCAAAATTTGGAAACATGTAAATTTCAAAGGCAAGCTGTTTCAGTTTGCATATTGTTTTGGAAAGTGTGAATTATGAAGTTTCTCCTTTAAATGCAAACTGAATCTAATTCCTCCCCCATCGTCCCTAGAGAAGGCCCGGTGACAATTTTAACGCCCATACAGAATGCTTCTTCTTTTTCATACTAATATCTAACCTTAATGCTGGCCTGAGGATGCCATTACCAATAATGAAATGGAGCTTTTCCAAATTTGAGGTAGGCCGGTCCTCTAGCATGCTGTTGCCTTGGACGGTGGACTCACCATCGTGAAGACGCTTGGTCACCTAACAAAATAGAGGGAGGGAAGGAGTTAACCTGTGAAATGTGTGAACGAGGCATCGTCCTCCCCCCCCCAACACCCACCCACATACAGACTGAGGGGTAGGGACCTTGACAGCCTATCTCTGCTCTAATACTCAGCCAGGACATTGCTGAGGCAACTTAGATGCTGCAGGAGTGCTCTCCGTGGTCCTGAAACCACCCCTTGCTCTCTCTCCAAGGTCCTGATTTCTGCATAGTCTTGCTTTGCCTCACTATTTTGCCTGCCTGCCTGGGAAACCAGGAATGACTGACCTCTGTTAGCTTGGATCATCCCTCCCCTTTGGTGGTGGGCATCCCTGTAGCTCATGACGGGGAAGAACCCGAACTTGGCGGTAAAGCAACCATGGTCAGAGCCAGTAATGCTTTTGAATATCCACTGCTGGAAACCACAGGAAGGGAGAGAGCTCTTGTGCTCAGGTCCCGATGGCTGGTTTCCCACAGGCATTTGGCTGGCCACTGTGAGAGCAGGATGCTGGACTAGGTGGGCCATTGGCCTGATCCAGCAAGCTCTTCTTATGGAGAAGGTCTCTAGTTCAACCAGTGGCATCTCCACCCAGGACTGGAAAAGACTCCTGTCCGAAACCCTGGAGAGCTGCTGCAGTGCAGAGCAGTGTTTCTCAAACGTGCAGCTGCCGTTGGACCACAACTCCCATCATCCCTGGCCAATGGTCCTGCTAGCTAAGGATGGTGGGAGTTGTAGTTCAACAGCAGCTGGGACCAGAGTTTGAGAAACACAGTACAGAATGGCTATTTATTTATTTCATTCATAAATCGCTTCCTGTGAAGCATCTCAAAGCTGTAAGGATATGGCAGGTATAAGGCAGCTTCTTATGGTCCTGATCAGAGGTCGGCAACCTTATCCGAGGATGGGACAGTCGACGCTCTGTCCGTCGGAGGATGGGCCGGAGCGCATGTGCACACGCTATTTCCGGCGCTCCTCCGACCCAGAAGTATGCCAGAAATAGCGTGTGTGCATGCGCACGGGCGCTTCTCCGTCCCGCAGGTGTGCGCACATGCTATTTCCGGTGCACATCCAGATTGGAGGAGCGCCCGTGTGCATGCACACAGGCTCAATCAACCCGGACGTTCATCCCCGCACCGTGTTGCACCGGGCCACACCGGTAAGAGTCGGTAGCAGGGGCGGCAGGGGGCAGCAGGGGTCGCCATGGGCCGGTTAGACAAGCCTCGTGGGCTGCTACTGGCCCATAGGCCTTAGGTTGCCGACCCCTGGTCCTGATGGTTGTTTCCTACTTTGTTTCTAGGGAGGGAAAAGGCAGAAGATAGCTGGAAGCCCTGCAGAACAACAAACAGTCGGGTTGCCCTGTATCCAAGTGGCACCCTTGGGTATGTGCTGATGGGCCCTGCAAGGGCATTGGGAGCCACGGCAGCTGACCAAGGGAGCCAGATGGTGGACTGCTAACAGAGAACTTGTGCTTCCCAACCAGCAAAGAACTATTGCTCACCTCTTCAGTGAGCTTTGATTTCTTCTTGAGGGTCAAGGACACCAGCTTGTGCCGCACACTGTTCTTCTTGTGGCTGTCTATGTGAGCGCTCTGCAGAGGCAAGAGGAACAGTCTTATTTCATGGAACTGTAGAGCTGGAAGGGACATCAAGGGTCATCTAGACCAACCCTCTAGCAATGCAGGAATCTTTTGCCCAACGTGGGGCTCGAACTCACGGCCCTGAGATTACGAGTCCCATGCTCTGCCAACTGAGCTCGAGAGAACTGATTCCATGTGCACAACACAGTAGCTGTGCGTGGGTTTGGGAGGTCTAGGTTCGAATTATACCAACCCTGCAGGGCAGCTGGCACCCCCGTTTTGCAAATTTGGGAAAGTGAGGCTGCAAAAAGTGATTTCTCCCCAAGTCATTTAAGAAGTCTTGCATAAAGCATTGAGCTGAGCCTGACCTCCCTGATCAGTAAAATGAGAACTCCATGTGCCTCTTAGGTTTACCATGAGATAGGAAAAGATAATAAAAAATCCAGTGCTTCCAATTTTTAAACTACAGCCTTATAAATGTGCCAATAATAGCTACATGGGTTTCTGTTTGGATGTGGAGATTAGCACCAAAAAAAGGACAACACTCTCAATACAGTGGTACCTCGGGTTAAGTACTGAATTCGTTCCGGAGGTCCGTTCTTAACCTGAAACTGTTCTTAACCTGAAGCACCACTTTAGCTAATGGGGCCTCCCGCTGCCGCTGCGCCGCCAGAGCACGATTTCTGTTCTTATCCTGAAGCAAAGTTCTTAACCTGAAGCGTTATTTCTGGGTTAGCGGAGTATGTAACCTGAAGCGTATGTAACCTGAAGCGTATGTAACCCGAGGTACCACTGTATTATGTTTGTAGAGCGCATCACAACCAGAACGTCAAGGTGCATTAAGAAGCGAACAACAACAACAACAACAACAACTTTATTATTTATACCCCACCCACACAAAAGACCACCATAGAAAGAATCAACAATATGAAATGCAATCTTAGATGAAAAACTCAACTTGCAATTTGTGAACCAAATTCTCGCTGACTACAGCAGAGAGTCTTGTGGCTCCTTAAACTCTAATAGGTTGGTTTTTATTCATTTAACTCCTCCTTTACACCATCCCACTGGTATAAAGCACATTTCTGCTAGCCTGCCTCTTACCTCTGCTTCGCCTTGTAGAGCTTGAAGTTCTTTTTTGTACGTCTTCTTTCCCAGAGTCTCATAAATTTTGGTCATCACCGGGATTTTCTCGCTGCCATCGCTCATTGCTGTGTGGTATTTGGGTTCAGGAAGGTCCCCCATGAAGCGTAGAATCGTAATCCAGACCGCAAGGGCTGCCTGTGTTATTTTTTTTTTTAAAAAAAAGAACCGTAATCACCAACTTGTCTGTTATCCTTGCAGGAGCATGCAGCTCTCCAAATGGATCACCAAGGATTCTGACTTCCATCCTTTCTTCAACAATAGTCTTTCCCCTCCCTTCTAAATTAGACTGCTGAGATCAATCAATCGTTTTATTTGTACGCTGCATTTCCAACGTTAGAACCATCTGAAGGCAGCTTGCAAAATAATAATAATAATAATAATAATAATAATAATAATAATAATTTTTTATTTATACCCCGCCCTTCCCCGCCAAACCGGGCTCAGGGCGGCTAACACCAATAAAATCACAACAAAAACATAAAACAATTCATTAAAATACAGATTAAAATACAATTTAAAATTTAATCTAGACTGCAGCCTCATTTTTAAGTAGCCCACACCATCACACACCAAAAGAATGAAACATCAGGGTTAAACTGAAACCAACCCAAAGGCCAGGTGGAACAGCTCCGTCTTGCAGGCCCTGCGGAAAGATGCCAAATCCCGCAGGGCCCTGGTCTCTTGTGACAGACCGTTCCACCAAGTCGGGGCCAGTACTGAGAAGGCCCTGGCCCTAGTTGAAGCCAACCTAGCATCCTTGTGGCTCGGGACCTCCAAAAAGTTATTATTTGAGGACCTTATTATTATGAGGACCTTAAGGACTTTAAAAAGTTATGCAACTAAAAAAATGACAAAAGTACTCACAAGCAATAAACAAAATTTCAAGAAGCACACAACCAAATTGAACAAGTTCCACATAAATCATAAGATCAAAGAGAAAGATACAAAAAATTAACAGCAACAACACCCCTTTCCAACACCCTCCCAAGACAGCATTCTGTTCAGCAGTCTCAGCTTTTGTAGCTGGAGTCAGTCCAGGCCCTGTCCTCCCAGACAAGGTGGAAAAAAACCTGCAAGGCAGGGAGCAGGTCTTCCAGGACTCACAGCCAAGATGAAGAAAGCTTGTGGGGGAAACCAGGAGTGGACAAAACCAGGTAAGATTCACAGAGCCAGTTCACACAACCACTACTGGTTTCAGAGGGCTAGTTAACAGAACCATTACTGCTCTTCTCCAGAGCTGCTCAGACAAACTCACCAGCTGGTCTCCCTCATCCTCGTGGTACAGGAGCGGCTGCTTGAGGGGCCGGCGTATGTACGTTTGTGTGGTTGTGCCCTGGAAGTATGTAGCGGCAAACTTTGCGAATTTGTACTCCGAGAGGTCCTCCTCCTCCTCCTCCGGCAAGGGCAAAGCTGTTTCGAGGTCGTCTTCCTCCAACTCCTTTTGGGCCCTCTCGAGATCCTGGGGAGGGAAGCAGCAGTGATTTAACTTGGTTCAGTCTGTGTCAGGGGTCCCAGCTCTTGGGAGCCGAATCCTTTTGGGGCCCCCGAATATTTTGGGGTGTGTGGGCTGGGCCCCTCCAAGGTCCAAAAAGCGTGGAGGTGAAACGTGGAGCCAAACGAAGTGCGGTTCAAGTGGCCAGCTCCTTTCCCTCCTCTTTCTGCCAGGGACGGTGCTAGGAGGAGGCAGAGGAGCCACCAGCCATTGAAGCCATGTGGCCACCAGCTCCTCTTGACGTCGGAACATCACACGCGCGATGTTGCCTCCCCCCACTCCCTGCAAATCAACTCTGAGTGGCTTTGGGCTGGGAGAAGATACTGCAATTTGGGGGCAAGCTGTTCCTTCCTGGGAGGATACTGCAATTTGGGGGCAAGCTGTTCCTTCCTAGGCTTATTACTTTTCCGTGTATAAGACGTGTATGGGGGGACTCAAATTTAAGAAAATGGGGAGAGATGGCACAGAGTTGCTGAGCTTTTTTAGGGGGGGATTACCCAACCCACCCAATTGGTTATTGAGCTTTTTTTAGGGGGGATTGCCGAAAATCGCTCACCCACATGGAGTGCTAAATCCACCTCCCGTCTGTCCCATTGCCGGCAGAAGCTGCCAATCACCCACACATCGGCCGGAGCGTCAGCCAATCAGCACCACCCATTGATGCAGCAACCAATAGAATGCACAATAGCCACTGACAGCCTCAGCAGCAACCAATCAAACATCCACCATATGCACTACCCATGTAGAAGACGACCCCAACTTTTTAGCATGATTTTTAAAGGAAAAGGCATAGCTTTATACATGGAAAAGTATGGTAATTTGATACATTGTTTCTCTAAACCAGGGGTCAGCAACCTGCGGCCCGTGGGCCAGATGCGGCCCACGAAGACCGTTTTACCGGCCCACGAGCCGCCCGCAAACCGAACCACCCGCTCTGCAAGTCCGCTGCGCTAAACCAGCACAGCGCGGCACGGGGACTCACCAAGTGGTGCTGGAAATGGCATCTGCGCACACACAGATACCAGAAACCGCACCTTTATATGTCCAGACGCCGAAAATCGCTTCTGCACAGGCACGATTTCCGGCGTCTGGGCATGCACAGAAGCAATTTCCAGCGCAGCGGACATGCGCAGATGCGATTTCTGGCATCACGCTGAGCCAGTCTGGCCCACGGATGATCTCCATGGGAGTGATCCGGCCCACAGCTGGCAAACCTTGCTGACCCCTGCTCTAAACCAGCATCCCCCCCCCAACTTGGTGCTGGATCAGGATGATGGCAATTGTAGTCCCAAACATCTGGAGGGCACCAAGTTGGGGAAGCTGCTTCCTCGACATGCCAGCTGAACCATGGTATGGAGTGGGGTGTGTGTGTTAATGTCTCCTTCCAGTTACCTCAAACCCGTTGGGGGCCTGCCCTTCTTGGCCAGGAAAAGACGACGTGGTTCCCAGGAAGCCAAACATTTTGTCCACCATGTCGGAGTCGTTGACGGGTTCGTTCCGGGCCTTCTCCATTTTCTGCAAGAGCTCCTTCTTGCGCCGGGCTTCTTCCTTTTCCTTCACTTCCCTTTCTGCGTCTTCCCGAGCCAGCTGGGCCAGGCGTATCTAAGAGAGAGCTGTGGCAATGAGTAACCAGGATCCGAGAGGCAAAAGCTCTACCCCCTGGAGGCCTGCCAGCCTTTTGCTCAGTCGTCGCAACACAAAATCCCGGGGCCAACATTTCTTGCCAAGGGACAATGGTCAAGGCAAATCAATGGTGCCGCCATATTGAATTACCTCTTACATTAAAAGAAATTTTAAAATAGCTTTAAAAACTGGGGAGGGGACATATCTCCTACTATATCTGAATATATTGAAAAGATTTGGACCATTGTAAATATGATTAAGCTAGCTTATTACAAAGAATAATATAAATTAGCCAAACAGAACTATGGGAAATCGGGTGGGAATAACTGTTTCGGAATAAGAATTCCAACCTTATGCTACTTTCAACCTGCTATAACAGCATTTCTTCATGCTCTTTATATTTGGTGTATTTTGTTTATTGATACAAACAGTGATAAAGAAATCTCAAAGCAGTTTGCAGTCGACAAAATTCATGCTAACACCACTTAAGGCAGTGAAACCAGGGCAGAAGGGTCCAGTGCTACTGATCAAGGAAAGTTTAGGCAAACCTGATATTTTATTAAGTTGAGAGGGAAACCTGGTGCTCTCTAGAGGCAGTTGGATCCCGTATGCACCAGCCAGCATGACCAATGGTTAGGGATGAAGGGCCCTGGAGACCAGAAACATCTGGAGGGTCACAGAATCACACAACTGCCCATACCTCCAGAATGACCCTTGTACTGTTTGGTAAAGAAAATTTCAATACCCAAGTAGTAAGGAATAAAAATGTCCATTCTTCACTAGTTCACACACACACACAATTTCAGAGTGGTACAAATCCACCATCTATATATTTTCTACTCTATCAGAACGTTTGTTGATTTTCATTGTTTCTTCTTCCGTTATTTTTCAAAAAAATATTTGTATATTTGTGTAACTCTTATTATACATCAATAAATGAGCCCCATATTTTCCCTAGCCTAGATATAATAGCACTATTCAAAGCACCTCCAAATTATCTTTGCCTGGGAAGAGGTACACTGGTAAGACCAGTCTCCCAAAAGGTGTATGCGATTATTGTAAGCTTGGGAAACACTCGTATCAGGTATTTCCACGTTATGGGTTGCATTTATTCCCCCCACCCCCCGGCTGCAAGATGCTCAGGGTGTTGAACATGGTTCTCCTGCTCCTCCATTTACTCACACGACAACCCTGCAAAGAAGTAGGTTAGGCTGAGAAGGTGTGACTGTCCCACCCAGTGAGCTTTGTTCATGACTGAGCGGGGATTTGAACCCTCGTCTCTGAGGTCCTAGTCCAAGACTCTAAACTAAGGCCTGGGGGCCGGATCCGGCCCAATCGCCTTCTAAATCCGCGGACGGTCTGGGAATCAGCATGTTTTTACATGAGTAGAATGTGTCCTTTTATTTAAAATGCATCTCTGGGTTATTTGTGGGGCATAGGAATTCGTTCATTCCCCCCCCCCAAAAATATATAGTCCGGCCCCCACAAGGTCTGAGGGACAGTGGACCGGCCCCCTGCTGAAAATGTTTGCTGACCCTTGCAATCCCTACACCACCTTGTTAAGGGCTGTGTCAACTAATCTGAGAACTTGCCCTGGGGGGCACCCAGGGACAGAGGATCCTGCGCCACTAAAGAAAGGGGCACAGAGCAGAAGCGTCAACCCACTTGGTGTTTCTTCTCCGCTTCCTCTTTCGCTTTCTTGGCGCTCATCTCCTTCCTCAGACGCTCCTCTTCCAGGAGGCGGAGCTTCTCCGCTTCCAGGCGGCGGCGGTACTGGGGGAAGAAGAAGAAGAAGAAGAGTTTGGATTTGATATCCCGCTTTTCACTACCCGAAGGAGTCTCAAAGCGGCTAACATTCTCCTTTCCCTTCCTCCCCCACAACAAACACTCTGTGAGGTGAGTGGGGCTGAGAGACTTCAGAGAAGTGTGACTAGCCCAAGGTCACCCAGCAGCTGCATGTGGAGGAGGGAGACGCGAACCCGGTTCCCCAGATTACGAGTCTACCGCTCTTAACCACTACACCACACTGGCTCTCGGGAAGGAAATTCAGAAGCATTGGTTGAATGGGCTGCTTCATTCATTACCCAGCCTGCAGTTTAGAAGGTAAATGGCAATCAGGGAGAACTTGGGGCCAAGCTTGATATGAGGCAGGAGACATAGGAAATGAAGGCTGTGGAAGCTGTAGTGGGGGCGGGGCATACTTTCCCTACAAACCACCTTAGTCTCCTTTCCCCAACTAATTTTTCTCTCCGCTGGAGAGAAGGTAAGTAAGCTCAATATCTTTCCCCTGGTGGAACTGAAAGCAATTTAGTTTTTTTGGGGGGGTGGGGGGTGGGGAATCACCCACGAAGGGGGGGCAAGATGCCAGGGACTTGACTGGACACTGAGGAGTGCGCACGGGGAGAAAGGGGTTAGCTGTGATTCCTTCATTGCAGGGGGTTGGACTAGATCAGGCACGCCCAACAGGTAGATCGTGATCTACCAGTAGATCACTGGATGTCTGTGGTAGATCACTGGTAGATCAACAAGTTTGGATCCCCTAAAAAAAGCTCAAATGGGGCTTTCCTCCTCCCTAAAAAAGCTCAACAACCAAAAGGGGGTAGATCACTGCCAGTCTTTAACTCTGTGAGTAGATCGCAGTCTCTTGGAAGTTGGCCACCCCTGGACTAGATGATCCTTGGACCCCTTTCCAACTCTACTATCCTACGGTTCTGTGACCAAGTGGGTCACAGAACCTGGCTCCTCCAGGTCCTAGTTCAACACTAACTAAAACACCACGCCGGGCCTCATCAAACCCTAGGATACCCCATACCTAAAATATCTATCACAGACACCTTTCAGTTCCACAGCCCCTCCCAACAATATACTCTGCTGAACTATAAATGCATTTTTGCTTTATGAGATGCACCTCTTTCATTAAATTACTACTTTTCTGTTCCATTTGGAACAGCTGTATTTGTTTTGTGACTGATATATGTTTCTGTGGCCCACCTTGGGACCTTATAATGAAGGACGAATAAGGTATCTTCCTATATAAACAGACATGTAAGGTGGTCGTCACACTGCACTTCAGTGTAAGGTCAGACCAGCAGGCAGGCAACTGAGTGAGTGAGCAAGCAGCGTGGGGAGGCAGGTGGCCCAGGCGAGATGTTTAATGGAGGGGGAGGTGCTCTGGGGTTGGCCAGGTGTGGGGAAAGAGGGCAGGCAGGGCTGGCGAGTGGAGCAAGCAGGGGAGCAGACCCTGGTAAGTAAAAGATTAGAAATATGCCTCAGGCTGGCCTTTAGGAGCAACGCAAGAAGCACACTTACCTCTCCCTTCAACCGCTTATACAGGCGTCGAGCGATCATGCCCCTGGCGTATGCTTGGATGGTGAAGACTGCCCAGAGGCGGTGGCGGAAGGCTCTGCGCACCAAGTACCCCCGGCACTTGGCTTGGAACTCGATGATGCGCTTGCGGGCCATGTGGTACCTCTTGTGCAGCTTGCGGGAGCGGTAGAGGGCTTGCAGCCTCAGGAAGCCGATCCTCATCTTTTGGGGTGGGGGAGAAAGTGGGGCGGGGCCAATTAAGGGAGCAATTCCTACACACAAACAACTGACATAAAGCACACTGGTCTAAATTAACCCGGGGATCGAACCTGGGACCTTCTGCATGCAAAGCAGATGCTCTTCCACTAAGCTATGGCCCTTACGCCGTTCATTATTTCCATCCCTGCTGTAGTATGGAGGAGCATCTCTGTTCTGAAGGTGCAACTCACCAAACTTAAAACCATGCCTTGGGTTCTTATCTCATTATACATAACAAAGTGTCTCACCCCTTGTGTGTGTGAAGACACATTGTCACCCATTCCCACCACCCTTCTGGTAATACCCCTCCCCACTCCCTCACTATATTTAAGTTGTCCCAGTCTTAATCTTGACCATTTTTTATTTTGCTGAGACTTTGGGGAGCCAGTCAGCCATGGCAATTCTGGGCTGGGTAGGCACAGGGGCAGAGGAAGGAGGGTGCGGTGGTGCCCCGGGTGTCACCATTGAGGGGGGGTTACAAAATGCCGGGAGGCACTCATTGCGGGGCCTGCAGCGTGCCTGAGCTACGTGTCTTTCCTGGGAGTGATGCGGTGGATTGGGCTCTCGCAGGCTCTGGGTGAGTTGTAAGTTTGGGTGACCTGAGAGAGGGTGGGTGAAGTCCAAGGGGAATGGGGGTTTGGTAAGTGAGGGGGGCTGGGGAGAAGAGTGAGCATGGGAGGGCAACTTGGGTATGATGTATGGCGAATGGAGGATCGTTTAGGTGAGCTCTAAGGTGAACAGTGGTAGCTTGGGTGAAGCAAACATGCAGGGGCCTGGGCTTCAGAGGTGAAGGAAGGGGGTGCAGTGGGGATGGGTCGCCCCGTGTGTCACCACTGGGGGGGGTGTGACAAAATGCCGGGTGGCACTCACCACAGGGCCTGCAGTGTGCCTGAGCCATGCACCTCTTCTGGGAGTGACGTGGTGGCTTGGGCGCCCGCATGCTCTGTGCTGCCCCAAACTTCATGTCCAGTATACCTGAAGGAGCATCTCCACCCCCATCGTTCTGCCTGGACACTGAGGTCCAGTGCCAAGGGCCTTCTGGCGGTTCCCTTGCTACGAGAAGCCAAGTTACAGGGAACCAGGCAGAGGGCCTTCTCGGTAGTGGCACCCGCCCTGTGGAACGCCCTCCCACCAGATGTCAAAGAGAAAAACAACTACCAGACTTTTAGAAGACATCTGAAGGCAGCCCTGTTTAGGGAAGCTTTTAATGTTTAATATATTATTGCATTTTAATATTCTGTTGGAAGCCGCCCAGAGTGGCTGGGGAAACCCAGCCAGATGGGCGGGGTATAAATAATTATTAATTATTATTATTATT
This sequence comes from Lacerta viridis, assembly GCA_900245905.1. Lineage (NCBI taxonomy): Eukaryota > Metazoa > Chordata > Lepidosauria > Squamata > Lacertidae > Lacerta > Lacerta viridis. Next base: position 61,130 of record OFHU01000185.1, on the reverse strand, counting down.
ATTAGTCCACCCGCCACCTCCCCCTCAGCTGTAGGGTGGCTGAGCGGGAGGAAGAAGAAGAAGAGTTTGGATTTGATATCCCGCTTTATCACTACCCGAAGGAGTCTCAAAGCGGCTAACATTCTCCTTTCCCTTCCTCCCCCACAACAAACACTCTGTGAGGTGAGTGGGGCTGAGAGACTTCAGAGAAGTGTGACTAGCCCAAGGTCACCCAGCAGCTGCATGTGGAGGAGCGGAGACACGAAACCCGGTTCCCCAGATTACGACTCCTCAGAGGCCCCGCGGGGTGTCCTGCCCTGGCTGACCCCGCCCCATGGGCAGCTGGCCCCACCCCTGGGCAGAGGGCATGCACACCACCCCAGGCACCCAATCAGCTCACTCCGTCGCTGGGTAGACAATCAGTCCAGAACCCTGCATGCTCCAGGCGTACTTACAGCATCGTAGTTTCTTCGACAATTATGCCCCCTCCAGTTCCGCTGGATCATCAGAGCTGCATTCCTCACTTTCAGAAAATTGGACCTGGGAAAAAGACAGTTACAATCCATTTTTCCTCCTTGTGCACTCTGTTTTCAAGCCCTGACCCAGGAAGAAACGCAATTCTTTACCGATTACCTCAGAAAGGTGGATAAATACAATCGCTCTATTGTTCCGATTCCAAATTTTTTCAACTGAGTTTACTCTTGCATGCTTATATCATTGCAACCTGCCCATGGACTTTATGGTAGAAGGTGGGTAAGAAATCGAATAAGCAAATGTCAAAGTGGAACAGGCCTATTCCCCTAAAAATGTAGAGGTGTTTTGCAAGCTCAGGGCTTTTAAATATAAATAAATAAATAAAATAAAAATTGAGATGCTTCTAGTAGATTAAAGTAAATAACGAGGGGGGGGGAAAGAATCGAAAACAAGAGAGGAAGAGAATACATTAGAAACATTATTTAAAAAAACAGGAAAACAGCAATAACAAAAAACAAAAAAAACATACTTAACACTACAAAACTATATAGAAGAAGAAGAAGAGTTTGGATTTGATATCCCGCTTTATCACTACCCGAAGGAGTCTCAAAGTGGCTCACATTCTCCTTTCCCTTCCTCCCCCACAACAAACACTCTGTGAGGTGAGTGGGGCTGAGAGACTTCAAAGAAGTGTGACTAGCCCAAGGTCACCCAGCAGCTGCATGTGGAGGAGCGGAGACGCCAACCCGGTTCACCAGATTACGAGTCTACTGCTCTTAACCACTGCGCCACACTGGCTCTAGTATATATGTGGATGGATAAACATATTGTTAATCTATGCGCCACTATGGTTTCAACAAATACGTTCTAAGTATCATTAAATCTGTCCATGCATAATCTTCGCCTGAAGACGAAGAAACCCATTTCCCTCCATGCCAACTTTTTCTACCTACGGGAACCGCAGTGGCTTCACCACGAAGAATTGTTAGTGAGAGCTGTTGTCTCCAGCCAGGCTTCATACCTGTCCTTAAATCCACGGACCACTTTCTGGATGAGGATGACCTTGTCTGTGATGGCCTTGTCTCTCTCTATCTCCAGCAGCATATCGTGGTGATCCTGAGGAGAAAGTAACACATCAGCAGGCCACTCGCTTCCGGAACTTCGCAGGACAGCAGGGAATTCATTTCATTTATTCTTATATATTTATTAATTGCATATCCTGCCCTTCCCTCACAGCAGCGAACACGTCAATACTAAAACATTGCTGCTGTACTGGAAGAGAGACCACTCCCTGCTGCAAGGTACATTTCCACCCAGACCAGACTCACCTTGAACAGCTGAAAGAGGCTCCAGGGATGCAGGATGGACATTGCGGGAACAACTCTTGGGTTGGGGCTAGTGTTTCAATTGCTTTAAAATGTTTAAAATGTTTTAAACAGAGGAATTTTGGTACCTCTGTTTTGTTTTTGTTGGGTTGGTTAAATGTTTAGTTGGGGTTGGTGGTTATTTTAATTTGGGTATAACTGTAATTTGGGAGGCAGTGAGAGATTTTACTTTCTTGGGCTCCATGATCACTGCAGATGGTGACAGTGGTCATGAAATTAAAAGACGCCTGCTTCTTGGGAGGAAAGCAATGACAAACCTAGACAGCATCTTAAAAAGCAGAGACATCACCTTGCCGACAAAGGTCCGTATAGTTAAAGCTATGGTTTTCCCAGTAGTGATGTATGGAAGTGAGAGCTGGACCATAAAGAAGGCTGATCGCCGAAGAATTGATGCTTTTGAATTATGGTGCTGGAGGAGACTCTTGAGAGTCCCATGGACTGCAAGAAGATCAAACCTATCCATTCTGAAGGAAATCAGCCCTGAGTGCTCACTGGAAGGACAGATCCTGAAGCTGAGGCTCCAGTACTTTGGCCACCTCATGAGAAGAGAAGACTCCCTGGAAAAGACCCTGATGTTGGGAAAGATGGAGGGCACAAGGAGAAGGGGACGACAGAGGATGAGATGGTTGGACAGTGTTCTCAAAGCAACTAGCATGAGTTTGGCCAAACTGCGGGAGAAGAAGAAGAAGAAGAGGAGTTTGGATTTGATATCCCGCTTTATCACTACCCGAAGGAGTCTCAAAGCGGCTAATATTCTCCTTTCCCTTCCTCCCCCACAACAAACACTCTGTGAGGTGAGTGGGGCTGAGAGACTTCAGAGAAGTGTGACTAGCCCAAGGTCACCCAGCAGCTGCATGTGGAGGAGCGGAGACGCGAACCCGGTTCACCAGATTACGAGTCCACCGCTCTTAATCACTACACCACACTGGCTCCCAGAAGGGAATTCCACAGGAGGTTGTGTGTTGTATAACGCATGTGCTGTTGAAGCGTCCCTTTTGCATTTCAGAATTGAAAGGAAAGGAAGAGGGATGGCACAGGAAATTAAACAGATCCATTTCTCACTAGTTGGAGTAAGTGAAGCAGGTTCCACTCAACCCACAAGTTTGGCAGCCACCCCCTCTGCTACCACCACTCAGTTCCTCTGCCCCTCCAGGGCCACAAAACTTACCTGGGCAGGAGAAGTGGGAGGTGGTAACATAGGAGGCGGTGGGAGGGGAGTGAAACTACAAGTTCCCACATTCCCCGCAGGAGTTCCTGCCAGAAACAAATCCCCACCTCCCGTTTCTCTTGCCCCTTGGTTGGAGAACTGAACTGCAAAATTCAGAGAAGTCTGGATTTCAAAGGAAAGCTGTGCAATGACTGCTTCAGGAAGCCTGAATTTTGTGGGTTTGCATTAAAATTGTAATGGAACAAAATGTATCCCCTCCTCAACTTCAAGTGTTTTTTGCAAGGTTTTCTGTGCTTGCAATGGAGTACGTACAAAAAAATTGGGGGCGGGGCAAGCGTTTCACATCTCTCCTTTTCTCACGCGCCATCCGAAGAACATTTAGGAACTTCTGGGAATTTTGGAATTAACCATTGCTCAGTCCCCTAATCTTAAGAGATGGGGGAAACAGGAAAAGGGTGGGCACTTCTTTTCCTTTCAACATGTAGAAGCAAACGTTTGGGGGGTTTTGAAAGAAAACTGAACCCCAGCTATCAAGTTTGGGAATCACTTATTTTCTTCCCTTGACCTTCGCTGTTTGATTTCTTCCTTGGGCCACTGATGTCAAGTCTGGTATATAGTCTTGCCTGCTTCCAGATTGACCCATCCCAAAGAAGCCCTTTTGACAAGCTCGTTCCCCCATTTCCTCCTCGTGCAGCTGCACAGCCCTGATAAGGCTCTCTGGAGGGACAGACTGAAATAGTTAACACTTAACTAACTAAGCATCTGGCAAGGAACATCCTTTAAAAAAGAAGAAACGCACAGATAACAGTGGAGAGGTGATTAAAACAGCAGCAACATTCCTGTACAGAAGAGGTTTACTTCTCCCCTATTATTTCATGCTTCTTCGTGTGGGAAGCATCAGTTCCCTACAGAACCATAAAAAGTCCCTACAGCGGGCAACACAGCATTTGTTTGGTTGGAAAACTGAAAACGGCAAAGCTTTCCTAGTTCGCTTCTTTTTGGTGTTACGATGGCATTTCTGGTCTCCGGGGAAATCTTGTGGGGAAGAATCTTTACGCTTTGATAGCATCTCAGCCTTGAAAACAATTGCTAAATGGTGGCTGTTGCCCCTTTTGAGATATCAGCCAGCCACCAAATAATAATAATAATAATAATAATAATAATAATAATAATAATAATTTATTTGTACCCCGGCCATCTGGCTGGGTTTCCCCGGCCACTCTGGGCCGCTACCAACAAAGATTAAAATACGTTAAAATGGTTTGCAAATACAACACACACTTTCTGCTTCTGAGCATATGCCCCCAACAACCTGCTTGCCATCTTACCTTCAGGAAAATCTTTGTCTTGCCTATCTGCCAGTCATCGTCTCTGCCCAACACGGCTTCAGCGATTCGCTGGCATGTCCCACACAAGTCCCCCTGGAAGAAACGGTGGTGTTTTAATTTCTTTTACTTGATTCCATTCATTAATGACTCCTCACAAAACGTCCCAAAGTTATTTCACAGGGTAGAAGATAGGAGAAACTTCCACCGTCCAAACAATATAATTATGAACATGGCACGCATCACATTTAGTGGGGAAATGTTGTAGCTTTACTACAGATACTACTAGACTCTTTGTCTAAGATGTTTTGGCACCTGAGGCAAACTACAAAATGACCCCCACTCCTGGCCAGGGAAGAAGGGGTTAGTGAAGATATAGGAACTAAACGGCTCAGGACCGCAATACCTCAAGGACTGCCTCTCTCCATATGAACCTCCCCGGACCCTGAGATCATCTTCTGAAGTCCTTCTTCGTGTGCCTCCTCCTCGGGAGGTCTGGAGGGTGGCAACACAAGAACGGGGCCTTCTCTGCAGTGGTTCCACGTCTGTGGAATGCTCTCCCCAGGGAAGCTCGCCTGGCGCCTTCATTACACACCTTTAGGTACCAGGCAAAAACGCTCCTTTTTAACCAGGCCTTTGCCTGACTTGATCTACACATCCTATACCCTTTATAAAATGTCTGTTTTTTGTGGGGGAGGCTATTGGGTTATTTTATTATTATTATTTTTATGTATTTTGTGGTTTTATATCTTGATTTTATTCTGTGAACCGTCCTGAGACCCCTGAGTATAGGGCAGTATATAAATTCAGTAAGTTATAATAATAATAATACAGGGGTACCTTGGTTCTCAAACACTTTGGTATTCAAACAACTTGGAAACCAAACACTGCAAACCCGGAAGTAAGTGTTCTGGTTTGCAAACTTTTTTTCAGAAGCCGAACATGCTCCGTTTTGAGTATAATGCTTCCAGTTTGAGCGCCACACTTTTCCGGTTTGAGTGTTACGATTCTGATTTGGGTGCCACAATTCCGTTTAGAGCGTTACGCTGAGGTCTGTCTGTTTTTGCTATTTTGCTTTGCGTTTTTGTTTTCGCGGGTCTTTTTTGTGACTGTGTGGAAGAACCCAGTTCAGCTACTGATTGATTGATTGGTTGATTGTGTGACTGCAGTACATTGTTTATTGCCTTCATTTTATGGACCAGTGGTCTCGTTAGATAGCAAAATTCATGCTAAATCGCTGCTTTAGGGGTTGTTTTTAAAAGTCTGGAACGGATTAATTCGTTCTGGATTACTTTCTACGGGAAAGAGCGTCTTGGTTTTAGAACGCTTTGGTTTTGGAACGGACTTCCGGAACGGATTAAGTTTGAGAACCAAACTTAGTATTACTATTACTGTAATAATAGCAATAATAATAATAGTAATATTATTATTATTATTATTATTAATAATAATAATAATAATAATAATAGCAGAAGATCCGGCATCCAGGGAGCGTGCTGCAGCAGCTGCTGCTGCTGCTGGAGCAGCGGGCAGGGGCGTAGCAAGGTAAATTGGTACCCGGGGGCAAAAACATTTTGTCACCCCCCCCCCGAGGCATAGGAAGGTCAGGTGGTACCCGGTGCGGAAAATTTCTTGTCAACCCCCCCATTGATTCCCCCCCCCGCAAAAATGGTTTTACGTTATTTCATATTTTCTTACAAAGGAATAATAACAAGTAATAATAATAATAAAACTTTTATTTATATCCCGCCCTCCCGGCCAAAGTCGGGCTCAGGGTGGCTAACATCAGATACATAACATTGGTATAAAATCAAACAATAATTAAATTACCTCCTAAAAACATCTCAAAATCAAATTAAAGTCTAATTAGATGGCTTTCCACAGGGTTAGGGTTGGGAACAGTAAGTGCTCCACTGAACTGAAATTTCAGCCTTCACGACATAGGAAAACAGCCAAGTGAACAGCTATTTTGGTGGAGGAGGGTCAAGATATTAACCGATATGCATGAAATTTCATATATAGCTATATAATCCCTAGTATAGTAAGATAAGACCTTTGGAGCAGGCATTTTCAAAAATAAATTCAAAAAAATTGTTCCTTGATAATTTGTCACCCCCCTCATTATGGAACCCGGGGCGAACCGCCCCCCTTGCTACGTCCCTGGCAGCAGGTAATACATTCCTTGGAGGCCAGTTCTACTGGTCCTGTGGATCTTGCCGCCTGAGGCAGCTGCCTCACCTTGCCTCAAGTGTGGGCCGGCCCTACTCTTCGCATCCTTATTAATGCCGCAGGGTCTCTCTCTTTAGAGCTACGAGGAGCGTTTTCAACCGTACCTGCTTGTATGCTGGCTTCACCCCAGGCATGAGCACTCGGTACCGGTCCACAAACTCCACGAAAGTGTAGCGGATGGGGTACCCAGCCCTGCGGATCCGGATGGTTTCCATCATGCCGGAATACCTCAGCTGGCGGACACAGAGCTCCCGGTCAAACAACTGCAGCGATGGGGAGAAATGAGCTCAGTGTCAATGGTTTTACCCGTTAGCCACTGAGCTTATGAGCTTAAACATTTTCCCTTTTTAAGTATTTTGCGAGCTGCTGGTCATTACTGGGGGAGGATGCCTGACAAACAGAAACGCTTTGTAACAGAATAAATGGGCAACAACAACAACCCGGAAAGGAGAACATTTCTGAAGGCAAGGGGCTAGATGTCCTCTGAGAGCCCTTTCCAGCTCTGCTGGATATTTTTTTTTTAGCTGTGAGGTTAGTCTGTAGGAGAGGAAAACAGCAAGAACAGAAAGGTCAAACAAGTTAACGCATTTGAGTTTTGAGTGATGGGCATGGCAGATTTGTTTATTCGTTGGTACTTACAACCCAACTCTTCACCATGTGGACGGTTGTGTACAGCTCTATGAAATTAAAACATGGTGTCCCTCAGGTCTTTTGGGTGGCAAATTTGTGTGCGTGATGAAGGCAATCGCCCCAGAAGCAAATTCTGATCAAGAGAATCCTGGGTTCATGATTTAAGTGGGCCCAGGTGTCTGATTTACGGACAGAAGTGGACCTGTCTGCCCAGACCTTTCTGGATCGTGAGAAACAGGAAGTTTGGCAAAGATTTAGTCAAGCTGAGGTCATATACCTGTGCAAAGAAGAGACAAGGGGCGATGCTCCCTACAGCCAGTAGCTGTAAACAAGATATGAGAAAGACTGACAGGACTTTAGTCAAGCCGATAGCATGCACCAGAACAGAGTCGACTTATCAGTGGCCCAGAGAGACCATCACAAGGCTCCATCTAACAGCATTTACTTTTAAATTTTGTAGATTCATAAGCAGCCTTTTAAAGCACAGGCACGCATTTTCCCAAGTAGGCATACAAAACGTGATGATAAAAATCCATGTAACCCTTTTCAACACGGACATTACAAAAACAGGCAACAGGAACGCTGAGAAGCAAAAAGGTAAGGTTGTTTGAATTTAGGCGGCTGATTTAGCACCAAACCTAAACAGAGCCATGGCAGCAATGTAAAGGTAAAGGTAAAGGGACCCCTGACCATTAGGTCCAATCGTGGATGACTCAGGGGTTGCGGCGCTCATCTCGTGTTAATGGCCAAGGAAGCCGGCGAACAGCTTCCGGGTTATGTGGCCAGCATGACAAAGCCGCTTCTGGCGAACCAGAGCAGCGCACGGAAACGCCGTTTACCTTCCCGCCGGAGTGGTACCTATTTATCTACTTGCACTTTGACGTGCTTTCGAACTGCTAGGTGGGCAGGAGCAGGGACCGAGCAACAGGGGCTCACCCCATCTCAGGGATTCGAACCGCCAACCTTCTGATCAGGGCCCTAAGCCAGGCACGCCAACTGCATAGGGCAAAAGGCACCTCAGCCCCCTCAATATTTGTTTTAAGAAGGCCAGGCCCCCTCAATTTTGAGGCACCCCCTGCTTTGTGTTTTAACCACTGGGCACGCAGTTGGCTGCTGCTGAATGCACTGCCCAATTTGTCTGCTCAGGAAAAAAACAAAACAATTTGTACCAGGAAGATTCACTCAGACACCTGGACGCGGGTGGCGCTGTGGGTTAAACCACAGAGCCTAGGGCTTGCTGATCAGAAGGTCAGTGGTTCGAATCCCTGCGACGGGGTGACCTAGCGCTCCTGCCCACCTAGCAGTTTGAAAGCACATCAAAGTGCAAGTAGATAAATAGGTACTGCTCCAGCGGGAAGGTAAACAGCATTTCTGTGCGCTGCTCTGGTTCGCCAGAAGCGGCTTAGTCATGCTGGCCACATGACCCGGAAATTGTTCGCCGGCTCCCTTGGCCATTAACACGAAATGAGCGCTACAACCTCAGAGTCGGCCATGACTGAACCTAATGGTCAGGGGTCCCTTTACCTTTAAATGCACTGCCCAATTTTGCTGCTCAGAAAAAGAAAAGAAAAACAATTTGTACCAGGAAGATTCACTCAGACACCTGGACAGAAACAAAATCTGTTTCCTTTATATCTGCAAAGCATGATGCTCCCGCGTTTTGCAAAATGAAATAAAGGTCCTAACAGGGTACGTAATGCAAAAACAGGCAAAGCTCTTTCCACTGTTTTTTCCCCCCACCGGTTTCCTGAAATCCTGTTTCCTGTCACTATCAGCACTTGATCCTGTGTGACCTCGGGAGAAAAATCCTCTTCTGGAGGGGGGGTGGGTGGGAGATGTTTTTATTTCACAGGCTTCTTTTACTGCCAGGTTCCTATTGCGGTGCCATTCTTTCTCTTTGGTTGCCCTGCGTATTTTAAGGGTTTCGATCACGACTTGCAGTGGCGGGGGAATGAACAGCTCCTCGTGTTAAAGAAAACACAAGGTATGCTGTAGTCCCAGGATGTCCACAAAACTCGAGAGGGGAGGGAAAGGGGGTGACAGAAGGAGAGAAGGAGAAGGAGAAAGAGGGAAGGAGGGAGGGAGGAAGAAAGGTGGCAGAAAGAGAGATTGAGAGAAACAGTGGCACAGGAAGGGAGGAAGGGAGAGAGGGTGGGAGGAGAGGTGCTTTAGTTGCAAGTCTGCACAGCTGGCAAGTTTATTCTATAAAAATTCAAAGGTATCAAATATAGATGTACAAGGCAAACACATACATAAGTATATAAGCCACGTGTCTGAGACAGCACAGGAGAGCAGTCCTGAAGCCATTTTGACTCTCCCAAACTGACCTCAATTATTCCTCGGCAAGGAGGAAGGAAATGGACAGTCTTTGGACTGTAGTGGCTTACACTTCCCTTTTCAAATACAGTCAGGCGAGTATCTGTTAAGCTGAGCAAACTATCAATATGCCTAAGAAATTCAGGAACTCAAATATTTACCATCTCAAAGGAATGACCAGGCTACCCAGAAAATGCAATCGAGTAAGGCATGATCAGGTATAATCCTGGCAGACAGGAGAGAAGCAACACTCTCAAATTTCTGCTGGAGACCGCCTCCTTCTGTGATGTATGTAGGATGTTTCGAAGGGTGGCCTTGGGCTGACAGGGGATGCAATTGACTTTATAGGGGTTTGCGCACGATTGTTCAGGGGTCTCTCCTCCCTCCTGCGTGTGGCGCGTGGGGACCCTGTTGCAACAGTTTATTTCCTTTAATAAAGATCAGGCTTACTAGTCACTTTGCTTTCAATATACCCTGGTTGGCCTCTGCTTTCTCTCTGCCCGATCTCCCGAGGGACTCTATACAGGCTCTAGATACCCCATAAGGGAATTAGAGGTATTTTTCTTACAACATTTACACAGCCAGAATGCAGCGTGAAGATATCAAAGGATATTCCCCCATGGGGGGGGGGGAGAGAGAGAGAATTAAGAAAGATCGGAGGGCTAAGCACAACCAAGCCATCGAGCGAGCAGACTGACTTCTGCTCACTCAGTGGATCTTTTCCTCCCCAAATCCGCTTTGGGGTCCCCCAACTCTCTGGAGCAGATGGAGGGATGTGTGGGTGGGATGCAGGAAAAGGAAAGATAGGGGAACTTTCGCTGTACAAGTGGAAATCATGGAGATAGACTGAACCTAGAATCTCGGAAGGAGGACATGGCAAGAACACAGTCTCCCTCAAACCCTGCAGAGATATGAGGCTAATCTGCCTTTTTTTTCCAGGGTGTGCTGTTAATGAGGGTCCACCAAGTAAAGAGGAGGCCAGGGCACAAGAACATGAGACAATCCTGCTGGATGAGGCCAATGGCCCATCTCCTCCAACAGCCTGTTGCCACAGTGGCTGGGGGGAACCCGCAAGCAGGATTCGAACGCAAGAGCCGGTCTCCCCTCCTGTGGTTTCCAGAAACTGGCATCCTGAAGCCAGTTAAAAATGGAAAGCGTAATGCTGGTGGTCAACAAAAGAGGTTCAAAGACTCTCTCAAGGCAAATCTTTAAAAATGTAGTATAAACACTGACAACTGGGAAACACTGGCCTGCAAGTGCTCCAGTTGGAGAACAGCCTTTACCAAAGGTGTCATGGGCTTTGAAGACACTCAAACTCAGGACGCAAGGGAGAAACATGCTAAGAGGAAGGCACGCTTGGCAAACCCTCACCGTGATCAACTCCCACCCAGAAACCTGTGTCCCCACTGTGGATCCAGAATTGGCCTCCACAGTCACTTATGGACTCAACTGTTAAAACCAGGCTTCCTCAACCTCAGCCCTCCAGATGTTTTGGCTACAACTCCCATGATCCCTAGCTAGCAGGACCAGTGGTCAGGGACGATGGGAACTGTAGTCTCAAAACATCTGGAGGGCCGAGGTTAAGGAAGCCTGGTTAAAGCCACGTTTATGGAAGACAATCTTACTCGGCTACGAGTGATCACCAAAGAAGAAGATTCAGAAGTGTTGCTGCCTCCGGCTGTGGCAGCAGAGTTGAGCCATTGTGGCCAGTAAAGGTAAAGGGACCCCTGACTGTTAGGTCCAGTCACGGATGACTCTGGGGTTGCGGCACTCATCTCGCTTTACTGGCCAAGGGAGCCGGCATACAGCTTCCGGGTCATGTGGCCAGCATGACTAAGCCGCTTCTGGGTCAGGGCCAGCGCATGGAAACACCGTTTACCTTCCCACTGGAGCAGTACCTATTTATCTACTTGCACTTTGATGTCCCTTCGAACTGCTAGGTTGGCAGGAGCAGGGACCGAGCCACGGGAGCTCACCCCGTCGCAGGGTTTCGAACCACCGACCTTCCAATCAGCAAGCCCTAGGCTCTGTGGTTTACCCCACAGCACCACCCGCATCCCCATTGTGGCTAGTAGCCTTCTGCAAACGACCTAGAGCCTGCCTCCTCATGGTTAAAACCCCCGCTTTTATCCAGAAGAAGGCAAATGGCCATGCGGCTTACCATGGGCTTCTTGTATTCGTTGGGCTTGATGCAGCGGACGAAGAAAGGCTGGCAGACGCTGAGAGTCCTCATCAGCAGCTCCAGCGAGCGCTTGAACTGGCTGCTGAGAGTCGGGGAGCGCTTCCTGGTCTCTGCCCCCTGGAAGAAAGGGGGGGGGGGAAGCGCCGCAGAGGATCAGTGTCCGGAAATGAAAGGATAATGCAAACAGCAGCAGAACATTTCCCCCTGAAGCTGCGTCACAGGGGACACTCTGTTGCACAGGAAGCTGTGTTAACAGCAAGGCAGGCCGTTCGTCCGCCTTGGCCGGGGCTCCCAAGCCTTTTTTGGATTAATGCCCCCCCCCCGTTTCCATTAACTCATCCCCACTGCCCCCTACCCTAGACCAAGCATTATTCAGGATAGCAGATTGCATGCCCCACTAAGGATGATAACAACCCACTAAGATTCAAAACAGTTTAACAATTGGTCGCAGCCATCCAAGCTCTCAGGCAAGGGAAATCTGACACTCTGGAGATGGCAGGGGTTGGACCTGGGACCTTCTGCACTCAAAGCATGTCTTCTGCCGCTGTGGGAAAGGGACAAAGGTGCAGAGGGTATGCCCGTTCATGGAGATCAGTTCTCACAGTTGAAGAAACCTCCACAGGCAGGGGCAGTGTATCTCTGAATACCACATGCTGAGAACAAACAACAAGGGAAGTTGCAAGAAAGGAGATTCAGACTAAACCTCAGGAAGAAGTTTCTGACAGTAAGAGCAGGTCTCCCTGGGGAGGCTGTGGGCTCCCCTTCCTTGGAGGTTTTTAAGCAGAGGTTGGGTGGCCACATGTCATGGAGGTTTTAGTTGAGGTTCCTACATTTCGGGGGTTGGACTAGATGACCCTGGGAACCCCTTCCAACTCTACCATTCCATGATTCTATGAACAGAAAATGTCACCAATAGGAACTCTGGACACTGCCTGGTACAAGGTTAGGCTATTTCTCCATCTACCCCAATGCTGTTTGCTCTGACCAGCAGCTGCTTCCTCAGATACCAGGCAAAAAAGCTTCTTTTTCACCTGCAGCAACAGATTTTTTTTTATTTTTTATAAGCCAATCTGGACATTCTGCATGCAAGGCACATGGCCCTCAGAAGGTCACCCAGAAGGGAATGCGGCCTTTGGGCTGTAAGAAGTTTCCCACCTCTACTTTAGGCCACAACCGCACCATCCACTTAAAGCACTACGATGCCCGCTGATAATTCTGGGAGCTATAGTTTGTTAAGGGTGCTGAGAGTTGCGAGGAAACAACAGCGACGCTGTTCCGGACGGCCATTTTGGTAGTCAAGAAACACCGGGAACTTAGTTGGTATACTTGTTGCAAGAATGAGCTTCGACGTTCTGTTTATCTGTGTGCTCAGGACGCTGGGCTGTTGGCCGAGAAAGAGGGGCTGTCTGTAAGACTTGGGAATTTTTATTTATTTATTAAATTTGTATACCGCCCGTCATCTGTAGAACTCAGAGCAGATGGGAGTATCGACCGAGGAGAGTGATGGGAGGCTCTTGCCAAACTGACGGACGCTGTCTTTTGTAATGCTTACCTAGTAGTACTTTGTAGACAAGCCATGTCAACCTCACTGGAAATTTTGAAGCAGAGGTTGGATGGCCATCTGCCATGGATGCTTTAACTAAGATTGCAGGGGGTTGGGCTAGATGACCGTCGGGGTACCTTCCAACTCTAGGTAAAGGTAAAGGTGAGGTAAAGGAAACCCTGGACGGTTAAGTCCAGTCAAAGGCGCTCATCTCGCTTTCAGGCCGAGGGAGCCGGCGTTTGTCCACAGACAGCTTTCCGGGTCATGTGGCCAGCAGGACTAAACCGCTTCTGGCGCAACGGAACACCGTGACGGAAACCAGAGCGCACAGAAACACTGTTTACCTTCCCGCCACAGTGGTACCTATTTATCTACTTGCACTGGCGTGCTTTCAAACTGCTAGGTTGGCAGGAGCTGGGACAGAGCAACAGGAGCTCACCCCGTTGTGGGGATTCGAACTGCCGACCTTCTGATCGGCAAGCCCAAGAGGCTCAGTGGTTTAGACCACAGCGCCACCCGCATCCCTCTACATCCAACTCTATGGTTCTATGACTTCTCACTGCTGTGGTGTCTGACCTGCATCTGTAACAGCCGTATGGCTTTGCAGGCTGTGTTGCAAGTTTACACCTTCCCATAATGAAGCCCCAGAACTGGTCGTTCTGGCGTTTTTGACAGCCTTTTTCGGTATCTCTGCATCAAACCACACACACAGGCCCTTCATTTGGGCCTGCGTTCCAGAACAGGGGAAGCCCCCTATTCCCTCCCCAAAACTATAACCCCCGGAGTTCCCTGTGAAGAAGGACTGGTTGCTAAACCACTCTGAGAACCGTAGTTCTTGCCGCAGGATTGCTCCTCAAACCGGTTTCCTCGTTGTAAAGGAAGATCCCTCTTCCTCCAAGGTAAAGCCACATCGTAAAGTTCACAAACAAAATGCCAGTGGGAACAGAGCCTGGAATGCTCATTTTAAAAAGGAACTTTTAGTCAAAGTCCAAAAAGGAGTCAAAGTCCAAAAAGTGAGAGCTGTTCAGCAGTGGAATTTGCTACCAAGGAGTGTGGTGGAGTCTCCTTCTTTGGAGGTCTTTAAGCAGAGGCTTGACAGCCATCTGTCAGGAATGCTTTGATGGTGTTTCCTGCTTGGCAGGGGGTTGGACTGGATGGCCCTTGTGGTCTCTTCCAACTCTAGGATTCTAGGATTCTGATTCTAGGATTCTAGGAACTGTATCCGAGTTTGGCTCGTGCTCTGTTCAAGGGCTGCTGTTTGATGTGGGATAGCAGCAACCAATGACAGGCCAGCCAGCAAGGCGCTGCCCACCAGGTGGGGCCTCTGATTGACCCGTTTGAAGCTGGCGTTCAGAGGGGAAGTCCTGCCATGAAATCCCGCTAGCCAGGGGAAATCTCAAATGGCCAGCAAGCACGTGAGAACTGTCTGCCGGGAGCGAGGGGGATCGCAACCACCGCCCTCCTGAAAAAGGTGAGCCCGGTCCATTCTGTTCGAGTTCATACAAATGATCCTCTGCACACACACACACACACACCCAAGCATTTAGAACGTTACAAGCTGCTGCGTCAAATTATAAAGCACACTTAAGAAAAGTAAGAAAACATCACACGGTGCGATGTCAATGGCCCCAGTAATTATGATCTTTAAGTTTAATGGCCCCAAAGTCTTAGGGGGGGGGGAATGAAGGGAAGAGAATGAACTTGAACTAAAAATTGTTCAAAGTTCTATCCCCCAAAGAGACTTAATTCACATTCCATTCACCCAGCAGTTCATGGGAGCTGCTTTCAGGTGTAGTTCGGAGATTTTTCGAACTACTTCAGATGAATTCATCAAAGCAAATTAGTTCATTCTAACGTTCAGTGAACCTTGGTGTCTACGGAGCACATACCTTCGGTTCACATTTAAAAAGTGTCACAACCCATTTTTACGGATTTGATTAAACCCTCAAATAAGCAACGTGACTCAGGAAGTAAATTCCCTGCCCAGCCACAAATAAACAGGCAGCAGCCCTGAGTGACAAGTGTCCAATGAGCTTTTCCAATGCCTCTTCTGTGGCAGTCCCAGAGGAAGACCCTGTGTAACAAAATTCCCCTTCATTGCCTGCTGCCCATATAATAATCAACAGAGAATGGATTCTATCATCTATCTATCTATCTATCTATCTATCTATCTATCTATCTATCTATCTATCTATCCACCCACCCACACACCACACTACATAACTGAATGGCCCTGAGACTTGTGGGTATAGAGCAGTATATAAATTCAATTAATAAAATAAATAAAAACAAAGTGTCTCCCAACCACCCCTTGGGAATACCGTATACAAACACCACACAATCTGTATCTGTATTGGATTTGAAATTGCTTTTGCATGTGGTTTTTTGCTTGCCTGCTTGCTTGCTTTGGTAAGCAGGAAATACCTTTCTGTAAGTTCAGGTATTTTATTTTTAAAAAAATTAACGTATCACACGGGATAAGGTACGGAATGATCCCTGAAACGTTGGATTTATGCCCTGGTAGTAGTCCATCCCCGTCAACAGCCTTGCTCGGAGCTTTCCAAACTTTTCATGCTGGGGGGGGGGGCACACACTTTTTAAGACATGCATCGTTTCGAGACACAGCAGTTCAGTTTTACTAGCAAACCGGAGGTCCAACTAACCCCTTTCCAGCCCCGGGAGTAGCGCGGGGAGTGTTTGTGCAACACACCGACACACTGCAGCCGACACGCTAACGTGTCGTGATGCAACAGTTTGGAAAAGCTCTGGTCTAGCTGCAGCATTTTGATCCAGCTGGAGGAAAGTGAACAGGGGCAGCAGTCCAAGGCATTTGGCTGGACTTAACACATGGTGATTCCTGAATGCAGGGTTCCAGGAAGAAGGACTGCCCTATTAAATAACTCTATTAATCCCAGAGGAGGAGGATAAAAGGGCTCAGCCAGGGGCGTAGCGAGGGGGGCGGGGGGCGGGCCGCCCTGGGCAGCGCCCTGGGGTGGGGGGCACCGTCCCCCGCGATTGGCGCCGCAGAAAGCATTGCTCGGTGCGCGGTGGCTGGCTTGCTTGCTGGCTTAGCCAGCTGCCAGCGCCTGCTTTCCTTTTCTTTAAAAAAAATTAAAGGGCTTTTCTCCCCGCTGCCAGGGCAGAGCTGCCGGGGCGGCCAGCGAGGATGAGGGGTGTCACACTTGTCACAAGGGTGACCCCCCCCATCCTCGCTGGCCCCCCTCCCCTGCGGACCTCTCCGCCTGGCAGTGGGGAGAAAAGCCCTTTTTTTAAAAAAAAGAAAAGGCAAGGCAAGCAACCTTTCTTTACCCTTTACCTTAGCAGGTGGGTCTTACAGACTGCCATGGAAGTGGTAAGGAAGGGTGCCTGGATAAGAGGAGACTGTGGGGAAATAGGCCAGCCATCTTCAAATAGCTCGAGGGCTCTCAGGTGGAGGATGGAGGAAGCTTGTTTCCCCTTGCTTCGGAGGGTAGGACCCAAACCAACGGCTTCAAGTTACAAGAGAGGAGATTCCGACTCGACACCAGGAAGAACTTTCTGACGGCAAGAGCCTCTACCACCCTTGGGAGGTGGTGGACTCTCCTTCCTTGCAGGTTCTTAAGCAGAGGTTGGATGGCCTTTTGTTAGGGATGCTCCAGCCGAGATTTCTGCACTGCAGGGGGGGTTGGACTAGATGACCCTCTGGGTCCCTCTATGATTCTATGTTGCTGGACCACAACTCCCATCATCCTTGACCATTGACCACGCTTGCTGGGTATCATGCGAAATGGAGCCCAACCTTTAGAGGGCCACAGATCCAACCCCCCCCCCCAAAAAAATTATGGTGGCCATGTTTTTTATCAGCCTTCTCCAACCTGCTGTGCCCCAGACATCTTGGACTACATCTCCCAGAATCCTCAACATCCAGAGGGGCCCCAGAAGCACTGACTTTGCTAGTCGGCCTCGGCCCAGTATACCCGAAGGAACGTCTCCACCCCCATTATTCAGCCTGGACACTGAGGTTCAGCTCCGAGGGCCTACTGGCAGTTCCCTCACTGCGAGAAGTGATGTTACAGGCAACCAGGCAGAGGGCCTTCTCGGTGGTGGCACCCGCCCTCCCATCAGATGTCAAGGAAATAAACAACTATCTGACTTTTAGAAGACATCTGAAGGCAGCCCTGTTTAGGGAAGTTTTAATGTTTGATGTTTTATCGTGTTTTTAATATTCTGTTGGAAGCTGCCCAGAGTGGCTGGGGAAACCCAGCCAGATGGGTGGGGTATAAATAATAAATTATTATTATTATTATTATTATTATTATTATTATTATTATTATCATCATCATCAACAACAACAACAATGTGTTTTCGGAACCTCCACTAGCGGTCTGAGCTCTTGCAGTTTCTCCTGGCACACTCAACCAGGTAATTGCCAGACTAATGGAGGCCCAATTTAGCCTTCGATCCCTAGAGGAAAAGCCCCTGAACCGCTTTGACTGCCCTTTGCCATCACCTTTTCCAGCATAATGTAGTGGCTCCAGGCATCGCTAGCAAAGGCAGAGAACAGCCTTGCTTCCCTGAGGCAAGCCCTCCGCGAGTCCGCAACCACCTCTGTCCTTTCGCGAGCGATCTGCTGCAAAGGACGCAAGGAGAAGAGTAAAACCGGCGACAGAGGAGGGCGGGGGGAGGGGAGCAGGAGTGGGGTGGGGGCTGGGAGAAGAAGTGAACATACCACACACAAGGGAGCTCTTTGGCTTATTTTTACCTTCAGACTGGGTGCTGGCGACTGCCCAAAAGCACTGGACGCATAGCCACAGAGAAACTACAGGGGATCAAAAGACACAAAAAAAACAAACGAGAGACAGAGAATAGGAGAAAAAAAAGTGAAAAAGAAGAACGAGTAAGACAGGACTTCCGAGCTATTCACTAACCACAAGCAGCTGGTTCGGGGGTGTTTGAAACCCAGGTGCTGCAACGGCTGTTTTTGCCTAGGAGTTATACTCCTGCCACCCAATGGTAGGGATGGAGGCAGAGACAGCTTGCTGGGTGGGGGGGGAGGGTTGCAGCTGCTACACTAGCTTCCCTGCAAGGGTGGGGGCCATGGCTGCTTAGCAGAACGGACAAAGGTAGAGGGGAGGTTGGTGCAGTGCAAACTTGGGGTGTAAGAAGGTATCGTTTCGTGCTGCATCCGTTGCACGCAACTCCGCTTCCATTCTGCTGCAGATCGCCTTCCGCTGCAAAATCATGTTCGCTAATGTATTTATTTCGCTGGGTTGATTTCTGTTCTGCACACCGGAGGAATAAGCAGACCCTGGCAACTTCTGCTCCCATTTCCTTTTCATTGGAATCCCACACTCCCAGTGCAAATGCGCTGCGGGAACTAATTTGGCACTCCTGAGGATGTGTTTGCACTGCACCAATCCCCGCCCCGCCCCCACCAGTAAGAAACAATGGCACACCCACTTGGAAGCTAGAGCAGTGGCTTCACCCCACTTCTGAATAGAGGAGGGATCCATTTGGTCGGAGGCTACGCACACCTCTGGATTTTGCATCACAGTTTTGGTGCTCAGAATAGTGTCCACATAAACACACATTTTACTGTTACGTGTATTTAACCCAAAGGCTCATTGAAGAGCATTGAAAAATACACATTTTGTGGGGGCATGCATACAAAAAAAAAGAGAGAGTGTGCATTGCTGCAGATAATAATGTGTACAATTTTTGGTTCATTCTTCAAATAATTCTGCATAAAATGGGATACAGCAGACTTATGGTTGAGCACCAGCAAAAATGAATTGGAACAGATGCCAGCTGATCTGTCCCAGTGTGTGGATTTTAGTATAAAACGGCAAACTTATTTTCTTTCTTCTTCATCCTTGGAGTGGTAAAAGCCCTGATCAGGCATCAGATTGGCTCGTTGCAGCAAGCAGCTTTCATGGAATTTGGATTTCAAGCAGTAACCGAGAGCTTGCTTATTTTCTGTGTGCTGACTGATCACAAAACTTATCTCCACCACCACCCCGCGACACGCATCCATTAAATACAAACCCCACAGATCCAGCCCGTCCTTCAGACCCCAGGACCCCTGAATACTCCAGCAACAGCATATTGAATACTGGGACCCCTGGGATCTGTAGAATCTCATGGCTCCCGGGTCTTCAGTAAGGACTCGGGAACCTTGGGAAACAGCAGTCCCCAAGCATCCTATTTCCCCCACCAAGTGCTGTTGCTAATGAGAACAATGCCAACAGCCTTTCCTATTGCTGTAGCCAGGTTAGATTTAGTGGGATGTGGCAGAAAGTGTTTTTCTGGCAATCTGCCCACCGCTTGACAATTGATACCCAGTGATATTTTTCTTGCACAATGTGGGTGGCTACCCGTTTTTGCATTCCGTGTTGGCTGTTGCCTTGGAGGCGAATATCCCAGTGATGGACGTGGCCAAAACTGGATGCAGCCACCCCACACAGTTGCATACACCCAAGACCCACAGTCCCCCATCTCAGCTAACTTGTGCAGCTCAGCTGAGGTTGGGCAGGGGGGTTATCAAACTCACCCCACTCCTCAAATGATCAATCTGACGACTGGGGAGCAGGCAATTTGCGTCCCCATTGGGATGCAATGGAGACCCAGCTCTATGTATACATTATTTCCCACTCCCTTTTTGCAACTGCCAAAATTTGCATTGGGCAGGGGCTGATCCAACCATATGCATCAGTCTTTACAGACCTGGTCACACCAGCATTGATGCCACCCCTGACATATGAAGGTTACATCAGAGGTAAGATGTCTCGCCTCCAGTATATCATAGACAAACATAGAGACCCTCTATTCTCACACAAGGGCTACCATATCCCTCCCACCCTGCCAATTATATACAATCTTTTATGATTTAAACCAGTTGTTCACCAAGTGGGTTGTACAACCCTCCAGGGGACGGGGCGGATTAGCAAGAGGGCAGCTGGGGAGGAGCTGAAGGTGTCAATGACTTTGAAAAGCTGGCGTCGCTGGACCAAGTTCATCCATTTTGTTGGATTAGTTAAACTACATAGCTTTAATTTTCAAACAGATGTGCAACGGATCGTTTACTGTTTTGGATTCTGCTGCATTATTATCGTCCTTAGCGAGTTGTGCAAACCGCTATTCTGAACAACGCTTTTTGCAAGGGGACATTGGGAATGGGTTTATAGCCTGAAAAGGTTTGGAAACTGTTATGTACTGAGTTGAATAGGATCCAAAATGCAGCAGTCTGATTGGTCCTAGAACAATAGGATTCAGAATGCAGCAGTCTGATTGGTCCGCAGGAGCCACCCAATCCAGCTCCAGGTGGAAGTGAATCCGCAACCCGATTGGCATACAGGAGTATCCCGGAATTAGCCAATCACGTGGGGCCCATTGTGTAAATAGTGTATATAAAGCAGACGTTTTGGGGAACTGCATTCCTCACGACTATGAGCTGAATAAAGAGCATGAAATTCACACTTGACTCCGAGTATATTTCAGAAATGCTGCTTTAAAACTCTCAGTTGATCTGGCTGAACTAAGCTATAGAAAGGTACAACTTGGAATAGAATATATGCAGAGATATTTACTAGCTGGATAGACAGTTATAGTGGGGAATTGGGGGGGGGGCATTTCCTGGGAATTGCATAGCCAAGAAACAACCAGCTTAGCAACAGCCTTGGCACGGACTCATGATTGAAAAGTAAAAAGGGTGTTTTGGTTTCTTTGGGCTCTTGTTTGTTTACTTCCAATGCACACAACTTGCTCATCCTCTGATGGGCACTGGGTGGCTTAGGAGTAGCGATGATTGGACTTCCCAGAGATCAGTTGTGCCCAGGCCTGAATAATCACATTTTAAGCCTGTGCTGAACTCCACATCCTTTTGTGCCCCACAGGGGTCAAAACACCTCTATTTAAGTGTGCACATCAAAAGGGCCGTCTTACCCATAGGTGCTAGGGGTGCGGGGCACCCGGGCGCCGAGCTCTCAGGGCACCAGGCTGAGAGTCCAGGGCCTGAGAATTGAGTCCGGGGAAGATCCCGCCCTTCGGTCGGGGCACCGTGGGGGGGGGGTGTCTTCTGCTGCGGCCAACTCTGCGCCGGGAGTTTGGGGGTGACCGAACCAGCGAGATGCTGAGGCGGCCGGTCAGCTCCACCCTCCTGCGCTCCTGGGACTGGGCAACCTGGGAGGGGGGCACGCCGGGTGGATCTTTGCACCCCAGCGCCGAATATGCTTAAGACAGCTCTGCACATCAATGAACTTATTAAGAGAAAATATCATGCATTATAGCAGGGAAAACTCCTTTGTAGATATGTGTGGATTATTGAAAATATTTTTAAAATTATGTATAGTAGGAGAAATTCATGCCAAAAAAAATGTATCACAAACCGATGTGGAGAACTGAATGCAAGATTGGAAGAAAATCAGAAACCCAAACTGACAAACTTGCTCATTCCTACTGATTGGCAGTGGCTTTCCAGACAGATGGCCCAGCCAGGCTGGTCTTGTCTGCTCTGACAGGCAGCTGCTCTCCAGGGTTCCAGGCACAGAGAGATCTTCCTCCGCTTACCAAAGTTCCCGTCTTTTAACTGAGGTTGTTAGGGAGCCAGAAATCTTAGGTTCCCCCCCCACTTTCCTGACATTTATTGCTGCTTTTCTGCCCAAAGGAGTCAAAAGCGAAGCATATCATCAAATAAAACAGAAAGTGCCCAAACGAACACAGAAGGGAAAGCATGCATATTGAAATAACAAAATCTGAGCAATGCACAAACACTCACACACGGGCCAGCAAGGGAAGAAAACATCAGTTAAACAGCAGATGAGGAGAAAATAAAAGACATTGGCTTGATGGAAGTGGGCGGTTTTCACTAGACACTGGAATACCCCTAAAGTGGATGGACAGACAGGTCTGGAAAGCGGGGAGGCTTCCAATTCATGGGTGCTGCTACCAACAAGGCCCTTTCCCTGCCAGGGTCCAAGGATGCATTTGCTCGTGGGGAATATTGCATTTGTTTTCCTGATAACAGCGCTAGGACATCTGTTTTCAAATGTTCCTTCCCAGCGCTATATCTCTGGAAAAAGAGGTGCCAGAGCTCACCACGAACTTCTCCCTTGTTCTCTTAGAATGGCAATTGTGCCCACCTGAGAGGTGCCGAGTTCCGGTGAGCACCAGCTGAAAATAAAGAGCCCTGCATGGTGGCTTTCTGCCCCAAACTATGTTGCTTTACTCCTGCAATTTTGCTGGGTTAAAGGGGCTTCACGTGGGAATTTTCCAGAATCAAACAACACCTAAATGAGCGCTAATCATGAGCAATGTTCCATGAGTTTTCCACACTGTTATGTTGTGTGAAAGATCAAACACAATGGGGAAACCACTGGAGATGACCCAGGGGACCCGAGTCCAGCCTGCTCCCTTGAAATAGGAGAATACCAGAGAAGGCAGGCTGGGCTTCCATCCTCAATAAGAGGAGAATAAGAAGAGTTTGGATTTGATATCCCGCTTTATCACTACCCGAAGGAGTCTCAAAGCGGCTAACATTCTCCTTTTCCCTTCCTCCCACAACAAACACTCTGTGAGGTGAGTGGGGCTGAGAGACTTCAGAGAAGTGTGACTAGCCCAAGGTCACCCAGCAGCTGCATGTGGAGGAGCAGAGACGCGAACCCGGTTCCCCAGATTACGAGTCTACTGCTCTTAACCACTACACCACACTGGCTCTCATATAAGGGGATAATACTGACAAGGTGCTTGTAAGGATCACAGAATGACAATGCACAAAAATGCTGTGAACACTGTAAAGCAAATGCCAAGTAACTACTAGAGTTGCTACGATTGGTGATTTTGACTTTGGGAAACAAAAGTAGGCATTCATTGCATCACTAGTTCTTATTGCTTCCTTTCAACCTGATTTTTTAATGCTCCGCTGGCTCAAAATCCAGAGACGCTGTCTCTTTTTTTCCTGCTGAAGCTGTTCTGTCTATGGCACACGAACATGACCTTTGCCTTTAAGCTGTTCAGTCGAGGGATTTGATGTGCCAGCAAAGAGCTGACCCCTGGCCTCTTAACACTGAGCTAGCTCTCTATCTCCTTATACGCGTTGCTCTTCTGCATCATCCCCACTGTGCAAAAAGGCTGCGGTGAGCCTTACCTTTCCGATTCAGAGCAGCTTCTTCCATGCTCCTTTCCTCAGCCATGCGCTTAAGCTGCGCCTCCTGACCTCACTGTGCTTAAGAGGTGTTTGAAGAGTCGCATCTTAAGTGACACTTAAGGCTCCTGCTCAGCGACTGATTTTTTTTTTAAAGAAATGCTGACAGTGTCATCAGCTGAGCAAGGCCACCCACTGACTCTCTCCAGTAGAGAGGCAAAGGGCTTGTTAACCCCTACCTCTCCAGCAACAATGATTTTGACAAAGGCCTCTCATTGTCCTCCAAAGTTTTTAGCAGGAGTGTCTTTGGCCGTTTCACAAGTTGGGGAGGCTCGTTTGACAACAACGAGAAACCAAGACTTCAGTGTCATCGGCCCAGTCCTGTGGAACACCCTGCTCCTTCTGTGCCAACTTTTAAACACCTGCTGCAAGTTTTCCGATTCTGCCAGGCCCATGCAGGCAATTAAGAATACAGTGGTACCTCGGGTTATGAACTTAATTTGTTCTGGAGGTCCGTTCTTAACCTGAAACTGTTCTTAACCTGAAGCACCACTTTAGCTAATGGGGCCTCCCGCTGCTGCTGCGCCGCCAGAGCACGATTTCTGTTCTTATCCTGAAGCAAAGTTCTTAACCTGAAGCGTTATTTCTGGGTTAGCGGAGTATGTAACCTGAAGCGTATGTAACCTGAGGTACCACTGTACATCCTCCACAATGGCCTATTGATGTTTGTTTTTAACTTATGTTTACTACAACAAATAAATAAATAATAATAATAATAATAAATAATATAATAATAATAATAATACCATCTATGGGTTGCCCCAGCCACTCTGGGCAGCTTCCAACAGATATACATATAAACATAATAAAACATCAAACATTAAAGACTTCCCTACACAAGGCTGCCTTCAGGCGTCTTCTAAAAGTTGTAGAATTATTTATCTCCTTGATGGGAGGGCATTCCACAGGACGGGTGCCACTACCAAGAAGGTATTTAACATTTATTATCTTATTGTTTGGTTTTATGCTTTCATATTGCTGCAAAGCACTATGGTGTATTTTTACAATGCAGCAGTATATACATATTTTTTATATAAATAAAGGGGGGAAATATAACAGCCAAGATGCAAGTAAATAGGGGAGTTGGCCACTGTCTCCAATGGAGCAGAGCTGATGGTACTCCTGTATACAGGCAAGGTGATCTTTAACCTCTTGTTCCTCAGCCTGATTAGAGCAACAAAGGTTTAGACAAAGGTCTCCCAGGCATTAGCCAAGACATGAGCAAATTGGAGTGGATGGCTTAGGTGCAACATGGGAGAATCATATAGAATCATAGAGTTTGAAAGGACCTGAGGATTGTCTAGTATAACCCCTTGCAATACAGGAATATGCAGCTGCCCCATACGGGGATCGAACCTGCAACCTTGCAGTTATCAGCACCACGCTCTATCCAACTGAGCTATCCAGCCATGTCTTCCCAATGAAAGCCTCTTTTTCTGGTTCATACTGGGGGAGACGGACTTGGTGCCTTTCGCTTGTGTTTTTGGATCAGGAGGTGCACAAGAGCTGGGAGAAACAATAGGACCCAGACGGTAAGGTAAAGGGACCCCTGGACGGTTAAGTCCAGTCAAAGGTGACTATGGGGTTGTGGTGCTCATCTCGCTTTCAGGCCGAGGGAGCCGGCGTTTGTCCACAGACAGCTTTCCAGGTCATGTGGCCAGCAGGACTAAACCGCTTCTGGCAACGGAACACCGTGATGGAAACCAGAGCACACGGAAATGCCGTTTACCTTCCCGCTGCAGCGGTACCTATTTATCTACTTGCACTGGCGTGCTTTCGAACTGCTAGGTTGGCAGGAGCTGGGACAGAGCAACGGGAGCTCACCCCATCGCGGGGACTCGAACCACTGACCTTCCAATCGGCAAGCCCAAGAGGCTCAGTGGTTTAGACCACAGCGCCACCTGTGTCCCCTCAATCCAGGGGGAATGAATAGGCACACGGGTTGCCTAACAGGGCGGCAACTCCTCCCTTTACAGAGGCCATCCCAGCTTAGGAAAAGGGTCAAGTGAAACCTTCCTAAAGCATTGGTTCTGCTGGCCTCTAATCACAAGTGTGCCCTTTGCCTTGGAATCTTTGAGCATGGCTGCACGATGGTTTGGGAGACGGTGGATGCGCTCATATCATGCCAGCATGCCCGATTCTGGCCATCCGCATGCACACAGAGACTTAAACCCCTTCAGGTCCCGTGGCCACCCGTATGCCAGGCAGGAGCAACAGGGGGAGCTGTCAGAGGGCAGGCATCCCAGAGCAAAAGGTAGAATCTGCCTTTTTTTTAAAAAAAAAAAACCAAACACATTGCACATTCCCAACCATGCACACGTCCCTAAACCAGGAACATAAAATGAACATCACAAGATGTTTCAAGCATGGCTGTCATCTGACTGAAGAAATCTTAGCTGGTTGGGAGACTTAGCTGATTAATAGCTATAAATTTGCATGCGAGAAAAAGGTATGGAATTGCAGGAAGAAGAATGTTTGTTTATAGATGACTAGACATTAAACCCGTTAAATTAACGGGCGCTAGAACATATGTGGTCAAACATTTTTAAAAACAGAGTTTGGGCAATGTTTGTTTATGGTATAGATCACACCAGTGGGTTTAAAAAAAAAAATGTTTGTCCTACAGAATTTCAGAGGCGACTCTGCCTCAATGTTAGTTATAGAAACTTTGTCAGCTCTGCGTCCCTGTTGCCCTAGCAACGTCGGGGACATGCGCAGAGCTGACTGAGCGGCTCTCGCTTATCTCGTTTTTTTTTCTAATAACGCGAGAGCCGCATGACGTAGCCAGCTCTGCGCATAGCGTCCCTGTTGCCCTAGCAACATCGGGAACACGCGCAGAGCTGACCGAGCAGCTCTCGCTTGACATCGCTCGCCCACTTGTAACGGCCGCTGCCACTTAGAAGTAAGTCCACGCGAGTGCACACCCGCCGCGTGCCCGCACACACCCGCCCCTTCAACAATTTTGCCCGGCCGCCCGAAGTCTCTGCGCTCCAAGTCCCAACAGCTGTCCGTGGGGCACATGCGCAGTAGCACAATCCCACGGACACCGGGACTGGACGCAGAGACAGAGGATGCTCAAAAGAGGCATTTTAAATTTGCAGCTTGATTAATCAAGCACATGTTATCAGGCCATCAAAATGTTTTGAAGTAACTAATCTAACATTGATTGATTGATTGATTGATTGATTGAGGTCAGTTGTGGTGTAGTGGTTAGACTGTCCAGATTGGGGCCTGGGAGACCAGGGCTCAAATGCCAGCTCAACCAAGAAGCTCACTGGGCGACCTTGGGCCAGTCACGGCCTCTCTCAGCCGAACCTACCTCGCAGGATTGTTGTGGGGATTAAATGAGGAGCAGGGGGAACAATGCACATCACCTTGAGCTCCTCTGGAGAAAAAGGTGGAAAATAAATGCAATGAATAAGATAAATATTGCAGCTCCCGTTTCAGAACTAGCAGCACCGGCCAAAGGAAAACTGGCGTTAATTTCGACATCCGTTGCATGTGGAGGTACAAAGAGATGGGAAAGGGCTGGGTGAGCGGATTCTGCGAGCTTTAGCAATAAATGCTGGAGAATGATCATCTCCCCCCAGCCATTATGGGGGGGAAAAAATCAGTGTATTCCTCAAACACACACACACACACACACACACACACACACACACACACACACCAGGATCTGCAATGATAAAAGGCTTCTTGTAGCAGCTTTATCAATTGGAGAAGGGTTTCCCAATCTTGGGTCTGTTTTTGTTTTTTTGGACTACAATTCTCATCATCCCTGCTAGCTAGGGATGATGGGAATCCAACGACAGCTGGAGACTGAAGTTTGGGAAATCATGAATTAGAGAATATTTAGCGGCATTCGATTTCCAAAAAGAAGGATATGCTCTCTGCCTCGGTTAACCCTTTATTTCCCTTTTATACTCTATGAGGCTGGTATCCCTTTAAATGGATGTCAAATTGTGCACAGATACTTTTAAGTGGGCCCTTTAGAATGTGCAAAGAATTGGATATCAAGAAAGTACAAATAGCCCTGGTGGAACCGTCCGAAGAACCACCCAGTCCAGCATATTGTTCTCAGCCAGATGACCCAATGGGAAGCCCAAAAGCAAGACCCAAATGCAGCAGCACTCCTACCCAATTGTAGTTCCCAGCAACTGGCATTCAGAGGTATTCTGCCCATGTTCATATTCCGCACCCAACAACCCACCCTACCCCTCTGCAAAAGAGATTTATTACCATGGCTACGTCAGCCTGGAAGATCTGTTTGATGAATTTGTTCCTCGAGGAGTGGACCAGCTGGATGATGTCTCCGTGGAGTGTGTCCCTGTTTTTCTCCAGAAATCCTGTAGTGGAGAAGACAACAGCATGAGCCCAGCATCACTTATACTGCTGTGAGGTTTTTTGGAGGGAGTGGGTGGATCAGTCTGCGTGATGCTCTGAGTCCCTTCCAGTTCTTGGGATCACATCTCTGTGCAGGGTAGAAAGTATGAGGAGCAAGAGTGCCAAACCAGCTCCTATATCCTGGCAATGGTTGTGGCTGACTAGTTAAGCACCACGATTAGCATAATCATGCTGTAGAATGAATGGGAGGGCCTCCTCCCTGCACCCTGTCTATCTGTCAGGTGGACAGAACAAGAGGAGTGTAGCATGTGAGAGCTGAGCTGGAAACAGGCTGGAAACTGGGAGACCAAGAAGCATAGAATCACAGAATTGGGAGGGACCACGAGGGTCATCTAGTCCAACCCCCTGCAATGCGGGAAACTTTCACCCAATGTGGGGTTCGAACCCACAACCCTGAGATTAAGAGTCTCCTGCTCTATCGACTGAGCTAGCATGCTGTGGGATAGCCAGCCTCATATAAGCAATATGCTTAAGTTTAATTAATGCACGAAGGGGTTAATGCCATAGAGTAAGCTGTCCTGCCAGGTTTAGCTAGGTCACTCCTCCTCATCTCGGGAGGAAGGTAATTATTCCCCATCAGTCTGCCTGAGAAGCTCAATGTGTGAGGTCTGAGGTGCTTGCTCCAAGCTCAGACCGCATGGCTCTAACAAGCCTCTCTTCCTATACTAATAATTTAGGAACTTTCACCACTGCAACTAAGCCAAGTTTTACTGTGTGTGCAACAGTTTCCGACTGATGTATGTAAAAGCACATGAATCTGACTTTTGGAGAGTTTGTAAGTAAACCATTTCCAACTTACCGAATGTGTGATCTTTTTCTATGCTGGGGGAAGAGGGAAACTTTGGAAGGAACTTACAAGGGAATATTTTAAAGGTCTAACAGCCTATATTTCCATGCTTTACTTTGCTGCATATTTTGTGATTTTTAATTCTCTGCTGGCATTCTCTCACCAAAGAGCACTTGCCCCAAACCTGAATCTTGGCATCCAGGAAATTCACCTTTTATATGTGTATTTTTCCCCTTCACCACCAACACCTGCTTGATTTGTGCTGGATTCCAGGCTGTGACTAATTGAAAAGCAAGATCTGTTTAGCTGTTAATGCCACGAGCCCTCCAACTTGTGCTCGGGTTGCATATAGGTGTAAATAAAACCACATATCCTAAAAACACCACACTCTCCGCTGACTTTCATTCCAAGGGAGCTGAATCCAGAGTAAGCGCTGGGAGCCCTGGATTCTCTCAAAGCACAGAGATCGGGAGAGCACATTACAATATACTCAAGCCCATTCCATCTCATGATGGGCACAGGGCAAGTTTTCAACTGCTTCCTGATGGGGACTCAGTATCACAAACAGGTCATTCAGATATTGCACACAGGCAGCTGCTGACTCTTGCTCTGGAAGGTAGGACTCGAACCCATGGCTTCAAGTTGCAGGAAAGGAGATTCCGACCAGACATGCAGAAAAACTTTCTGGCAGTAAGAGCTGTTAGGCAGTGGAACAGACCCCCTCAGGAGGTTGTGGAGTCTCCTTCCTTGGAGGTTTTTAAGCAGAGGTTGCATGGCCACCTGTCAGCTGAGATTCCTGCATTGCAGCAGGGTTGGACTAGATGACCCTTGGGTCCCTTCCAACTCTAAGACTCTACGGTTCTATGTCTTTGACGTACCTTTCGTCTCATAGTACACGACTCCAGCGAAGTGGTTGATGCCAAACTGGGTGTCGTAGTTGTTTTTGGGAGGGATGTAGTTGGTGTTGAGCTTATGCTGGGAGTTCAGCTTGTGCAGCATGGTTGTGTCTGTTCCCTATATCAATTAGAACACAATAGGCCACAATCAAGGGTTTGCTGCAGTGGTCCAAAAATGATCAGTTTGATCTGCCAACCTTTCTCTCCACCGAATCCTCCTTGCATCTTGCAATCCTTGCAATCCTCCTAGCATCTCCTTGCTACCTGGATGACTTTCTTTCAAGGGGGCAACGATCAGGGTCTGCATACGCATTTTTTTGTGCGAGCTCGTGGCATGGACTGATTGGACGCAGAGGAAGGGTGGGAAGAATCAGCTGGGGAAGAAGGCTCAGAGCCACTGGGGAGTGGTGGCAGTTCAATGATGAGCGGTCAGAAGGAGAAGACTGGGAGGAGGAGGTGTCAGAAGTTCAATGGGTAACAGGGCTTAGTGAGCAGCTAGAGCCCGTGGCAGAGAGCAGTTCAGAAGCAGAGGCAGAAGTGGAGGGGGGGGTCAAGAAACAGAGATGGGTCTGGTTGGTGAAGAGTCACAGGTGTCTCCCCCTCTTGCTACAACAAGCTCCACTTCCCTCTGGTCTCCCAGGTCCAGGAGAGGCATGAAATGAAAGGAGCAAAGGCGTTCAAACAGCCACAGTCTCTAATTGCTTGTGTGGGGGGAGGGGAACCCTGGAGAGGAGGTAAAGGTAAAGGAACCCCTGGATGGTTAAGTCCAGTCAAAGGCGACTATGGGGTTCCAGCGCTCATCTCGCTTTCAGGCCAAGGGAGCTGGTGTTTGTCCACAGACAGCTTTCCAGGTCATGTGACCAGCATGACTAAACTGCTAGTGGCACAACAGAACACCGTGATGGAAACCAGAGCATACAGAAACGCCATTTACCTTCCTGCCAAAGCGGTACCTATTTATCTACTTGCAATGGTATGCTTTCAAACTGCCAGGTTGGCAGGAGCTGGGACAGAGCAATGGGAGCTCGCCCCATCGTATGGATTCGAACCGCCGACCTTCCGATCGGCAAGCCCAAGAGGCTCAGTGGTTCCGACCACAGCGCCACCCGCTTCCCTGGAGAGGAGGAGACATCGGCGACTGTGGGAAGGGTTCTGTTTAGATGTCATAAAGCAGCTGGACTGGTTGCCATTTAGTTTCCAGGCCCAATTCAAGGTGCTCACATTGGTGCTAAGGTCCCAGATGATTCTGGCCTCAAAGATCTGAAAGACCTCCTCCTTCCTTACGTACAGACCCTCTCGAGTGCTGAAATTCAGCAGAGGGAGTTATTGCAACCAGATCTTTCTTGCAGGTTTCTCACGGACCTGAGTGCAGCAACTGCTGATTTCAGCACTGGTGAGAGGGGTCTGTCGGAAAGAAGGAGGTCTTCCCTCGACCCAACACGCAAGTTCTCAATCCTGACCTTGGGGAATTTGCTCTCCTCGTCAATGAGCGAGATGATGTTCATGGGTTTGATGGCGATCATGTCGAGGGCATCCTGGTTGTCGGTGAACTCAATGTGCTGCCAGTTGATGTTCTCCAGGTTGTATTCCTCCTGCTCCAGCTTGAAGACATGCCGGACGAAGAATTGCTGGAGGTTCTCATTTGCAAAGTTGATGCAGAGCTGCTCAAAACTGGGGGACAGATGACAAGCATCATCAGTGAGGGAAATATAGAAACAGATTATTTTTTTGTAAAAAATAAATAAATAAATTAGCCCAGGAATAATTTGGTAACAGATGCAAGAAAATATATATATATGCCAAGAATTAATGCCCAACGTGATGAATTGAAGGACCCCTTTCTCCCAGATATACCCATGTAGTTAATTCAAACATGTGAAGTCCTCTTCTGGGTGCCCTCACCAGGTCTTCCAGAAGTAGGGCCTTTTCAGTGTTGACACTCCTTATGCCAGCCCTACCATTAGGCAGAGTATGAGTCCTACGTTGAACATCCCTCTTTAAACAAGATCACTTCTATTAGGTACCAGGATTGGACAACCCCACCCCCTGATCAAATCTGAACAAAGGAGAGTGTCAGGCTTCGGGGACTCGACTTCCTCCCCCCCCCCCAATTTGGCCGTAGATAAAGCAGGACAAAGTGAAAAGAGTCGCTTACCATATAAAGAGTCTTTAATGATCACAGCAAAAGAACAAAGCAGCCATTCTCGGAATGAAGGCGCTCCCAATTAAGGTTTCCACCCACTTCCCCCCAGTCACTTCCACGCCTTCCAACCTGATCTCGCAACCACTGTGCTTTTTGTGCAGCCACTTTATCTGCACGACGTGACTGTGGACTGATACGCTGGACACTTTCCAGTGAGAGAGAGAGTCTGTTAGCTCTCTCTCTTCCAGTTCTTCACTTTGCTGTTCACCCCCCAGGGCTTCCCAACTTTTGTCTCCAGAACTATGCCCCTCTGCAAACCACTGTTCCAAATCTATGCTACTTCCCTGTTCCTGGGCAGCTTCAGGATCCTGGTCAGGAGCGGGGGGGGGGGGAGGCTCCCACCATTCCCCATCAGAGCAGTGCTCCTCAGCCTGGTCTCTGACAGAGAGTTACAAAGAGGTTCTCACTGCGACTGAGCCTCACTTTCCCTTCTACATCCTGCCCAGATATGGGCACTGGTAGATGGATGACCCCCCCCCCGGCAGTATCCCTGCACTCTTTTACCATCTACTGCCACCACAGCAGGTTTTTGCTGAACATTTCTCGCTCCTGTACCTGTTCACAGTGAAGTTCTCAAACCCAAAGATATCAAGGAGTCCAATGGATCTCCTCACACTTTTGTGTTCGTGGGAAGGAGGTCTGTAAATGGCAGCATTGATCTTCTCCACAATCCACACGAAAAGCCTTCCGTAGATTCCCTGGAAAGGTTGGAGAAAGGGAAGTGAAGTAAATGCCATTTATTTTATAAGTTAAAGGTAAAGGGAGGTCTAGTTGCGGACGACTCTGGGGTTGCGGCGCTCATCTCGCTTTACTGGCCGAGGGAGCCAGCGTACAGCTTCCGGGTCATGTGGCCAGGCATGACTAAGCCGCTTCTGGCGAACCAGAGCAGCGCACAGAAACGCCGTTTACCTTCCCGCTGGAGCGGTACCTATTTATCTACTTGCACTTTGCGTGCTTTCGAACTGCTAGGTGGCAGGAGCAGGGACCGAACAACGGGAGCTCACCCCGTCGCGGGGATTCGAACCGCCGACCTTCTGATCGGCAAGCCCTAGGCTCAGTGGTTTAACCCACAGCGCCACCCGTTATAGCTTGCCTCAAAAGCTTTGGCTCTTCAACATGCCTCTTGCTTGCCCAGGGATAGGAACTACTCCTAACAATTGGATTCCAGAATTTTACAATGTGCATTTTTTATTTTTATTTTTGCAAACCTGTGCCAAAGGCCTTTGGCCTCGACTCAAGTAAGGATGATATTTGGATCTAGTTTGGCTGCGCTCATGCATACAATTTGGCTGATGCTGCATAACAAAACAGGCCACTGAAAGCTAATTAAGCCGGAACACGTTTGGCATTTCAGTTATCCAGAATATCTGATTGAAGAACATTAAGAGCATCTTATTCCAGCATTTCAGCTATCTAAAGAATGACTGAAGAACTGTAAGAATACTTGTGCTGTGTAGAGGTTTTCAGATTATTGCATGGTACTTCACATGCTGAGGAAATATTATTTTGAGATGCATTAGAGGCGACTGGGACGAAGCGGTGCAAATGGTTGAAATAAATAAATGGAGTAAATATTTCCATTTTATGGCTCTATCTACTTCTGTTATCGTACAGCAGAATTTTTTACACCTGGAGTTCAGTTTTAATTACTTTTATGTTGTCAGCTCCCATTTGCAATGAATTTTGTTGACAAGTTTATGGCCTCGCATCCATTAGATTTCATGTAAAAGGTAAAAGGTCAAGGACCCCTGGACGGTTAAGTCCAGTCAAAGGTGACTATAGGGTTGCGGCACTCATTTCGCTTTCAGGCCGAGGGAGCCGCCGTTTGTCCACAGGCAGCTTTCCGGGTCATGTTGCCAGCATGACTAAACCGCTTCTGGCGCAACGGGACACCGTGACAGATACCAGAGTGCACAGAAACACCGTTTACCTTCCTGCCGCAGTGGTACCTATTTGTCTATTTGCACTGGTGTTCTTTTGAATTGCTAGGTTGGCAGGAGCTGGGACAGAGCAACGGGAGCTCACCCCGTCGCAGGGATTCGAACCACTGACCTTCTAATCAGCAAGCCCAAAAGACTCAGTGGTTTAGACCACAAAGCCACCCTCATCCCTTAGATTTCCTGTAGACAGAAGCTGATGACATAATTCATTTAGGTTTGTTATCCTTGAATTCTTTCATGTCCCTGCATAATTCCAACCTGCTCCAGTGAAACCCACAAACTCGAGTGCTTTGGCGTCTGTCTGTCCCCACAATCAAGCCGTGTGCAAATTTTAGAAAATAAATAAGAGAGAGATGGGAGTGACTTTACCTTTACGAAAGCATCCCTGACATCCAGCGCCTGCTCCATGCTGAGGGGGGTGGAGACGGTCTCCCCCCTTGTGATGATAGTCCGGCTGGTGAGACAGTTCATTAGGTCCTGAGGGTCGACCTGCACGCATTGGAAACAAAAGCCATTCACTTCCCTCTGCAGCTCTGATCTGAGTATCTATCGCCTCACCCCCAACTTCAACAACAAACTCAGGTGGTGAGGACAGGATGCTCTGTAGCTGAAAGGGAACCACTGAGAAACACGGGGGGAGATGTCAGGATGCTCTGGGAGAATCGTAAGATCTGCAGAAGTACAGCATCTACATCTGGGGTTTTCTGGGGCCACTGGCACCTGTTTGGAATTTTGCAAAATGTGTCAAGGGCACCAATCAGAAAGGAGGCGTGTGTAACGAAACGGATCTAAGTTAAGGGATTTTCAGAAGCCCACGGTGTTTTATGAGTTAATGGGCACCCCAGTTTGAGTGGCAGGTATCTCATGGGAGGCGGGACATTCCGCTCTTTAAAAGGAGGGAGCAGCCGTTAGAGAGGGAGGAGTGGTGACTGGAAGAAGGAGGGCGTGGGGCCAGGATAGTGGTGGGTAGGTTAGGATAGGTTGAAGATGTGTATATGATGCTGAAAGAAAGAGTTTACGCTGTAATGAAACTAAGCTTATAAACGATTGCATTACTGAAACCGTTATGTTCTGAAAGAAATAAAGACTTCTTATTGTTGAGCTAAGAAAGTATCGAAAATTATTTGGTCCAGCGAGTTATGTATGCCAGCGAGGAGGTGAACTCATGGGAAAAGACAAAACTGACCTGCAGGGTGATAGTTTGTGTCTTGGAGTTCCCTCAGGAGGGGCTAGCTTGGGCGGGTGAACTCTTGGGGAACTCAGGAGGACAAAACTGACCTGCAGGTGATAGTTTGTGTCTTGGAGTTCCCTCAGGAGGGGCTAGCGGGCGGAAACCCTGGTATTGCCACAGAGTTGCTAAGAGGGCTTAGCTAACTGATATAGTGAGGGATCTAATGAAAGAGAGACCCCGAACTGTAGGCAAAGAAGAGTTTAACCCCTGAAGCCCAGAGCAGAGGATATAACCGGCCACGGCCGCTGGACAGGAAAACTCCCGTTACTAAGAGATTCCCAGATTATAAATAAAAGGGGATTGACATCACAGACGGACCTCAGAGGGACAGGTGGGGTGGATTGAAATTTGACCCAGAACACCTGATTAGAAATTCACTTAGTAACAAGGGGAGAGTGTGAAGTGGAGGTTCGTCGCAGCGTGGCACGACACAAAATGCCTCATAACGGTGGTATCGCATAACACAACATGGCTATTGTGGTGCCACTGCACAATCTACACTGGTCGCTGTGTGGGCGGGGCATAACACAACATGGCTGCAATGTTCAAAAGAGAAGAAACTGAGACAGGACCACAAAATGGCGCATGCATCCAGGGTTTGGTTTTTCCCAGGCAGAATGTACCGGAACTCAGTTTGGGCACCTCTCAGGTGGGTGCCGTTGCCATTATAAGAGAACAAGGGGGGCGTTTGAAGTGTAGGTGGGTTCCCATGAGGCAAGACACAGTGATAACAGCAAGAACCTTTACAGTGGTACCTCGGGTTACAAACGCTTTGGGTTACAAACTCCGCTAACCCGGAAGTAGCACCTCGGGTTACAAACTTTGCCCCAGGATGAGAACAGAAATTGCGCACCGGCCACGAGGTAGCAGTGGGAGGCCCCATGAGCGAAAGCGCACCTCAGGTTAAGAACGGTTTTGGGTTAAGAACGGACCTCCGGAACGAATTAAGTTCATAACCCGAGGTGCCACTGTATTGAACTAACCGAACTCGACAACAGGGGCAAAGCAACTGCTTATATACATTTCTGAAGGCCTGGGCCACTCCCACTCCCAACGTGATTGGCTGTCTAAACTTCCAAGCTGCGAATCATGACTCAGAGTTTAAGGGCCAATGGCAGAGGCCCAAATCCTGAAATGTTCTGTGATTGGATATCATGTATCAAATCAGAACACAGGGGCTCAGAATCCTTAGTCCAGACTCAAGCTCAGGCAAACACAGACCACTGAATACATAACAGCATTTGTGGTGAGTTCTGGCAATCTCTATATTGAGAAAAACATGTCCGTCCCCCCCATCACCTACCCAAAAAATTCAGGGTGTGAATCGCAGCAGGATCCAGCGACCTCAATTTCATTTCACTTAAGCTCAGGGTGATTTTCTTTGCCGAGCACCATCGCTACTGTTCTCTCTCCCCCCCCCCCAAAAAAACCAACAACAACAACAAGCAAGCCAGACAAGGAAGGGAGATGTTCAGCTCACCTCTAGTAACGAAGCCGCGGTGATCAGCGATGCAGAGTGAACCACCTCGCAGGCATCCAAGTTGTCGTAGGTCCGAGCTGTGTGGGACATAATCCGAGAAAAGATGGTTGCAAAAACGGTTGATACAGGAGCGCACCTTCTTATGGGTCACGTCTAATGTAGCGCTCATTTAAAGTCAACTAGCGGCACGCTCGTTTCACTGGCAGAACATTGCGCCTTGCCAAAGATTGTGGTGCATCAAGCTGTTTCACAACAAGAACCTGCTGGCACAACTGTTGGATTCCTTTGTTTACCGGCCTTTAAACCCTGCTATTCATTAGTAAAAGGGCTCTCACACTATTGGGGAGAAAACATTGGATACAGCCCTATGTAGCTGTAATTTTTTGTGTATGTGGGATGTATCATTCACTGAAGCAGTCGAATTCAACATTTTCTGTTTCCTAGAGTGGACGCACAGGGGAATGTTGCTCCAGACTTCCTGTCATACCTGCTCTGGAGCATCCTCCCCCTGTGTGTGACCAGGTAGATGGGCGGGACCCTAGCAGACCCTATAAAAGGGCTAGTCACACAGCGGTCTTCCTCTTTTTGCCTTTTTTTGCTCTTTTGCTCTCTGCTGGCTCTTAGCCAGCAGCACATGGCTCATCCTTACAGAGGATGGAAGCCACAAGGTAGAAAGTCTTGGCTCAGACTTATTTTCTCTACAAATGTACCTGTAACTACAAGATAAAGTCTGCTCAATACTGTGAACAGAATGTAAGTAAGCTTTATCATTGCTTTTAAACAAGACTGTTGTGTCATTATTGTTTTTAAGAGGGAATTAAGGGGAAAATTTGCAAGCCAGACTGGATTGCTCAATTTATATGATTCTAACGAATCCATCAACTTGCTTCCAACAATGCACATGGGAATGTGCTCTGCTACCAACAATGCACATGGGAATGTGCTCTGCGTGAGTGAGGAAGAATAATATTGAATCAATATATCCTCTCCTGCTATCCACAGCATTCCCACAGTATGAATGTGTGTTGTGGAGCATTCCACCCTCTCATTCCCCTCACACCTGCATGGACTTATCACCTCACTGAGAACCAAACCAAAGGTTAAGAACGACCTCAAAACAGCACACTTGGTTCCTAAAGCTAGGCCATCCCACCATTCGCCAAGGCTCGTTTTGCCACATAGGCATTCCTCACACCTTCTGCATACAGAATTCGCAGCGAGTACTGCCTAGGCCAGGGTCCCCCAAACTCGGCCCTCCAGATGTTTTGGGACTACAACTCCCATCATCCCTAGCTAACGGGACCAGTGGTCAGGGATGATGGGAATTGTAGTCCCAAAACATTTGGGGATGCCTGGTCAAGGCGATCATTATTTCACACACACCAGCCTCCATGATGCATCGCACAAATATAGCCATGTGGTCTCCAAGCAGTGAGAAGCACCAAGGGTGGGTCTACTTGGATTCAAGGTTCCTTTAGAGCAGAGATCATTGAGGATTTGTGCCATTTTGCAATATCCAGTTCATTTGTGAATATACACGGAGAATATAGATGGGGGGAAAGGGCATTCATGCCCTATTCAGGGACGTCCAACTCCCAATAGACTGTGATCTACTCACAGTATAAAAAGACTGGCAGTGATGTACCCAAGGTTGTTGAGCTTTTTTGTAGGAAGCCAAAGTTGTGGAGCTTTTTTTAGGAGAGGCAAAGTTGGGTTGTTGTTTGCTTTTTTTGTAAGGAGATCACTGAGGGGGCAGAGATTGGCCAGGATCTACCAGGAACATCCCATGATCTACCTGTTGGACATGCCTGCCCTATATCATGTGAGAGAGGATCTATCAGGTACCATATTTTTTGCTTCATAAGACGCACTTTTTTCCTCCTAAAAATTAAGGGGAAATATCTGTGCGTCTTATGGAGCGAATGGTGGTCCCTGGAGCCGAATTGCCCAGGGGCCAAAAGCAGATAGTGCTTTTTATTTTACAAAGAGAAAAAGGGGTGTTGAAAGGACCCCGCTCAGCAAGAGATCGGGAGAGAGATAAGAGTCCCGGCTCCCTTTCAGCCCCGCCCTCCATTGTTGAATGTGCTGCAGAGGGAGGTTGTTTGTTTCCCCAGCGACATGTGACTGGCTGATTAGATTATCTGTCTGGAAACTGTAGAAATGGCTCCCTTTCCTTCAGAAGCTGCAGAAATGTGAGTTGCTATTCTCCCTTTGCAAAAAAGCTACAAAACTTTTAGCTGATCCTCAAAAAAACCAAACAAAAAAACCAGGGCTTTTCCCTTTGCAAAAAAGCTACAAAACTTTTAGCTGATCCTCAAAAAAACCAGGGCTTTTCCCTTTGCAAAAAAAGCTGCAAAACTTTTAGCTGATCCTCAAAAAACCAGGGCTTTTCCCTTTGCAAAAAAAGCTGCAAAACTTTTAGCTGATCCTCAAAAAAAGGGCTTTTAGAGGAGGAAAACCAGAAAAATATTTTTTTTCTTGTTTCCTCCTCTAAAAACGAGGTGCGCCCTATGGAGCGAAAAATATGGTATTCACTGGCATGCAACTAGCCTGACAAAAGGTTTGGCAACCCGCCAGCTGCAACAATATTAAATTTAACTGTCTCTCCAGGGAAATCCAATTTGCCGCCATTATCCAACTATTTGCCGGGCATACTACCTTCATACCGCAAGTTCCCCATATGCAAGATGGCGGCCAGGAGCTTGGAGATCTCCCAGTTCTCCGTGTCGGTGAACATGAGGACTTTCATTGCCGCTCGGATGTTTGAGTACTCTTTGCTGTCGTCTCGGCCGTCGCAGGTAATGCAGTTGCCCTAATGAGGATGAGATGGTTCAATGAGCCGTCAACGAGCTGCAGAAGTTCTTGTGGCTGGCGGCGCACAGTTTTGGAAACCTGTAGCTCAGGGCTTTAATCGGCTCATTATTATTATTATCTTGCAAGGACAAAAATAAGTGCATCTCATCTTGAAGGCCCTTCAAAGAGGCGGCAATATGAAAAAGTAAAGCATGGGAACTAAAAACAGCAAGCAGAAACAACCAATCAACAGCAACTCATGACCAAGGGCTACTAGGTGTTTAATGCAGCTGGGATTTCCACAACAAGTTCTTGCCACAAAAATAGTGCATTATCGGTGGATTTTTTAGGCCTTACTGGTTGGCTCTATCTACTTCTGTTATTTTACAGCAGAATTTTTACACCTGGAGTTCAGTTTTAATGATTTTATATTGTCTCTACTTGTCAGCTTCCATTTTTACGCAATGAATTTTGTTGACAAGTTTATGGCCTCACATCCATTAGATTTCATGTAAAAGGTAAAAGGTCAAGGACCCCTGGACGGTTAAGTCCAGTCAAAGGTGACTATAGG
Source organism: Lacerta viridis (assembly GCA_900245905.1). NCBI lineage: Eukaryota > Metazoa > Chordata > Lepidosauria > Squamata > Lacertidae > Lacerta > Lacerta viridis. The sequence goes on along the minus strand of OFHU01000185.1, from coordinate 21,417 downwards.
GTTGCAGCGCTCATCTCGCTTTCAGGCCGAGGGAGCCGGCGTTTGTCCACAGACAGCTTTCCAGGTCATGTGGCCAGCAGGACTAAACAGTTGTGGCACAACGGAACACCGTGATGGAAACCAGAGCACACAGAAACACTGTTTACCTTCTCGCCGCAGTGGTACCTATTTATCTATTTGCACTGGTGTGCTTTCAAACTGCTAGGTTGGCAGGAGCTGGGACAGAGCAACGGGAGCTCACCCCGTCGCAGGGATTCGAACCGCCGACCTTCCAATCGGCAAGCCCAAGAGGCTCAGTGGTTTAGACCACAAAGCCACCCTCATCCCTTAGATTTCATGTAGACAGAAGCTGAATTCATTTAGGTTTGTTATCCTTGAATTCTTTCATGTCCCTGCATAATTCTGCTCCAGTGAGACCCACAAACTCGAGTGTTTTGTAAACCGCTTTGACGTCTGTCTGCCCCCACAATCAAGCGGTGTGCAAATTTTAGAAAAAAAATAAGAGAGTTAACATGCTTGCAATGGGGAAGTTCTGCAAGGCTTCCCCATTGCAAGCATATTAGTGCTGTCTGGAGGGGTTAGAACACCTGTTAAGAATGGAGCCAAAGAACCACTAAAAACCAAGGAGAATATTAAAACAGCAGAAACATAAAGAGGACTGATTTTGGAAATGTGGTTTTTTTTGGGGGGGGGGGAGAAAAGTCTTCGGCAAACGTCACGATGCTGGGCGCACTTCTGAGCATGCACAGAGTAACCATAGGAAGTTCCCTGCATGTAGAGATCTAGAACGGCATGCCAGGAAGAAGCAATCTAGCCTAACCTCCCTTCCCTGACATGCTAGGTTTCTAAGTGCAGGTATTTTCTTTTCTTGATATGGAGAAGTTTTCCATTGCGTGAGCTCTTGGCTGCAGTTTGAAATGTCACAGTCCATGGACGGAGGCTTACCACCTCAGTGAAAACTGGGCTTTGGATACCAGTGAAAACCCACCCCCCTTAATCTTAAAATGGCTTTGCCCTCACCATCGAGAGGTAGTTATAATCGCCCGCTTTCCTAAGTCCAAGCAGCTTCTTCTGTTCTGGCGTCATTCCTTTCAGCATGCAGTAAAAGACGTGGTAATTTCTCTCATCCTGGGCCTGGAAGAGAAACAGAGGGAGAAGCAAATCTCAATAATAATAATAATAATAATAATAATAATAATAATAATAATAATAATTCATTTATACCCTGCCCATCTGGCTGGGTTGCCCAAGCCACTCTGCGTGGCTTCCAAGAAATAAAAACATAATAAAACATCAAACATTAATAGTTAATTAATTAATTAATTAATAATCTGATCCAATAGAAAAGTCACAATAACTTTAAAATAAACCACTTATATCAAACAAAGCAACATTCAACAATCCATCAGAATCTAAGAGTAAACGGTAAAATTAAACATCAGCAAATAATAATTAAACAGGCCACATCAGCCTTGAGTTCCATGTCACTTGCGAATTTACAAATTATTGTATGTGTTAATGCGAATCGAAGTTAAGTTATTGTAGCTGTGGTATAAGGGATTTTATCAAGAGTGGGTTGTATTTGGTTTGCGCAATAGTCTGGAGGCAGAATTAAAGGGAATCAGACCTTGAAGTACAGCATGTAGGAAGCCACACAAAATTTATAACTGGCTATGTAATTGATTTGATTTGGAATTGGTATTGCTATTTGGTGTGAACATAATATGGCACATAATGGGATTTTTGTAACTGAAAATTAATAAAATTATTTAACCAAGTCAGATTCAATGTAGCTTCACAACAACCCTGCGAGTGGGCCTAGCACCAAACTTTCCTAGTCTCCCAGGACCTAGTCTGACCCTCTAACTATGACGTCACACTGGCTCTCCTTCACCCTGCCTCCTCTTAATAGTCTTGCGTCCTGGCTAAACAGGGACATGGGTGGTGCTGTGGTCTAAACCAGTGTTTTTCAACCTTTTTTGGGCAAAGGCACACTTGTTTCATGAAAAAAATCACGAGGCACACCACCATTAGAAAATGTTAAAAAATTTAACTCTGTGCCTATATTGACTATATATAAAGTAATTCTCTTGAATTTTTCAATTTTTCCCACGGCACACCAGGCAACATCTCGCGGCACACTAGTGTGCCACGGAACAGTGGTTGAAAAACACTGGTCTAAACCACTGAGCCTCTTGGGCTTGCCGATCAGAAGGTTGGTGGTTTGAATCCCATGACGGGGTGAGCTCCCGTTGTTCTGTCCCAGCTCCTGCCAACCTAGCAGTGTGAAAGCACACCAGTGCAAGTAGATAAATAGGTACCACTCGGCGGGAGGGTAAACGGCATTTCTGTGCGTTCTGGTTTCCATCACGGTGTCCCGTTGCACCAGAAGCAGTTTAGTCCTGCTGGCCACATGACCCGGAAAGCTGTCTGTGGATGACAAACACCGGCTCTCTCGGCCTGAAAGCGAGATGAGCGCCGCAACCCCATGGTCGCCTTTGACTGGGCTTAACTGTCCAGGGGTCCTTTGCCTTTATCTTTTACCTGGCTAAACATATCAACCTCTTTCCTACGTTTCTGAGATGACTACGTTCCCAGATGTGATGAGCATAAGCTTGCCTTGCTGGGCATTATGTACAGTAAGACAGCCATCTGGGCCTAAACAGCCGGGGGGTGACATCATGCTATGGGTTCCATCCTGAACCCAATGAAAGCTTCAGAAGGACAAAGGGCGAGTCATACACGTGGAGGACGAACGCCTAAACCTCTGCCACCCAAAGACCCTCACCTGTCGGCAGACACGAGACTTCTCCAGCAGGTACTGCTCAATCTTCGCTCCTTCGATAGCACCCCGTTTATTGAAATGGATGTCGATGTATTTACCAAAGCGGCTGGAGTTGTCATTGCGAATCGTCTTTGCATTCCCAAAAGCTACAGGAGACAAAAAGAAAGGGGGGGGGCGGAAACAGTAGCGTCCCCAAGAGTTCTCTCCAACCTTTTCACAATTGGTTTTTAGTAGGGCTGTTGCCCAGCTGAAGAAACCTTAACACTGTTGTGAATTTAGGGGTGGGGGTAGTAGGCTGTATGCCTGAGTCCTTTCCAATTCCTGGATCTGGAAGGGATTCAACTGCTGAATTTACGAGACAAGGGTCGTAATAATCCGCAAAGTACGGGCTGTTAAGGTAACAAAGGAAGTGGCTCTGTGCCAGAAGGGAAATGGGATGGGGCCTCCTCCCCCAACTGTGGGGTAGATAGAAAGACAAAAACCAGAGCTGGAGGTCTCAGCTAGAAGCTAGAACCAGGCAGCAGGCTGGGAAGCTGGGAGACAGAACCATGCCCGATTTCGGTTTGAAGCCAAGGCTGCGGCAATGGAAGACGCGAGGCCCTCATAGGGTGGCAATGCTGTGAGCCCCTCCATCGTAGGCTCAGGTTGTATATATGTGTAAATAAACAGGGGCGTAGCAAGGGGGGGCATAGGGGCCGGACCGCCCCATGTTCCATAATGGAGGGGGTGACAAATTATCAAGGAACAATTACTGCCCTACTAGGGCGGTTCATAAAAAAACTTTTTTTTAAAAATGCCTGCTCCAAAGGTCTTATCTTACTATACTAGGGATTATATAGCTATATATGAAATTTCATGCATATCGGTTAATATCTTGACCCTCCTCCACCAAAATAGCTGTTCACTTGGCTGTTTTCCTATGTCGTGAAGGCTGAAATTTCAGTTCACTTACTGTTCCCAACCCTAACCCTGTGGAAAGCCATCTAATTAGACTTTAATTTGATTTTGAGATGTTTTTAGGAGGTAATTTAATTATTGTTTGATTTTATACCAATGTTATGTATCTGATGTTAGCCACCCTGAGCCCGACTTTGGCTGGGGAGGGCGGGATATAAATAAAAGTTTTTTATTATTATTACTTGTTATTATTCCTTTGTAAGAAAATATGAAATAACGTAAAACCATTTTTGCGGGGGGGGGAATCAATGGGGGGGGGTTGACAAGAAATTTTCCGCACCGGGTACCACCTAACCTTCCTGCGCCTCTGGAGATAAACTCTATATCTTAAATATACCACAGCCTCCAATGCCCCTCATTCCATAGAAACTGAACCCTGGGAAAGCTCCTGGAACCCCTGGCATCTTGCAGCGCCCGGTGTTTGGGGTGTCAACAGTACATTACAAAGAAGCATCCCTCTCCGCGTTTACGAAACTTGCCTTCTAGGATGGGGTTGGCTTCCAGCACTTGCTGTTCGATCCAAGAGTGCTGCCCGCTGATCGCAGCCAGGAACTGCAGGATCAACTTGGTGCTTTCTGTCTTCCCTGCGCCCGACTCGCCGCTGCGACAACAACAAAATTGGGTGTAACCATACAGCCAAATCTCGTCAAGATGGACAGCAAAGCTTCCGTGCCCACAATTTCCTCTCTTCTGTGGTTCTCCATGATCCCAGACCAGTGTCAGATTTACGTATAAGCTAAACAAGCTACAGCTTAGGGCCCCACTCTCATAGAATCCTAGAGTTGGAAGAGACCACAAGGGCCATCCAGTCCAACCCCCTGCCAAGCAGGAAACACCATCAAAGCATTCCTGACAGATGGCTGTCAAGCCTCCGCTTAAAGACCTCCAAAGAAGGAGACTCCACCACACTCCTTGGCAGCAAATTCCACTGTCGAACAGCTCTTACTGTCAGGAAGTTCTTCCTAATGTTTAGGTGGAATCTTCTTTCTTGTAGTTTGAATCCATTGCCCCGTGTCCGCTTCTCTGGCCCCCCCCAAAATTAAAGGAACCCCTGAATGTACATTTCCAAAATATAAGATAAAAAACAAAAAAAAAACCTACATACAGCAACAGTGTTTTGTGTTGTGTAGGCTCCTATGATGTAAGTCATGGGCCCCGCCTGCTAGCCTGCTCCCTAAAATATCACTGGTTTGCTCCTTTCTATATATAGGGTGCCTACATTCTGCATGGACTGGCTTTTGATACCTATTAGGTCCATAGATTACCATATAGCATATAAAAAAATAAAAAAAATTCCTTCCAGTAGCACCTTAGAGACCAACTAAGTTTGTTCTTGGTATGAGCTTTCGTGTGCATGCACACTTCTTCAGATTCTTCAGGTATCTGAAGAAGAAGTGTGCATGCACACGAAAGCTCATACCAAGAACAAACTTAGTTGGTCTCTAAGGTGCTACTGGAAGGATTTTTTTTTTATTTTTTTTTTGTTTTGACTATGGCAGACCAACACGGCTACCTACCTGTAACCATATAGCATATATTCAACACAAAAACAGCGACAATTTGTTGTTGACAAAGGACAGCTGGACATATAAAGGGCCCCATTACCTTCAGTAGCTTAGGGCCTCATCAAACCTAAATCCGGCCCTGTCCCAGACACAGGGAGGTGTCAAATACAGCTAGGAGCCACGGGGGAATTTAGTGTGAGCCTTCAGACTGGAACCCCAAAGGGAATTTTCTCACGAAACAGCTCCTTGCTTTGCCAGGACCAAGAGTCTGTTGCCAAAATCCCCAGTAAGTTTCTCCGCTAGCAAAGCTGGGAGAAAAGACCCTTGGCCTTGGCATCAGTCCTGGGTAAAGTGGACCAGTGGCTCAAAATTATAAGAAGCCACAGCTGCTAGAGATGGAGTCCTTGACAGCCACGTACCTGTGAAATTCACCTACCCACCTTATAATACAACACTGATCTTTGTTGTTCCTCTGCATGTTGAAGTAGCAGTTGTCTGCGATGGCGAAAATGTGCGGCGGCATCTCTCCAATCTTTTTGTTGGTGTAGAGGCGGATCTGTTCCGGTGAGTAGATTGGAAGCAGCTGGTAAGGGTTCACAGCCACCAATATTGAGCCGGTGTAGGTCTGGAGAGAGGAAAAGAGTTGTTCACACGAGGATAAAAACATAAGAACAGCTGCGTTGGATAGGGGTGGATGAATCGGTCAATTTCAGTTTCTCTCTACTTCTCTGTTTTTTCAGCCATTAGATGAAATCCCAAGATTTCTGCAGCAGTTTGCATTTTAAAAAAAAGCCCTCATGTGCCTGCATATTTATGTATGTGATTTAGCATTCACACACACACACTTTTGCAAGCAAGTTTCCCTAATAAAATGCATTTTATGTCTTCTTGTCGTTGATAATATGCAGTTTTATGCACGCTTTCTTCTAATATTCTTAATTTATCCAGTGGCATGGAAATAAAATAACCTAACGAATGTCCGCTTTTTCATACACATCCTTTGGTTGCCTCAGTGTGCCCTAAATTACTGGAAGGAGTAAATGGATCTTCACAGAAAACCAAACCTGTTACTATTGTTTATAAATGCTTATTGGGAGCATGTAAATAGAAGTTCAAGGACTTGAAATAGTCCGGGGAATTAGAATATGTTCTACAACCTAAACAATGGAAAATTGCTTTGGAATCCATACGAAATGTTTCTTGAGATTTAACACTGAGATTGAGTCAACAGAAAATTGCTATTTTGAGTATACTGGACTCCACAATGACTTTGCAGGAAGGCATTGTCTAACCCCTATATCTATATCTATATATCTATATCTGGAGGTAAAGGTTTTAACCTTTAAAGCCCTATGCGGCCTAGGAGCCTCGTACTTATGGGACCGCCTCTCCTGCTATATCCTGCAGAGGACCTTAAGGTCCATGAATAAGGTCCCAGGCCCTAAGGAAGCCAGACTATCCTCCACCAGGGCCAGGGCCTTTTCAGTGACGGCTCCGACCTGGTGGAATGCTCTGTCCCACGAGACTAGGGCCCTGCAGGACTTGATCTCCTTCCGCAGGGCCTGTAAGACAGAGCTATTCTGCCTGGCCTTCAATTTGAAATTAGCCTGATCCCCTATTCCCTTCCCTTTTTCTATGAAGAAACGCTTCTGGGACCCCACATTTAAACTCTTCCCTGGTCTCCTTGCCGGCCCTAACAGGACTAACTTGGCCAGTTAGCCCTGGCGGTGCTACATTTATGTTGTACTTTATGCTGTTTTTAAGCTGTTTTTTTAAAAGTCGTTTCTAATTAATGTTGTGTATTTGTTGTTGCAAAAAAAAGAAGAAGATACCCCTGTGTTGCAAACGGCAAGCAGAATATGGAAAAAGGCAACACGTGGACCAAGTAATGTAGGGCGAAATGTTTCTATATATTGTCAAATAATATTCAGCGAAGACAGCATTCCGGATAAGTACACTGTTTCGGTGTAATCTTCTTCAGTTCATAACTGAATATACATGCTCCTTGCGTGGAGTAGTGGTCATGACCATATGTAACCACTACGCAAGGAGCATGTATATTAAGTTATGAACTGAAGAAGATATACCGAAATAGTGTACTTATCCGGAATGCTGTCTTCGCTGAATATTATTTGAAAATATATAGAAACATTTTGCCCTACATTATTTGGTCCACGTGTTGCCTTTTTTCATATTTTTTTGTATATTTGTTGTTAGCTGCCCTGAGCCCGGTTTTTAAATCGGGAAGGGCGGGGTATAAATAAATTTATTATTATTATTATTATTATTACTATTATATGCTGGAAATTCCTGGCTGAGACACATGATATGAGCGCATTAGTGAGGAGCAGAGGCCCCTCCGATTTTCTATGGTTAGCGTAAGGAACGAAACAACAAAATGACATCATTATTCAGTGCCATTGTTTCTATGCATGCAAAAAAAAATGGTGCCGTGCACAGGCAGTTAGGCAAAGCTTTTGGTGATGCTCATTTCACTGTTTAGACACAGTCCACTGCCAATTCCATGTTGTTAGCAAAGCCGCGCAGCAAGCCAATGGAGGATGAGGTTTTAAACAAATGAGTTTATAAAGCAAATGCAGACAGATGGAAGAGCTCCACAGTGCTTAGTATCAATGAATGACCAAGCAGGTCACAATGAGATGACAAGGCTTTCTTTCTTTTCTTTTTTGGCGTGCGTGAAAATGGGATGGTTCAGCAGTTGGTTAGACTTACCCTCCCGCCGCAGTTGGTCTAAAATTTGAAAAGCAAAGGCAGAGGGGGGGAAACATGTTCTCTGTTATCAGCAGGTCACAAAACTCTTTGTCAAAGTCAAAGACATCCGAGGAAAGGAGGAAGGGGAGGGAAGAGGAAAAGGATGCCCTACACTGTCCCATGGCTGAGCATATAATTTTCTAAGAGGCATAAACCACAAAATGAAACATACGGAGGAGGGATCTATGAAGAGACACCATTGGGATGGTAACCTGCCCCCAACAACCTCATTTGGGGCATGAGTTTCACTGGCATGACCCGCCAGCTGCCAGGATCGCAAGTGGGCAAAGAATCAGGGGACATGGAGATGCCATCTTAGGTCAATGCCGTATCCAGGGAACTGGAAGAATATGGTGTCTAATGAGGTGCTGCACCTAACCATTTAAATTTATTATTATTATTAAAAATCTATAAATACAGTGCTTTCAAATAATAATGCAGTTTGCTGGGAATAGGATTTATGCAAATATTAGACTTGATACACCCTTTTTTTCCGGCTTGGTAAATTACAAATAAACTTTCGGTTGGAAGAGGAAGGCCTTCAGCAGACGCCAAAAAAGACAACAGAGCTAGTGCCTGCCTAATATTCATGGGGAGGAGAGTTCCAAAGGACAGGTTCCCAGCTCCGATACTGTGCTGAATAGGCTTCATGATAAGATGATAAGATGGTCTCCATTGGAATCCTTTGCTTGCAGAGCACAGTGGTCGGTTGGGTAAATAAGGACAGAGTCAATCTTTTAGGGACCCCGGTCTCAGGCTGTGTAAAGGTAAGGTAGGTAGCTAAAACCCTGGACGGTTAAGTCCAGTCTAATGTGACTATGGGGTTGCAGCGCTCATCTCGTTTTCAGGCCGAGGGAGCCAGCGTTCGTCCGCAGACAGCTTTGTGGGTCATGTGGCCAGCAGGACTAAACCGCTTCTGGGGCAACGGGACACCGTGACAGAAAACAGAGCGCACAAATACGCCATTTACCTTCCCGCCGCAGCGGTACCTATTTATCTGCTTGCAGTGGCATGCTTTCAAACTGCAAGGTTGGCAGGAGCTGGGACAGAGCAACGGGAGCTCACCTCGGCTGCCACGCAGATTCGAACTGCCGAACTTCTGATCGGCAAGCCTAAGAGACTCAGCGGTTTAGACCACAGCGCCACCCGCGTCCAGTGACACAGGTCCCCAGGCTGTGTAGGGCTGCATTCGCCATAAACAGCCCCTTAAACTTAACCCAAGAGCTGATTTGCTGCCATTGCGAGGCCTGTTGATGTTTGGCAATTGCTGGTGCAACAGTGCCCGATAGATTTACCCCTGAATCAAACATCCTTCTGGACAGCTCCGCTCCTTTGAGAGACACAGCTGGACGAGTTGTCCATTGGGACTTGCTGCTTAAGAAGGCCGGAGCGTATGGGTCTTGGGGGGGGTGTGGGGGGGTGCGATTCAGTAAGAACCATCAAGGAGCCTAGGGTTGCTAATCTGATGAAAAATTCATTGCTGCTTCAGGGTTAACCTCCTACGGAGAGACAGATACCCAGGGCAGTGTTTCATGCACGTAATGAAAAGTTAATGCACTGCGCGGAGGCCGGAGTGCTCAGATGCCTGTGGTCACACCAAGATGTGGCTCCCTGTCTTCCTCCTCCTCCACCACCCTACACACAAATGCAAATTTAAATTCCAAGCAGAGACAGGAGTCAGCAGTGGAAGAGCATGGGGTTGTTTCTCACGCATGCAGGATCCGTTGTGGTAGGGTATGGGGAGAGAGGAAGGCTCTCTCACTCTCCCACCCCGGCCATGTGCTCTCAGCACATGGCCACCACCCTGGCTGCTTCCCCAAAGGCAGGCCCATGTCTGTAAGCAGAGGTCAGCTGGCCAGCTGTCACAGATGCTTCGGTTGAGATTTCTGCATTGCAAGGGGCTGGAATGCAGATGACCCTTGGTGTCCCTTCCAACTCTACGATTCTGTGGCTCCCTGAGAGCAGCGCCCTCACCCTTTAGATCCTACACTGAGCCAATTTTATCCTACCGTACAAGACTGTTGTACGGATTTCCATGATCATGTAAAGCGCTGAGTGGGCCTATTGGTCTATGGAATATGCACAGTCCATCTTAAATGGGGACACTGCTTTTTTAAAGGTTGGCCCATGCACATTAGGGCCTTGCTTCCCCAAAGGCAGGCCTTGTCTGGCAGAGATGTATCACAGATCACTTCGGTTGTAGCATTGCAGTCCGCTGGAATAATGACCCATGTCCCTTCCAACTCTACGATTCTGATGGCTCCCACATTTCCTGATCCTACACTTCCTTTTATCCTACCGAGTGGACTGTTGTACGGATTCATCCATGCAGGGGACTGAGTATGTTGCTATGGAATATGCAGCCATCTTAAGGAGGACTTTTTTTAAAGGTTGCCCCATGTTGTCCTTATATGTGGGATGTATCATCACTGTAGCAGTCAAATGAACATTTCCTGTTTCCTAGAGTGGACATGCAGGGGAATGTTGCTCCAGCCAGGAGGACTTCCTGTCATACCTGCTCTGGAGCAACCTCCCCCTGGTGACCCGGTAGATGGGTGTGACCCTAGCAACTGAATTCCCTATACGAAAACAAAGGCTAGTCACGCAGGGGCCATGGAGCTTCGCACATGTTGGGGCTATCAAAATAAACTCTCCAGAGTCCTAGATTTGATTCAGTTTTGCTCTCTGCTGGCTCTCTAGCCACTTTGCAGCACAGTGGCTCATCCTTAAATAGGAAATGGAAGCCACAAGGTAGAAAATCTGAGGCTTAGCTCGGACTCCTTTTCTCTACAAACGTAAAGATAAAGCCTGCCTTCAGTATACTACTGAGGACTGAATGTAAGTAAACTTTACTCTTACTTTCAATCAGGATTGTTGTGTTATTATTATTGTAAGAGGGAAATAAAAGGGGAAACTTACCAGGAACAAGCCAGACTGGACAAGCCAGACTGCATTGCTTAACTTAAATGATTCTAATGAATCCTTCAACTTGCTTCCAGCAATGCGCAAGGGAATGTGCTCTGCTGCTTGCTCACTAACGTGGGTGAGGAAGGATAATACTGAATCTCCATAGAATAACTGGCCTGTAAAATAATACTGGCATATTTATAAAGAAAAGTGTTAGCCTCTGTTACTTCATGTCCTCTAGGAAACCAAAACAACAATATAGGCTGTGAATGTATATATGTATAAGATGAGTAGGCAGGTTTGACTCACTGGGACTATAATAAACCTTGAGACACAGCTTGAGTAGGTCAGTGGCAGCCCTCCGTTTGTGTAACCCCAGTGGGTTGTGTCTGTCTCCCACATCGTGGACTTCCAGGAGGGATTTAAAAACATTATGATAAAAAAAACCTGTCCCTGGCAGCTTTGAAATCATCATTGGAGAGACTGCTTTTAACTGTCTTTAGAATGCTTTTTAAAAATGGTGGTGGTGAGGATTGAAGAAGAAGAAGGAGGAGGAGGAGGAGGAGTTTGGATTTGATATCCCGCTTTTCACTACCCGAAGGAGTCTCAAAGCGGCTAACATTCTCCTTTCCCTTCCTCCCCCACAACAAACACTCTGTGAGGTGAGTGGGGCTGAGAGACTTCAGAGAAGTGTGACTAGCCCAAGGTCACCCAGCAGCTGCATGTGGAGGAGCGGAGACGCGAACCCGGTTCACCAGATTACAAGTCTACCGCTCTTAACCACTACCCCACACTGGATTGTTATTGATGAGTTTGCCACCCTGGGCTCCTTTGGGAGGAAGGGTGGGATATAAACAGAACAAATAAATGAATGAATTGTTGTTATTATTATTATTATTTCCTCAAATAAAGTCTTATTAAGAGGAGATGAGCCTGGGACAGACAGGGGGAGCAAAAGGGAGGCATGAGCTACTGTGACACTCACGTAGATCAGGTGTTCCCGGTAGCGGATGAGCAGGTTGCGGAGGATGCCTGCCTCATTCAGGTCTCCCAAACGGATCATGTCCTCCACCCCGTGGATGGAGGTGGGGTGCATAGGTTTGATGTGGCTGGCATTCTGGGGGGATATCCAGTGCTCCTGCAAAAGGGCAGGGGGAGAGCAGAGTGTGCTGGAAGTTAGAAAGAGACAAGGAAATGCAGACAGCATGATCAGGTGTAACAGCATTTGCAGAGGTTCACGGGGCCAGTTAGATCATGCAAGCCGAGTCCAGGGAGGAATGCCCTGGCGACGCTTCACTGAGCAAAGTGAACAAAAACAGCGTATAATTTGAGGAGGAAGTTGTTTTTACTACACAAGCGGAGGAGAAGGTTCCTCAGAACTGCACAGCCAACTGGAGCACTTGCTACCTCAGTAATCTTCATGCCCGGTTGGTAAGCAACATTTCACACACACACACACACACAGCACTGGGTAGTTGACTGAGAAGAGAATTAACTCCCAAGTTACAAACTGAATGATCCCTGCTGTTGCGCTTCCAACAGGACACTTAAAGATGGCAGCGAAGCGATTTGCAAGTGGATTTAATAGAATAATATTTGCTGAGCATCCGGTTCTGCCGAGTTGTGAATGGAGTCTGCTTAAGCACTCATGTCCCTCAGTACGAAATGGAGATCTCTCACGGCAGAGCAAGACCTAGGAGGAAGACACAGCCAGTATAGGACCGCTGATTTCCATTTCCATCTTACATACATTTCCTTCATCGTCTAGAACCTGGATCTGCCCAGAATCACACAGCTTGACCACTGCTCCGATGGGAACATCAAATTCCCGCCCAGTCTTCAGGTCCATCCATACATAATCTCCCTAGAAGGAAACACAAGGGGAAATTTACTTTTTGAGGAAATGCAACGGAAAACAAGCAGAGGAGAGCAAGGCTGCAGGCGAAGCGGTAGTAACTTTAACAACAACAACAACAACAACAACAACAACAACAACAACAACAATAGGAGCTTAACCTGACAGAATATGCTGAGCTTGCAGATTTAACATAGAATAAGAGAACAAGAAGAACATGTGTTTAGAGAAGATTGGAAAATGTTCGTTGAATATATGGTAAATAATTGTGTACAGCTGAAAACGTTGGCAGCATTAAGATAAATTCAACAGTTTAAATAAGTTTTGATGGCTGTAATAGTGATGGAATACTAAATGGTTTAGCTTATGTAAAATATGCAGGGATTTATGATATGTAAAATGAGCCATGGAAAGAGAAGTCATTGGCATTTTAAGGTTGTAAAAGTCAGTATTTTAAATTGTAAAACAGAAAATTTAATAAGAAGAAGAAGAAGAAGAAGAAGAAGAAGAAGAAGAAGAAGAAGAAGAGAGTCTTTAGCATATGACAAAAGCTGTACAATGAAGGCACCAAGCATGGTCGGAAGAGAGATATCAAACACACATATCTCCTGCTGCCTTTGTGATGCACGAACTCTCCACATAGCTAGAATTTCAAGGAGGAGATGCACAAGTTTGACCTTTGTTCACTAAACAAGAATCGCAAAGAGGCACTGTTTCCGGCTTATTGGAAAGCTAACAAAGCAATTGCTAGCAAATCCCCAAAAATTTGGTGGATTTTTTCTTTTATTTTTTCGAATTTATTGTGTCTCTGGTTTATAATCCAAAATAAAAATGCTCTTTCCATCCAGGCTGAGGCAGCGCTATTGAACAGGCTCCGTGCTGGACGTTTGAGGGTTAAAGCCGAATTAAAATTAATTTACAGTTTTGAAATACGTTTGTTCTACGGCTTCAGTTTATGAGATTACTTTATATGACTGTAACAACAACAACACTAGATTCTAAATGAACACACTAAACGTGCAGGTATATTGCATGTTACATCTCTATTTTCTTTTCAGCAACAAGCTGAAAAGTGGAAGCCTGCCTTTAAAAATCTGAATCTGTATCTTCAGTGGATTTGAAATTGTGATGTAGTGCTGGACCAAGACTTGGAGGAGCAGGGTTCAAATCCCCGCTCAGTCACGAAGCTGAGAGACATAGGGCCAGTTATTGTCTCTCAGCATAGCCTACCTCACAGGGCTGTTGTGAGGATTGAATAGGAAAGGGGGAAACCATGTATGATGCTTCCTTGAGCTCCATGGAGGAAAAGTGGGTCAGGAATCTAATGAAGGAAAAAATAGACCACGATGTGCAGACCCCCCCTCCCCACCTTGCCCAGAGAAAGTTAGCAAAGCTATTTGGGTCTCCCTTGAAATTATTTGGGTATTTCACACCAATTCACTTTAATGTATATGGAGGCAAAACTGAAGGTGTAATTAAGATGAAATTATGCATCACATGGGCAGAGTGAGATGCAGGATGCTTGAAGGTCTGGCTAGGACTGTTGAGAAGATGACAGGTCATTAGTCCTTAATTGAGCAGATACCAGAGCCTCCTGGAGCATAGGTCACCCTGGTTGAAATAGAGCTTGGTTGGTTATAAATATGTTCCTTTAATGTCTTTGGAGTCGAGTGCTACAAAGTTAGCACTCTACAATGGGGGCTAATGGGCACACCCCCGTCAAACTCAGTTAGGTTTTAACCCCAAATGTCACGCGTCGCAAGGTGGACTTGGTTGTAGAAGGTGTTGCGATACCGACATAAGTCATCCAATAAACTCTTCTTCTTTATTGGCCCCGAAGCGAGCCCGTGGCACACTACTAGTAATCTTTGCGAGGGGTCATGTGGCCAGAGCCCGTATAATGAGACTATACAAGCACAGCTTTCCTGGCGAAACAGACAGTGATGACGCCAACCAGGGAAATGAGGCCGTCCTCACACGTTCCACCCCGCGTGAGGGGAGAATGTTGTTTTTTTTGCAGGGGTAGTACCTCTCTGATCTAATCATCGATCTATTAGATGCCACATAATTGGTAGCTTATGTCTTTGTCCCATAAAACTGCTTTTTTAATAGAGATATGACCAGCCGACGAACGAAGGCAAGCGGAGATTTTTGCATGCTTTGTGTAGCTTTCTGTAGGAAAGCACGTGCCCCGAAGCTAAAAGCCTCGTCAGGCGGTGCATATGTAGAACAGACCCGACCCAAACCCTACTCCGAGATATATGCAACGGGTCCAAATTCCCTTGGACGGACCTCCCTTCTATGGGGTCATCAAACATAAGCGACCCACAAAGCCCACCCGGTACCACTTGGAAATGTTTGAGGATCAATATTATACATGAGTTCATATAAAATACAACCGACCGCTACCATTATAAGATTGGGTGTGTTACTAAGACGACAGTGATGAAAGTAATTTATGCGAGGAATTGACAATTTAATAATTTGAGATGCAAATTATAGTCTCAAACTAGATTTAAATATACTTTGCACCTGGTCAAAAGGAAATTAATTGCTCAAAATATCCACTCAATAGCGCCGATCTACTAGCTTTTGCGACTCCAGCCGGGTGTACACTGGTCAGTGTGTCTGGGTACAAGTGGTGAGGTCTTATCCCTCAACAAATCTTAAATAACTATACTGTGTACCTACGGTTCAAATGGTGTGCTTTCTATCTCCCAATTTATCATGACCATGTAACATCAAGCTTTAGCATGCAAACCAATATGTCCCCAATATTAAAGGATCCATGTTCAGCCAGGGAGTGGCCCCAAAAGGCACAGACCTAGGACCCCGTAGAGTCCCATTGCCGTTCCTCTTGCTCCTCCAGCCAGCTGCTAGTGGCCCGGAGCTCGTGCTGTGGCCTAACAAACGAGGCCAAGAGCTTCTCAGCGCGAGTACTGAGGAACCCCCTTAAGTGGAGGCCAAACCGACATCCAATTCGCTATGTATATTGCCACCTAGAACCCATTGGTGTCCTCTCTCCTGCAATGGAGCTCTCTATCTTAGCACATTAAAGGTGAGAGCATACCGAACCTAGAGGACTTATGTGTCTTGCACTAAGAGAGAGTGTGTGCGACGCCTGCTCTAGAATCATCTTTGGAGAAAGGAAAGGATAGCAACCTATCTTGGAAACGTTATAGACTGTAAGACGAGCGTCTTTGACCTTCTGTGTTTCGGCGAATTCTGAGTTAGTTGTGGAGTGTGAAAGATGAATTGGTGTGGTGATGCACACGATAAGCTCATACCCAATAACCCAAAACTTAGTTGGTCCTTGTGGAACTCATATCCCCCTGGAAGGGTATGCGCTTTTTATCTTTGACTGATTCCTTTACTGTCTAACCCGGTGATACAGACGTGTAATCCTCCGGAACAACCGCTTTCCCAACACTGAAAATTAGCACTGAGTAAAATAGCACCGGTAAGAAATAGTGAGATACAGCGCAAGGCCCGCACTCGCAACAATCCATTAGGTGCCCCACGTCCAGCTGAAAACCGACCTTCCTGTGTCTTCTTCGGCCGGTGTCAATCCTCCGCCCAATCTAACACCTGAGCCCTGATGGATCAGGCCAAAGGCCCACCAAAGCCCACCATCCTGTTCTCCAGTGGCCAACCAGGTACCCCATTGGGAATCCTGAAAGCGGGACCTGAGCGCAACAGCACCCTCCCCACTTGTGATTCACAGCAACTGGTAATCAGAGGCATATTGACAATGAAGGTAGAACACAGCCATTGTGACTGGCAGCCATCCAAACCATGGTAGAGGCATGGCTGGTTGGGACACAGGAGAAGGCTGTCTCTGAGGTTGCTACAGAACTCCCCACCAAAATTCAGGCAGTGAAACTCATGAGTTTCTAATGTATTCGGTATTTATTTTATTTGTATGCGACCCTTAGTGACACAAGCACAGAAGGAGGGGTCTTACACATTTTCTTAAATAAATTTGATTTGCAAATGGTACAGTGCATGGGAGGGAGGAATGGAAAAGCCAAGCATCCTATCCGGCAAAAACACAACGTAAATAAATAAATAAATGGATAATGATGAGTGCCTGAAAGATCTGCACTGATCCATACTGGATCCTATATCGCCACATCATCTCAGCATGACGATACTGATACTGGTGTTCAGAAAGAGCTTCTGTTTTGTACTTGATGTTGTTTCCCTATGTGTAAGAGAATATCTCCTGTTTTTATTTCTCTTCTGATACAAGTGTTGGGATTAGTGCCCCTAATCACAGATCTTTGTATGCAGCCATAGCAGGCTGTAGACACTCAGCTGAACAGCAGAACAGGGAGGACTGTGGAAACTTCCTAATACCAAGTCAAACTTTAATCTGTATTGGCTATAAAACTCTGACTGGCAGCAGCAATCTGGTATCTCAGGCAGGGGTCTTTCCCACCTGAGGTTTTCAAAACGGGACATGCTAGGTAGACCTGAGGCCTTCTGCAGGCAAAGCAGGTGCTCTAACACTGACTCACCTGAGCCAGGCTGCTAGTTCACCCAGTGCAGAGGCCTTTTCCCATCACCTACTAATCTGGAGAGAGCAGGGATTAAACAGGTGACTTTTATCCTTGCAGAACATGTGCTCTTTCCCAGGTGCTCACTTGCAGAACTGAGGTTTACCTGGGCAGCAAGGTCTAGAAAGTAGAATAAGTTTTGAAGGTCAGGGGCTGAATGAATTCAAAACATTTGAGAAAAAAATGCTTTAAATGTTCATTCTATCCCCCTCTTTTCTTTCATGGAATAGGTGACAAAATAGAAGTGGGGAAGCTGTTTTTATCCTTAAAGCTTGCAAAGATGTATGGATGACATGCAAGAGGAGCAGGGGAATCAAAGGGCTGTCTCCTAGTCCTACTCAACGGCAGACCCAGTGACAGTGATGGGTCCACTTAGGACCATTCATTTTAATGGGCCTATTCTGAGTAGGAAAACTGCTCTATTCGCTAATGACCTAATGACTTGCTTCCTTGTGTGCACGTAACAAGGCTTTAAGCAGAATCTCCACCTTGGCCTCAGAGACAAAGCAATACATGCCTCCACTCCAAAAGGCAAACTGGTGCTTTCACTACATGCCTCCTCCTCCTGCTCCTCCTCCTCCCTGCAACACTGGCATACTTCCCAAGCAAAAGCAACATGAGAATGCCGATATGGTGTTACCGCTGAACACTTCCTGCCTAATTCATTTTTAACAGCATGTTTTGACTGATCAGAGAAGGAAAAACCCACCCAAAGAAGCTGCATAACAAGGAAAGGCTATTCTGTCTAATGCATGGGGGGGGGTGTATTTTTAAAAATAAATCTATTCAATTTATTATGAGGAATGTCAATGACAAATCTCCTACAGCCTGCAAAATGCTTTTAAAGCTGTCCATTAGCATGACAAAAGCCGCCTCAAGTTGTTTCACTGAGCGGGTAGAAGATACCTTTTGTTTCTCCCTTAACTGCAAAAGCCAAACAATCAAGCTAAATCTATGATCTCTACTTACCATAGTGGTTGCTAAGGGCATCTCCTGCACCACCCAGGGGTTTTGATCCAGATTCTGGTTCTAAGGCACTTGGGGGTATTAGCAGTTCAAGCAGGGCAAGTTGATTTTCACCAGCAGCAGGCAGGGCAGCTTGTGGCTTCTGGCTTCCAGACGTGACAGTCTTCAAAGGATACTGAATATACTCAAATCCGCTGCCAAAGGAAACAGGATTGGCATTATTTTGCACTGATAAGCTTCATAAACCTTAAAAGTAAGCGGTACAGAATTGATGTGGGATACACTATGAGGGCTGAACATGTGAAGTTCATACAGAATCAGATCACTGGCCCATGCTGGCCAACCATTCTGATAGGCAGTGGCTCTCCATTCTGATAGGCAGTGGCTCTCCAAAAGTCTCAGGCAAAAGTCTTTCTCAGCACACTGTCATTTTGAGATCCTTTTCATATGGGAGATGCCAGGAACTGAACTCAAGACCTTCTGCATGCTAAGCAAAAGGGCTTTATGACTCATCTGTGGCTCTTTGGGGTTAAAATATATGAAAGTTACAGGCCCAACACTCCCTCTTTCTTTCTCTCTGCAATTTGTCAGATTTGGAAAAGATGGCATTTGGCCCTTGCTCTGTACATCAAGGTTGTTGGGATGACCTGCTTCTTGTTTGTTAGGTCTTGGTGACCTGCAGTATAAGCCAACAACTGCAACAGCCTTGTTAAACCCCCCCCCCCTCAGCAATTGCACAAATTCTTCCTTTCATTTTGATGGTGGATTCTACTTAAATCGGCTGGAGTACAGCCTTTTTAGCCAGTGTTTTTAAAGTGCATTCCAAGCTGATGGCCTGCTGTTATTCTTACAGGGTGGGAAAGAGTGGAAAATACCTTTCTCCAATCTAAACTATGTGCCAGGCTTTCACAGGTTAGCAACCCAACTCTGTTTGAGTGCCCCAATATTAAAGAGTGCTACAACTCACAGAATCTGTATAGTGGCAGAAAAGTGTTAAACACACTCAACAGAGGGAAAGAACATACCAAACTAAGGTGATCCTAATTTATAAAGGATATTCAGGAGTTGTCTGGTGGGCAAGTACACATTAGAATCAGTGAATCATAAAGTTGTAGGGTACATTGAAGGCCCTCTAGTCCAACTTCCCTGCTTGATGCAGGCCAGTTGTTCCTAAACCTTTTCCCTCATGGACCACATGAAAACTGATGAGCATGCTGGTGGGCCACTCAGTAATTTTTCTGCCTGTTGTAGTCCAGGGGTTGGTAACCTAAGGCCCATGGGCACAAGCGGCCCATGGGGGTCATTTAACTGGCCCATGGACCTCTGCTGCCCGCTCGGTTGGCTCCCGTGCCTGGCGCGGAGTAGAGCAGGGACCACCTTCCGCAATGCTGGCCAGCTTCCCATTGGCTGCAGGAAGCTCCTGCAGCCAATGGGAAGCTGCACACCTCCTCCTCCACACCAGAAGGAGTGTTTGTGCATGAATGCGCGCACACCCCGGCCCAGCTTCCCATTGGCTGCAGGAAGCTCCTGCAGCCAATGGGAAGCTGCGCACACCTCCTCCACACCAGAAGGAGTGTTTGTGCATGAATGCGCGCACACCCCGGCCCAAGTCACAAAAACTTTGCCGACCCCTGCTGTAATGCACTGTGCTATATGCTGTATGAACTTTAACTGTATTTTTATTTATAATGTATTTTATACCTTATACTGTATTTTATGGTATTACAATGCATGCTGTACTGCATTACAGGTAAAGGTAAAGGTAAGGTATCCCTGGACAGTTAAGTCCAGTCGAATTCAACTATGGGGTACAGTGCTCATCTCTGCTTTCAGACAAAGAGCTGGCGTTTGTCCACAGACAGCTTTTCCAGGTCATACGGCCAGCATGACTAAACCACTTCTGGCGCATGAAACACTGTGACGGAGGCCAGAGCACAGAGAAATGCCATTTAGCTTCCTGCTGCAGTGGTACCTATTTATCTACTCGTGGCAGTATGCTTTTGAAGTGCTAGGTTGGCAGGAGCTGGAACAAAGCAACGGGAGCTCACCCTGTCATGCAGATTCGGCCGGCCGACCTTACGATAGGCAAGCCCAAGAGGCTTGGTCATTTAGACCACAGTGCCACCCGCGTCGATGCACTGCATTACAATTTATGTGGACTGCAAACTGTAGTACAATAATACCACCTGAAGGTTTTGGACCACTGGTGGTCCAGGAACCATAGTTTGGGAACCCCTGATGTAGGCAATCTAGAGTTAGAGCATCCCTGATGGCAGTCCAGTCTCTGCTTAGAGGCCTCTGGCAATGGAGGGTCCAGCTTTGCCCAGCCTACCATGACATGGCTGAGATGCCAAGTGGCCCACCAAAGGAAATCAAAACACCAAAAGAGCACCAGAATCAAGGAGTCCTGACATGCCCTGTGTTCCCAGTCTTGTTTCCCACTCTTAATTCCTGGCTGATTTGCCCTCTTCAGTTCCAACTCCTGGTGCCTGGCTCCAAACAGCTGCTCACAGCCCAGGGCTCAGAGGCCTCCTCAGCAACTCTCTAAGGATGGGGGGGGCATTCATTTTTACGCTATCTTTCCTAATTCACACTTCCCAAAACAACATGGGAACTAAAACATAGTCATCTTTCAAAATTCACACTTCTCCTAATTCTGAATTCTCCAACCCCCCAAAAAGAAAAATGCACCCTAGAATGTGTATATATGAGGGTGATGCGTATAAATGTGCACACATTAATGAAATTAACATAAAGATTGCATGTTTGGGGGGGGGATTGGGGTAAATGCACACTGAACCGCTGACAAATTTTAATGAGTTTAAACAAAACAAAACAAAAAACCACAAACCGACGCAGAAATGTGGCATACCAAACTTAAGTTTGGAAAAATGAGAAACTGCGAGAATCGAAACTGACAAATTCATCCATTCCTATCAGTGTTCCACATGCCTTATCCCATGAATTTTAACCAGATCCAGCTAGCTGTTGAGGATTACTTGGGACCTGGAATGTGCTCAAGAGAAGCCAAAGCACGTCGAGGAAGCACTTTGAGCTGTTCAGCGTGTTGCTTCTCCATAACACGAGTCTAGGGTCACAAGAATGAACGGA